>CANNZV010000280.1:206856-545663 GCA_947561585.1 Caprella mutica | reverse complement strand
GTACATATACTACAGGTAACAAGTACATTTACTACAGGTAACAAGTACATTTACTACAGGTAACAAGTACATTTACTACAGGTAACAAGTACATTTACTACAGGTAACAAGTACATTTACTACAGGTAACAAGTACATTTACTACAGGTAACAAGTACATTTACTACAGGTAACAAGTACATATACTAAAGGTAACAAGTACATATATTACAGGTAACAAGTACATTTACTACAGGTAACAAGTACATTTACTACAGGTAACAAGTACATTTACTACAGGTAACAAGTACATTTACTACAGGTAACAAGTACATTTACTACAGGTAACAAGTACATTTACTACAGGTAACAAGTACATATACTACAGGTAACAAGTACATTTACTACAGGTAACAAGTACATTTACTACAGGTAACAAGTACATTTACTACAGGTAACAAGTACATTTACTACAGGTAACAAGTACATTTACTACAGGTAACAAGTACATTTACTACAGGTAACAATTACATATACTACAGGTAACAAGTACATATACTAGTTACAGGTAACAAGTACATTTACTACAGGTTACAAGTACATTTACTACAGGTAACAAGTACATTTACTACAGGTAACAAGTACATTTACTACAGGTAACAAGTACATTTACTACAGGTAACAAGTACATTTACTACAGGTAACAAGTACATTTACTACAGGTAACAAGTACATTTACTACAGGTAACAAGTACATTTACTACAGGTAACAAGTACATTTACTACAGGTAACAAGTACATTTACTACAGGTAACAAGTACATTTACTACAGGTAACAAGTACATTTACTACAGGTAACAAGTACATTTACTACAGGTAACAAGTACATTTACTACAGGTAACAAGTACATTTACTACAGGTAACAAGTACATTTACTACAGGTAACAAGTACATTTACTACAGGTAACAAGTACATTTACTACAGGTAACAAGTACATTTACTACAGGTAACAAGTACATTTACTACAGGTAACAAGTACATTTACTACAGGTAACAAGTACATTTACTACAGGTAACAAGTACATTTACTACAGGTAACAAGTACATTTACTACAGGTAACAAGTACATATACTACAGGTAACAAGTACATATACTACAGGTAACAAGTACATTTACTACAGGTTACAAGTACATTTACTACAGGTAACAAGTACATTTACTACAGGTAACAAGTACATTTACTACAGGTAACAAGTACATATACTACAGGTAACACGTACATTTACTACAGGTAACAAGTACATTTACTACAGGTAACAAGTACATTTACTACAGGTAACACGTACATTTACTACAGGTAACAAGTACATATACTACAGGTAACACGTACATTTACTACAGGTAACAAGTACATATACTACAGGTAATAAGTACATTTACTACAGGTAACACGTACATTTACTACAGGTAACAAGTACATTTACTACAGGTAACACGTACATTTACTACAGGTAACAAGTACATATACTACAGGTAACACGTACATTTACTACAGATAACAAGTACATTTACTACAGGTAACAAATACATTTACTACAGGTAACAAGTACATTTACTACAGGTAACAAGTACATTTACTACAGGTAACAAGTACATTTACTACAGGTAACAAGTACATTTACTACAGGTAACAAGTAAATTTACTACAGGTAACAAGTACATTTACTACAGGTAGCAAGTACATTTACTACAGGTAACAAGTACATTTGCTACAGGTAACAAGTACAATTATCACAGGTAACAAGTACATTTACTACAGGTAAGAAGTACATATACTACAGGTAACAAGTACATTTACTACAGGTAAGAAGTACATATACTACAGGTAACAAGTACATTTACTACAGGTAACAAGTACATTTACTACAGGTAGCAAGTACATTTACTACAGGTAACAAGTACATTTGCTACAGGTAACAAGTACATTTACTACAGGTAACAAGTACATTTACTACAGGTAACAAGTACATATACTACAGGTAACAAGTACATTTACTACAGGTAACAAGTACATTTACTACAGGTAACAAGTACATTTACTACAGGTAACAAGTACATTTACTACAGGTAGCAAGTACATTTACTACAGGTAACAAGTACATTTGCTACAGGTAACAAGTACATTTACTACAGGTAACAAGTACATTTACTACAGGTAACAAGTACATTTACTACAGGTAACACGTACATTTACTTCAGGTAACAAGTACATTTGCTACAGGTAACAAGTACATTTACTACAGGTAACAAGTACACTTGCTACAGGTAACAAGTACATTTACTACAGGTAACAAGTAGATTTACTACAGGTAACAAGTACATTTGCTACAGGTAACAAGTACATTTGCTACAGGTAACAAGTACATTTACTACAGGTAACAAGTACATTTACTACAGGTAACAAGTACATTTACTACAGGTAACAAATACATTTACTACAGGTAACAAGTACATTTACTACAGGTAACAAGTACATTTACTACAGGTAGCAAGTACATTTACTACAGGTAACAAGTACATTTACTACAGGTAACAAGTACATATACTACAGGTAACAAGTACATTTACTACAGGTAACAAGTACATTCACTACAGGTAACAAGTACATTTACTACAGGTAACAAGTACATTTACTACAGGTAACAAGTACATTTACTACAGGTAACAAGTACATTTACTACAGGTAGCAAGTACATTTACTACAGGTAACAAGTACATTTACTACAGGTAACAAGTACATTTACTACAGGTAACAAGTACATTTACTACAGGTAACAAGTAAATTTACTACAGGTAACAAGTACATATACTACAGGTAACACGTACATTTACTACAGGTAACAAGTACATTTACTACAGGTAACAAGTAAATTTACTACAGGTAACAAGTAAATTTACTACAGGTAACAAGTACATTTACTACAGGTAGCAAGTACATTTACTACAGGTAACAAGTACATTTGCTACAGGTAACAAGTACATTTACTACAGGTAACAAGTACATTTACTATAGGTAACAAGTACATATACTACAGGTAACAAGTACATTTACTACAGGTAACAAGTACATTTACTACAGGTAACAAGTAAATTTACTACAGGTAACAAGTACATTTACTACAGGTAGCAAGTACATTTACTACAGGTAACAAGTACATTTGCTACAGGTAACAAGTACATTTACTACAGGTAACAAGTACATTTACTACAGGTAACAAGTACACATACTACAGGTAACAAGTACATTTACTACAGGTAACAAGTACATTTACTACAGGTAACAAGTACATTTACTACAGGTAACAAGTACATTTACTACAGGTAGCAAGTACATTTACTACAGGTAACAAGTACATTTGCTACAGGTAACAAGTACATTTACTACAGGTAACAAGTACATTTACTACAGGTAACAAGTACATATACTACAGGTAACAAGTACATTTACTACAGGTAACAAGTACATATACTACAGGTAACAAGTACATTTACTACAGGTAACAAGTACATTTACTACAGGTAACAAGTACATTTACTACAGGTAACAAGTACATTTACTACAGGTAACAAGTACATTTACTACAGGTAACAAGTACATATACTACAGATAACAAGTACATATACTACAGGTAACAAGTACATATACTACAGGTAACAAGTACATTTACTACAGGTAACAAGTACATTTACTACAGGTAACAAGTACATTTACTACAGGTAACAAGTACATTTACTACAGGTAACAAGTACATTTACTACAGGTAACAAGTACATATACTACAGGTAACACGTACATTTACTACAGGTAACAAGTACATTTACTACAGGTAACAAGTACATTTACTACAGGTAACACGTACATTTACTACAGGTAACAAGTACATATACTACAGGTAACACGTACATTTACTACAGGTAACAAGTACATATACTACAGGTAATAAGTACATTTACTACAGGTAACACGTACATTTACTACAGGTAACACGTACATTTACTACAGGTAACAAGTACATATACTACAGGTAACACGTACATTTACTACAGATAACAAGTACATTTACTACAGGTAACAAGTACATTTACTACAGGTAACAAGTACATTTACTACAGGTAACAAGTACATTTACTACAGGTAACAAGTACATTTACTACAGGTAACAAGTACATTTACTACAGGTAACAAGTACATTTACTACAGGTAACAAGTACATTTACTACAGGTAACAAGTACATTTACTACAGGTAACAAGTACATTTACTACAGGTAACAAGTACATTTACTACAGGTAACAAGTACATTTACTACAGGTAACAAGTACATATACTACAGATAACAAGTACATATACTACAGGTAACAAGTACATATACTACAGGTAACAAGTACATTTACTACAGGTAACAAGTACATTTGCTACAGGTAACAAGTACATTTACTACAGGTAACAAGTACATTTACTACAGGTAACAAGTACATATACTACAGGTAACAAGTACATTTACTACAGGTAACAAGTACATTTACTACAGGTAACAAGTACATTTACTACAGGTAACAAGTACATTTACTACAGGTAGCAAGTACATTTACTACAGGTAACAAGTACATTTGCTACAGGTAACAAGTACATTTACTACAGGTAACAAGTACATTTACTACAGGTAACAAGTACATTTACTACAGGTAACACGTACATTTACTTCAGGTAACAAGTACATTTGCTACAGGTAACAAGTACATTTACTACAGGTAACAAGTACACTTGCTACAGGTAACAAGTACATTTACTACAGGTAACAAGTAGATTTACTACAGGTAACAAGTACATTTGCTACAGGTAACAAGTACATTTGCTACAGGTAACAAGTACATTTACTACAGGTAACAAGTACATTTACTACAGGTAACAAGTACATTTACTACAGGTAACAAATACATTTACTACAGGTAACAAGTACATTTACTACAGGTAACAAGTACATTTACTACAGGTAGCAAGTACATTTACTACAGGTAACAAGTACATTTACTACAGGTAACAAGTACATATACTACAGGTAACAAGTACATTTACTACAGGTAACAAGTACATTCACTACAGGTAACAAGTACATTTACTACAGGTAACAAGTACATTTACTACAGGTAACAAGTACATTTATTACAGGTAACAAGTACATTTACTACAGGTAGCAAGTACATTTACTACAGGTAACAAGTACATTTACTACAGGTAACAAGTACATTTACTACAGGTAACAAGTACATTTACTACAGGTAACAAGTAAATTTACTACAGGTAACAAGTACATATACTACAGGTAACACGTACATTTACTACAGGTAACAAGTACATATACTACAGGTAACACGTACATTTACTACAGGTAACAAGTACATTTACTACAGGTAACAAATACATTTACTACAGGTAACAAGTACATTTACTACAGGTAACAAGTACATTTACTACAGGTAACAAGTACATTTACTACAGGTAACAAGTACATTTACTACAGGTAACAAGTAAATTTACTACAGGTAACAAGTACATTTACTACAGGTAGCAAGTACATTTACTACAGGTAACAAGTACATTTGCTACAGGTCACAAGTACATTTACTACAGGTAACAAGTACATTTACTACAGGTAACAAGTACATATACTACAGGTAACAAGTACATTTACTACAGGTAACAAGTACATTTACTACAGGTAACAAGTACATTTACTACAGGTAAAAAGTACATTTACTACAGGTAGCAAGTACATTTACTACAGGTAACAAGTACATTTGCTACAGGTAACAAGTACATTTACTACAGGTAACAAGTACATTTACTACAGGTAACAAGTACATTTACTACAGGTAACACGTACATTTACTTCAGGTAACAAGTACATTTACTACAGGTAACAAGTACATTTACTACAGGTAACAAGTACACTTGCTACAGGTAACAAGTACATTTACTACAGGTAACAAGTACATTTACTACAGGTAACAAGTACATTTGCTACAGGTAACAAGTACATTTGCTACAGGTAACAAGTACATTTACTACAGGTAACAAGTACATTTACTATAGGTAACACGTACATTTACTACAGGTAACAAGTACATATACTACAGGTAACACGTACATCTTCTACAGGTAACAAGTACATATACTACAGGTAACACGTACATTTACTACAGGTAACAAGTACATTTACTGCAGGTAACAAATACATTTACTACAGGTAACAAGTACATTTACTACAGGTAACAAGTACATATACTACAGGTAACAAGTACATTTACTACAGGTAACAAGTACATTTACTACAGGTAACAAGTACATTTACTACAGGTAACAAGTATATTTACTACAGGTAACAAGTACATTTACTACAGGTAACAAGTACATTTACTACAGGTAGCAAGTACATTTACTACAGGTAACAAGTACATTTGCTACAGGTAACAAGTACATATACTACAGGTAACAAGTACATTTACTACAGGTAACAAGTACATTTACTACAGGTAACACGTACATTTACTACAGGTAACAAGTACATATACTACAGGTAACACGTACATTTACTACAGGTAACAAGTACATTTACTACAGGTAACAAGTACATTTACTACAGGTAACAAGTACATCTACTACAGGTAACAAGTACTTATACTACAGGTAACAAGTACATATACTACAGGTAACAAGTACATTTACTAATGGTAACAAGTACATTTACTACAGGTAACAAGTACATATACTACAGGTAACAAGTACATATACTACAGGTAACAAGTTTATTTACTACAGGTAACAAGTACATTTACTACAGGTAACAAGTACATTTACTACAGGTAACAAGTACATTTACTACAGGTAACAAGTACATTTACTACAGGTAACAAGTACATTTACTACAGGTAACAAGTACATTTACTACAGGTAACAAGTACATTTACTACAGGTAACAAGTACATTTACTACAGGTAACAAGTACATTTACTACAGGTAACAAGTACATTTACTACAGGTAACAAGTACATTTACTACAGGTAACAAGTACATTTACTACAGGTAACAAGTACATTTACTACAGGTAACAAGTACATTTACTACAGGTAACAAGTACAATTACTACAGGTAACAAGTACATTTACTACAGGTAACAAGTACATTTACTACAGGTAACAAGTACATTTACTACAGGTAACAAGTACATTTACTACAGGTAACAAGTACATTTACTACAGGTAACAAGTACATTTACTACAGGTAACAAGTACATTTACTACAGGTAACAAGTACATTTACTACAGGTAACAAGTACATTTACTACAGGTAACAAGTACATATACTACAGATAACAAGTACATATACTACAGGTAACAAGTACATATACTACAGGTAACAAGTACATTTACTACAGGTAACAAGTACATTTACTACATGTAACAAGTACATTTACTACAGGTAACAAGTACATTTACTACAGGTAACAAGTACATTTACTACAGGTAACAAGTACATTTACTACAGGTAACAAGTACATTTACTACAGGTAACAAGTACATATACTAAAGGTAACAAGTACATATACTACAGCTAACAAGTACATTTACTACAGGTAACAAGTACATTTACTACAGGTAACAAGTACATTTACTACAGGTAACAAGTACATTAACTACAGGTAACAAGTACATTTACTACAGGTAACAAGTACATTTACTACAAGTAACAAGTACATATACTACAGGTAACAAGTACATTTACTACAGGTAACAAGTACATTTACTACAGGTAACAAGTACATTTACTACAGGTAACAAGTACATTTACTACAGGTAACAAGTACATTTACTACAGGTAACAAGTACATTTACTACAGGTAACAATTACATATACTACAGGTAACAAGTACATATACTAGTTACAGGTAACAAGTACATTTACTACAGGTTACAAGTACATTTACTACAGGTAACAAGTACATTTACTACAGGTAACAAGTACATTTACTACAGGTAACAAGTACATTTACTACAGGTAACAAGTACATTTACTACAGGTAACAAGTACATTTACTACAGGTAACAAGTACATTTACTACAGGTAACAAGTACATTTACTACAGGTAACAAGTACATTTACTACAGGTAACAAGTACATTTACTACAGGTAACAAGTACATTTACTACAGGTAACAAGTACATTTACTACAGGTAACAAGTACATTTACTACAGGTAACAAGTACATTTACTACAGGTAACAAGTACATTTACTACAGGTAACAAGTACATTTACTACAGGTAACAAGTACATTTACTACAGGTAACAAGTACATTTACTACAGGTAACAAGTACATATACTACAGGTAACAAGTACATTTACTACAGGTAGCAAGTACATTTACTACAGGTAACAAGTACATTTGCTACAGGTCACAAGTACATTTACTACAGGTAACAAGTACATTTACTACAGGTAACAAGTACATATACTACAGGTAACAAGTACATTTACTACAGGTAACAAGTACATTTACTACAGGTAACAAGTACATTTACTACAGGTAACAAGTACATTTACTACAGGTAGCAAGTACATTTACTACAGGTAACAAGTACATTTGCTACAGGTAACAAGTACATTTACTACAGGTAACAAGTACATTTACTACAGGTAACAAGTACATTTACTACAGGTAACACGTACATTTACTTCAGGTAACAAGTACATTTACTACAGGTAACAAGTACATTTACTACAGGTAACAAGTACACTTGCTACAGGTAACAAGTACATTTACTACAGGTAACAAGTACATTTACTACAGGTAACAAGTACATTTGCTACAGGTAACAAGTACATTTGCTACAGGTAACAAGTACATTTACTACAGGTAACAAGTACATTTACTATAGGTAACACGTACATTTACTACAGGTAACAAGTACATATACTACAGGTAACACGTACATTTACTACAGGTAACAAGTACATATACTACAGGTAACACGTACAATTACTACAGGTAACAAGTACATTTACTGCAGGTAACAAATACATTTACTACAGGTAACAAGTACATTTACTACAGGTAACAAGTACATATACTACAGGTAACAAGTACATTTACTACAGGTAACAAGTACATTTACTACAGGTAACAAGTACATTTACTACAGGTAACAAGTACATTTACTACAGGTAACAAGTACATTTACTACAGGTAACAAGTACATTTACTACAGGTAGCAAGTACATTTACTACAGGTAACAAGTACATTTGCTACAGGTAACAAGTACATATACTACAGGTAACAAGTACATTTACTACAGGTAACAAGTACATTTACTACAGGTAACACGTACATTTACTACAGGTAACAAGTACATATACTACAGGTAACACGTACATTTACTACAGGTAACAAGTACATTTACTACAGGTAACAAGTACATTTACTACAGGTAACAAGTACATCTACTACAGGTAACAAGTACATATACTACAGGTAACAAGTACATATACTACAGGTAACAAGTACATATACTACAGGTAACAAGTACATTTACTACAGGTAACAAGTACATTTACTACAGGTAACAAGTACATTTACTACAGGTAACAAGTACATTTACTACAGGTAACAAGTACATTTACTACAGCTAACAAGTACATTTACTACAGGTAACAAGTACATATACTACAGGTAACAAGTACATATACTACAGGTAACAAGTACATTTACTACAGGTAACAAGTACATTTACTACAGGTAACAAGTACATTTACTACAGGTAACAAGTACATTTACTACAGGTAACAAGTATATTTACTACAGGTAACAAGTACATATACTACAGGTAACAAGTACATATACTACAGGTAACAAGTACATTTAATACAGGTTACAAGTACATTTACTACAGATAACAAGTACATTTACTACAGGTAACAAGTACATTTACTACAGGTAACAAGTACATATACTACAGGTAACACGTACATTTACTACAGGTAACAAGTACATTTACTACAGGTAACAAGTACATTTACTACAGGTAACACGTACATTTACTACAGGTAACAAGTACATATACTACAGGTAACACGTACATTTACTACAGGTAACAAGTACATATACTACAGGTAATAAGTACATTTACTACAGGTAACACGTACATTTACTACAGGTAACAAGTACATATACTACAGGTAACACGTACATTTACTACAGGTAACAAGTACATATACTACAGGTAACACGTACATTTACTACAGGTAACAAGTACATTTACTACAGGTAACAAATACATTTACTACAGGTAACAAGTACATTTACTACAGGTAACAAGTACATTTACTACAGGTAACAAGTACATTTACTACAGGTAACAAGTACATTTACTACAGGTAACAAGTAAATTTACTACAGGTAACAAGTACATTTACTACAGGTAGCAAGTACATTTACTACAGGTAACAAGTACATTTGCTACAGGTAACAAGTATATTTACTACAGGTAACAAGTACATTTACTACAGGTAACAAGTACATAATTATACTACAGGTAACAAGTACATTTACTACAAGTAACAAGTACATTTACTACAGGTAACAAGTAAATTTACCACAGGTAACAAGTACATTTACTACAGGTAGCAAGTACATTTACTACAGGTAACAAGTACATTTGCTACAGGTAACAAGTACATTTACTACAGGTAACACGTACATTTACTACAGGTAACAAGTACATATACTACAGGTAACACGTACATTTACTACAGGTAACAAGTACATTTACTACAGGTAACAAGTACACTTGCTACAGGTAACAAGTACATTTACTACAGGTAACAAGTACATTTACTACAGGTAACAAGTACATTTACTACAGGTAACACGTACATTTACTACAGGTAACAAGTACATATACTACAGGTAACACGTACATTTACTACAGGTAACAAGTACATATACTACAGGTAACACGTACATTTACTACAGGTAACAAGTACATTTACTGCAGGTAACAAGTACATATACTACAGGTAACACGTACATTTACTACAGGTAACAAGTACATTTACTGCAGGTAACAAATACATTTACTACAGGTAACAAGTACATTTACTACAGGTAACAAGTACATATACTACAGGTAACAAGTACATTTACTACAGGTAACAAGTACATTTACTACAGGTAACAAGTACATTTACTACAGGTAACACGTACATTTACTACAGGTAACAAGTACATATACTACAGGTAACACGTACATTTACTACAGGTAACAAGTACATTTACTACAGGTAACAAGTACATTTACTACAGGTAACAAGTACATTTACTACAGGTAACAAGTACATTTACTACAGGTAACAAGTACATTTACTACAGGTAACACGTACATTTACTACAGGTAACAAGTACATTTACTACAGGTAACAAGTACATTTACTACAGGTAACAAGTACATTTACTACAGGTAACAAGTACATATACTACAGGTAACAAGTACATATACTACAGGTAACAAGTACATATACTACAGGTAACAAGTACATTTACTACAGGTAACAAGTACATTTACTACAGGTAACAAGTACATTTACTACAGGTAACAAGTACATTTCCTACAGGTAACAAGTACATTTACTACAGGTAACAAGTACATTTACTACAGGTAACAAGTACATATACTAAAGGTAACAAGTACATATACTACAGGTAACAAGTACATTTACTACAGGTAACAAGTACATTTACTACAGGTAACAAGTACATTTACTACAGGTAACAAGTACATTTACTACAGGTAACAAGTACATTTACTACAGGTAACAAGTACATTTACTACAGGTAACAAGTACATTTACTACAGGTAACAAGTACATTTACTACAGGTAACAAGTACATTTACTACAGGTAACAAGTACATTTACTACAGGTAACAAGTACATTTACTACAGGTAACAAGAACATTTACTACAGGTAACAAGTACATTTACTACAGGTAACAAGTACATTTACTACGGGTAACAAGTACATATACTACAGGTAACAAGTACATATACTACAGGTAACAAGTACATTTACTACAGGTTACAAGTACATTTACTACAGGTAACAAGTACATTTACTACAGGTAACAAGTACATTTACTACAGGTAACAAGTACATTTACTACAGGAAACAAGTACATTTACTACAGGTAACAAGTACATTTACTACAGGTAACAAGTACATTTACTACAGGTAACAAGTACATTTACTACAGGTAACAAGTACATTTACTACAGGTAACAAGTACATTTACTACAGGTAACAAGTACATTTACTACAGGTAATAAGTACATTTACTACAGGTAACAAGTACATTTACTACAGGTAACAAGTACATTTACTACAGGTAACAAGTACATTTACTACAGGTAACAAGTACATTTACTACAGGTAACAAGTACATTTACTACAGGTAACAAGTACATTTACTACAGGTAACAAGTACATTTACTACAGGTAACAAGTACATTTACTACAGGTAACAAGTACATATACTACAGGTAACAAGTACATTTACTACAGGTAACAAGTACATTTACTACAGGTAACAAGTACATTTACTACAGGTAACAAGTACATTTACTACAGGTAACAAGTACATTTACTACAGGTAACAAGTACATTTACTACAGGTAACAAGTACATTTACTACAGGTAACAAGTACATATACTACAGGTTACAAGTACATTTACTACAGGTTACAAGTACATTTACTACAGGTTACAAGTACATTTACTACAGGTAACAAGTACATTTACTACAGGTAACAAGTACATTTACTACAGGTAACAAGTACATTTACTACAGGTAACAAGTACATATACTACAGGTAACACGTACGTTTACTACAGGTAACAAGTACATTTACTACAGGTAACAAGTACATTTACTACAGGTAACACGTACATTTACTACAGGTAACAAGTACATATACTACAGGTAACACGTACATTTACTACAGGTAACAATTACATATACTACAGGTAATAAGTAAATTTACTACAGGTAACACGTACATTTACTACAGGTAACAAGTACATATACTACAGGTAACACGTACATTTACTGCAGGTAACAAGTACATATACTACAGGTAACACGTACATTTACTACAGGTAACAAGTACATTTACTACAGGTAACAAATACATTTACTACAGGTAACAAGTACATTTACTACAGGTAACAAGTACATTTACTACAGGTAACAAGTACATTTACTACAGGTAACAAGTAAATTTACTACAGGTAACAAGTACATTTGCTACAGGTAACAAGTACATTTACTACAGGTAACAAGTACATTTACTACAGGTAACAAGTACATTTACTACAGGTAACAAGTACATTTATTACAGGTAACAAGTACATTTACTACAGGTAACAAGTACATTTACTACAGGTAACAAGTACATTTGCTACAGGTAACAAGTACATTTACTACAGGTAACAAGTACATTTACTACAGGTAGCAAGTACATTTACTACAGGTAACAAGTACATTTACTACAGGTAACAAGTACATTTACTACAGGTAACAAGTACATTTACTACAGGTAACACGTACATTTACTTCAGGTAACAAGTACATTTACTACAGGTAACAAGTACATTTGCTACAGGTAACAAGTACACTTGCTACAGGTAACAAGTACATTTGCTACAGGTAACAAGTACACTTGCTACAGGTAACAAGTACATTTGCTACAGGTAACAAGTACATTTGCTACAGGTAACAAGTACATTTACTACAGGTAACAAGTACATTTACTACAGGTAGCAAGTACATTTACTACAGGTAACAAGTACATTTACTACAGGTAACAAGTACATATACTACAGGTAACAAGTACATTTACTACAGGTAACAAGTACATTTACTACAGGTAACAAGTACATTTACTACAGGTAACAAGTACATTTACTACAGGTAACAAGTACATTTACTACAGGTAACAAGTACATTTACTACAGGTAAAAAGTACATTTACTACAGGTAACAAGTACATTTACTACAGGTAACACGTACATTTACTACAGGTAACAAGTACATATACTACAGGTAACACGTTCATTTACTACAGGTAACAAGTACATTTACTACAGGTAACAAGTACATTTACTACAGGTAACAAGTACATATACTACAGGTAACAAGTACATTTACTACAGGTAACAAGTACATATACTACAGGTAACAAGTACATTTACTACAGGTAACAAGTACATATACTACAGGTAACAAGTACATTTACTACAGGTAACAAGTACATTTACTACAGGTAACAAGTACATATACTACAGGTAACAAGTACATTTACTACAGGTAACAAGTACATATACTATAGGTAACAAGTACATTTACTACAGGTAACAAGTACATTTACTACAGGTAACAAGTACATTTACTACAGGTAACAAGTACATTTACTACAGGTAACAAGTACATTTACTACAGGTAACAAGTACATTTACTACAGGTAACAAGTACATTTACTACAGGTAACAAGTACATTTACTACAGGTAACAAGTACATTTACTACAGGTAACAAGTACATTTACTACAGGTAACAAGTACATTTACTACAGGTAACAAGTACATTTACTACAGGTAACAAGTACATTTACTACAGGTAACAAGTACATTTACTACAGGTAACAAGTACATTTACTACAGGTAACAAGTACATTTACTACAGGTAACAAGTACATTTACTACAGGTAACAAGTACATTTACTACAGGTAACAAGTACATTTACTACAGGTAACAAGTACATTTACTACAGGTAACAAGTACATTTACTACAGGTAACAAGTACATTTACTACAGGTAACAAGTACATATACTACAGGTAACAAGTACATTTACTACAGTTAACAAGTACATATACTACAGGTAACAAGTACATATACTACAGGTAACAAGTACATTTACTACAGGTAACAAGTACATTTACTACAGGTAACAAGTACATTTACTACAGGTAACAAGTACATTTACTACAGGTAACAAGTACATTTACTACAGGTAACAAGTACATTTACTACAGGTAACAAGTACATTTACTACAGGTAACAAGTACATTTACTACAGGTAACAAGTACATTTACTACAGGTAACAAGTACATTTACTACAGGTAACAAGTACATTTACTACAGGTAACAAGTACATTTACTACAGGTAACAAGTACATTTACTACAGGTAACAAGTACATATACTACAGGTAACAAGTACATTTACTACAGGTAACAAGTACATTTACTACAGGTAACAAGTACATTTACTACAGGTAACAAGTACATTTACTACAGGTAACAAGTACATTTACTACAGGTAACAAGTACATTTACTACAGGTAACAAGTACATTTACTACAGGTAACAAGTACATTTACTACAGGTAACAAGTACATTTACTACAGGTAGCAAGTACATTTACTACAGGTAACAAGTACATTTGCTACAGGTAACAAGTACATTTACTACAGGTAACAAGTACATTTACTACAGGTAACAAGTACATTTACTACAGGTAACAAGTACATTTACTACAGGTAACAAGTACATTTACTACAGGTAACAAGTACATTTACTACAGGTAGCAAGTACATTTACTACAGGTAACAAGTACATTTACTACAGGTAACAAGTACATTTACTACAGGTAACAAGTACATTTACTACAGGTAACAAGTACATTTACTACAGGTAACAAGTACATTTACTACAGGTAACAAGTACATTTACTACAGGTAACAAGTACATTTACTACAGGTAACAAGTACATTTACTACAGGTAACAAGTACATTTACTACAGGTAACAAGTACATTTACTACAGGTAACAAGTACATTTACTACAGGTAGCAAGTACATTTACTACAGGTAACAAGTACATTTGCTACAGGTAACAAGTACATTTACTACAGGTAACAAGTACATTTACTACAGGTAACAAGTACATTTACTACAGGTAACAAGTACATTTACTACAGGTAACAAGTACATTTACTACAGGTAACAAGTACATTTACTACAGGTAACAAGTACATTTACTACAGGTAACAAGTACATTTACTACAGGTAACAAGTACATTTACTACAGGTAACATGTACATTTACTACAGGTAACAAGTACATTTACTACAGGTAACAAGTACATTTACTACAGGTAGCAAGTACATTTACTACAGGTAACAAGTACATTTGCTACAGGTAACAAGTACATTTACTACAGGTAACAAGTACATTTACTACAGGTAACAAGTACATTTACTACAGGTAACAAGTACATTTACTACAGGTAACAAGTACATTTACTACAGGTAACAAGTACATTTACGACAGGTAGCAAGTACATTTACTACAGGTAACAAGTACATTTACTACAGGTAACAAGTACATTTACTACAGGTAACAAGTACATTTACTACAGGTAACAAGTACATTTACTACAGGTAACAAGTACATTTGCTACAGGTAACAAGTACATTTACTACAGGTAATGTGTGTGGCTACATGAAGGACTTACTAATGCTCTCTGATAGTCTCATCAGACACTCTAATTTGTGGGGATTGGAGGACTTGGACCTTCTGCAGGAAACACTGGACAGTAATCGCTATAAAGTACTGCGGTAAGTACTAAAGTGAGTCGTGTGTGAAGTACTGCAGTAAGTACTAAAGTGAGTCATGTGTGAAGTACTGCGGTAAGTAAGGAATACTGCATTAAGTAAGAATTACTGCAGGAAGTAAGAAGTAATGCCGTTCGTATGAAGTACTGCATTAAGTAAGAAATACTGCAGGAAGTAAGAAGTAATGCCGTTCGTATGAAGTACTGCATTAAGTAAGAAATACTGCAGTAAGTAAGGAATACTGCATTAAGTAAGAAATACTGCAGGAAGTAAGAAATACTGCAGGAAGTAAGAAGTACTGTCGTTCGTATGAAGTACTGCATTAAGTAAGAAATACTGCAGGAAGTAAGAAGTACTGCCGTTCGTATGAAGTACTGCATTAAGTAAGAAATACTGCAGTAAGTAAGAAGTACTGCCGTTCGTATGAAGTACTGCATTAAGTACTTACTAAAGAAACTATGAAGAACTTTACAAATGAAGTACAATTTTTTTAACTAGGATTAAAATTAAGATTTGAAAAACTCACTCTATCCAGTGATAGCAAATGTCTGCACATAATAAATACAAACGAGATAGCACATTTTATAAGACGCTAGGAAGAAATTAGTACACAGTTAATATTTTTTTGCTACTTTCAACAATTTGCCATGTTAAGTTTGTGTTCCTAGTTGTGATGAGTTCTTGTTTGCAGATCCCTTGAACCAGGACTGGTGCACAAGTACCACCCCAAGACTTGTGAGGGGATTACTAATGCACAGGCAATGGAAGACTGCCTAGCGGTAAATATACACATTGATAAATCATCTATATGATATTGCTAACTTATATACACTATATTTAATGACATTGTTACTTTATATGCACTACATCAAATAACATTGCTAAATTATATACTTACACTGTGTTCCATCAGAAACGTCCTTTTATAGATACATAAATTTAAGGGAAAAGATAGAATTTCTATAATTAATAAACACTTATTGTCCTATATCGTATGAGGCACATCTCATGAGGGCCTACAAAAGGTGTTGAAAATGACCTACACCAGCCTGTAGACCAAGCAACACATGCTTCAGAACATTCTTGCAAACTTTTTTTAGAGTCTTCTGGTTATATCTTTCATCTATTTTTGAACACGTTGTATAAACGACTCGTTATAATCTGTTATTCCTTATAAACTCGAGCTCCTACAGCAGCCCAGAAGTGAAAGTCCAAAGGGTTGAGATCTGGACTATGTGCTGGCCAGGGATTTTCCGTTCTTCTGCTAAAGAATCGACCTCGAAACATGTCATTGAAAAATTCTAGAGCTGCATTTATGCAATCTGGTGGAGTGCCGTCTTGCATCCAACAAAATGGGTTGCAGAATGGCGCAACCTGGGACAATAAAGTCCTTGAGCAACAGAGGTATGAAGTACTACGATGACAAGTTGCCATCATCGTCAAGGAATACATGAACGATTCGAACCATTCCATTAATAATGGCAACGGAAATCATTTCCTTAACATCATACTTATCATTTATTTTGCTGATAATTTTTGAGAGTTTTCATTAGTACACACTCCGCCGTTTTTTGTATGTGGCTTCTAATCAAGACAAAAGTACTTCTCGTCAGTCCAAATCCACTGCAAAACTGCCATATCTGTGCTTCGAAGGTATCAGGTAATGGTTAAACTGAAGTGTGATGATAAAAACGGAAACGAAACTCATGTCTGATGAATCTCTACAGACTACAACGTGGTTTTGGTGGGTGAAATCTGCTGAGAAACTTTTCTGAGAGCAACTGGGGGTTTCTTTAC
This sequence comes from Caprella mutica, assembly GCA_947561585.1. Classification (NCBI taxonomy): domain Eukaryota; kingdom Metazoa; phylum Arthropoda; class Malacostraca; order Amphipoda; family Caprellidae; genus Caprella; species Caprella mutica. Next base: position 527,099 of record CANNZV010000280.1, on the reverse strand, counting down.
ACAAACTCTTCACCTCCTGAATCATTGCTTCTGTTTTTTTTTCATTAGTTTTTTTCTTGTGGATGGAACCAGTCTCATTGAAAAGGTTACGAACTCCAGTGAACTTTTTCAAGTGGTAAGATTTAGCCCCCCTTCCACTGATTTTGAAGTGAGGCATGAATTCTCGGCGTTCTGTCATAGGAGAAACTGTTATGGCAAACTACAGGACGAACCATTTATTCACAAGTTCAGAAAAAAAATTTAGGTAGAAGATTGTTGAAGATCTATGCAGTCGTATACATAATACGACTTGATTCATTTCAAGTTCTCCCAATTCGCAATTTAAAAATGACCCTTCTGATGGAACACAAAACTATATTAAATAACTTTACTAAATTATATTCACTAGATTAAATAACTTTACTAAATTATATTCACTAGATTAAATAAATATGCTAAATTATATTCACTAGATTAAATAACTTTGCTAAATTATATTCACTAGATTAAATAACTTTGCTAAATTATATTCACTAGATTAAATAACTTTGAAAAATTATTTTCACTAGATTAAATAACTTTGCTAAATTATATTCACTAGATTAAATAACTTTGCAAAATTATATTCACTAGATTAAATAACTTTGCTAAATTATATTCATTAGATTAAATAACTTTGCTAAATTATATTCACTAGATTAAATAACTTTGCTAAATTATATTCATTAGATTAAATAACTTTGCTGAATTATATTCATTAGATTAAATAACTTTGCTGAATTATATTCATTAGATTAAATAACTTTGCTAAATTATATTCATTAGATTAAATAACTTTGCTAAATTATATTCATTAGATTAAATAACTTTGCTGAATTATATTCATTAGATTAAATAACTTTGCTGAATTATATTCATTAGATTAAATAACTTTGCTAAATTATATTCATTAGATTAAATAACTTTGCTAAATTATATTCACTAGATTAACTAACTTTGCTAAATTATATTCATTAGATTAAATAACTTTGCTGAATTATATTCACTAGATAAATAACTTTGCTGAATTATATTCACTATATTAAATAACTTTGCTGAATTATATTCACTATAAAAAATGAAATCGGTGATGAAATCTTGGGAGATGAAATGAAATATTTTTTATTTCGCAAACACATCTATATGTTAGAGGGGCAAGCACCTACAGTCAAAACTAAACTGTAGCCAAATTGTTTCTAAATCGATTCAGAATATTTACGTAATTACCTTCGCAATCTTGCAGGAGGTTATATTTTCATGGGAATTTATTTATTTGTCATCTTGTTATTCGCTTAACTGAAAAAGAGTTCAACCAAATTGCCTGAAATTTGATAAAACGATTGGTCTATGTCCAATAACCTGCTGCTAGTCTTTTGGGAGTGACCCGGTCAAAGGTCAAGGTCACTGTCATTTATAACTCAAAAAGTATCTAACCATATTGCATGAAACTTGGTGGAACGATTGGTCAATATGCAGGAACTATTTTAATAGAGATTGGGAGCGATCGGGTCAAAGGTCAAAGATCAAGGTCAAGGCCATTTGTAACTCAAAAAGAATTCAACCAAATTATCTGAAATTTGATGGTACAATGGGTCAATGACCAGGAACGATCTGGTAGAATTTTGGAAGCGATCCGGTCAAAGGTCAAGGTCATTTATAACTCAAAAAGTATTGTGCCATATTGCATGAAACTTGGTGGGACGATTGGTTATTATCCAGTTCGCAGTTTCCTTAATTTTGGGAGAGAACGGGTCAAAGTGGAGGCGAAGGTATGCGCTCTACCGAGTGCACATAATCTAGTTATATTATATTATAATGTTCGTTAATATGATTAATGTTTAAATATAAAGTATATAATAAAGCTAGTGGTGCCATTATGTTTGTTCCCTAATTTATCAGCCAATACATTATACTACAAATAGGTACACATCTCTCGCTAATTTCTGTTTCAAAAGTGCTTATGACGTCACACTTAGGTTACAAAGCTGGAACTAGTCGTAGGTACTAAACTGCAACATTTAGTGTTAATCATACTGTAAATATTGTAAATATTAAACAAGAGGAAAATTTCTTCACAAAATATGATCAACACAAACTGTTTCACTTTAGTAGCTACGACTAGTAACAACTCTGAAACCCAGGTGGCAGCAGAAACAATTTCGAAACAGAAATTTGTGAAAGTGGTGCATATCTTATTGTAATATATATCTTTGTTATTAGTACGTACGTATGTATTTTGGTAAACAAATGAGACAGATGGTGGCGCCATCTATTGTTAGTTTCTTACATGAAACAAATTGTATATAAATTCATTTATCTCCCTTATAAGATTTTCTTCAACTGTAATATTCAACTGTAACTTACCGCAATATTTCTCCTGTCTCTATCTTAGCTATTGTGTTATAGAGGTATCTCCTGTCTCTATCTTAGCTACTGTGTTTTAGAGGTTTCTCCTGTCTCTATCTTAGCTACTGTGTTATAGAGGTTTCTCCTGTCTCTATCTTAGCTATTGTGTTTTAGAGGTTTCTCCTGTCTCTATCTTAGCTATTGTGTTATAGAGGTATCTCCTGTCTCTATCTTAGCTACTGTGTTTTAGAGATTTCTCCTGTCTCTATCTTAGCTATTGTGTTCTAGAGGTATCTCCTGTCTCTATCTTAGCTACTGTGTTTTAGAGGTTTCTCCTGTCTCTATCTTAGCTATTGTGTTATAGAGGTTTCTCCTGTCTCTATCTTAGCTACTGTGTTTTAGAGGTTTCTCCTGTCTCTATCTTAGCTACTGTGTTTTAGAGGTTTCTCCTGTCTCTATCTTAGCTATTGTGTTATAGAGGTTTCTCCTGTCTCTATCTTAGCTATTGTGTTTTAGAGGTTTCTCCTGTCTCTATCTTAGCTACTGTGTTATAGAGGTTTCTCCTGTCTCTATCTTAGCTACTGTGCTATAGAGGTTTCTCCTGTCTCTATCTTAGCTATTGTGTTTTAGAGGTTTCTCCTGTCTCTATCTTAGCTATTGTGTTTTAGAGGTTTCTCCTGTCTCTATCTTAGCTATTGTGTTTTAGAGGTTTCTCCTGTCTCTATCTTAGCTATTGTGTTATAGAGGTTTCTCCTGTCTCTATCTTAGCTACTGTGTTTTAGAGGTTTCTCCTGTCTCTATCTTAGCTACTGTGTTTTAGAGGTTTCTCCTGTCTCTATCTTAGCTATTGTGTTATAGAGGTTTCTCCTGTCTCTATCTTAGCTACTGTGTTTTAGAGGTTTCTCCTGTCTCTATCTTAGCTACTGTGTTTTAGAGGTTTCTCCTGTCTCTATCTTAGCTACTGTGTTATAGAGGTTTCTCCTGTCTCTATCTTAGCTACTGTGTTATAGAGGTTTCTCCTGTCTCTATCTTAGCTATTGTGTTATAGAGGTTTCTCCTGTCTCTATCTTAGCTATTGTGTTATAGAGGTTTCTCCTGTCTCTATCTTAGCTATTGTGTTATAGAGGTTTCTCCTGTCTCTATCTTAGCTACTGTGTTATAGAGGTTTCTCCTGTCTCTATCTTAGCTATTGTGTTATAGAGGTTTCTCCTGTCTCTATATTAGCTATTGTGTTATAGAGGTTTCTCCTGTCTCTATCTTAGCTACTGTGTTTTAGAGGTTTCTCCTGTCTCTATCTTAGCTATTGTGTTATAGAGGTTTCTCCTGTCTCTATCTTAGCTACTGTGTTTTAGAGGTTTGTCCTGTCTCTATCTTAGCTATTGTGTTATAGAGGTTTCTCCTGTCTCTATCTTAGCTACTGTGCTATAGAGGTTTCTCCTGTCTCTATCTTAGCTATTGTGTTATAGAGGTTTGTCCTGTCTCTATCTTAGCTATTGTGTTATAGAGGTTTCTCCTGTCTCTATCTTAGCTACTGTGCTATAGAGGTTTCTCCTGTCTCTATCTTAGCTACTGTGTTATAGAGGTTTGTCCTGTCTCTATCTTAGCTATTGTGTTATAGAGGTTTCTCCTGTCTCTATCTTAGCTACTGTGCTATAGAGGTTTCTCCTGTCTCTATCTTAGCTACTGTGTTATAGAGGTTTCTCCTGTCTCTATCTTAGCTACTGTGTTTTAGAGGTTTCTCCTGTCTCTATCTTAGCTATTGTGTTTTAGAGGTTTCTCCTGTCTCTATCTTAGCTATTGTGTTATAGAGGTTTCTCCTGTCTCTATCTTAGCTATTGTGTTTTAGAGAATTCTCCTGTCTCTATCTTAGCTATTGTATTATAGAGGTTTCTCCTGTCTCTATCTTAGCTATTGTGTTTTAGAGGTTTCTCCTGTCTCTATCTTAGCTATTGTGTTTTAGAGGTTTCTCCTGTCTCTATCTTTCTTTCTATTATTTTTCAATTTACAGTAATTTAATTTTGTTACCGTTTCCCTACACATTTTTTTTTATTAGAAAATCTATAAAAATTAAATAGATGGGTTGCTAACCTCTATTTTCACGTAGTTGCTAATATCTTTGTTTTATTTTACCTAACTTATTATTTCGTACATTTATATTAGTAAGTAATTTTCATTACTATTTTCATTTTATAATAATCTGAAATTGTTTATCTTTATTAGCATTTCTTTGAAATGTTGTTAAAGAAAACTTGCAAATTTTAAATCTCAAACTGAAGTACAACCTCAGTCGCGCATAGCGTTCTTTGATCGGCATAGCGGACACTTTATCCGGTACATGTACTGTCCGTTGTACGAACTTTACCTGTAATACATACATGGTAAATCTATACTTTTTAGTTAGAAATAGACTAATATCACTAATTCAGTCACTTTAGTTTGTTAGTATTATTTTAATTGCCTTGTAATGACTGCAATGTCCTATCTTTGCAGACACAAATAATGGACGAAGCGGCTCAACATGTCTATGGCTATCACTACTTCAAAAACCAAAACAATAGTTAAAGGCTCTGTCTTTTTCTTTGTCAATCTGAAGAAAAATGAGGAGTTTTTTAAGCTGCTTCATAATTGTCGTCATTGAAATATTGTTATTTGGGTATCATTCATGTTTTCACTATATGAAATATATTTTACATATTATTCATTATTTATTCATGTTTATTCATAAGCGTTGTTGATATCACAATATTAATCATTAGTCAATTACTAAAAGAAGAATATTTAGTAATCATTGTCAGAATATTTGTCACTCTTTGCTTTCAAAGAATTATAGTGTGAGTCACTAGGAACAACTCTTCTTGTAATCAAAATATATACTATTTTTATTCACACCTTTTAATTAACACTACTAAATATACAGAATAATTATAATGTAATTCTATTATAGTTTTTATAGTTTATATATCACAAATGACCAACTCCTGCAATTATAGGAGAGTAGCCTTTAAAACACGCACACTAAGCTACCCACACGAGTACACCTACGCAAGCCAATGAAACGGAGAGAATTTTGCTCACAGACGGCGCTGTGAAACTTCAAAAGAAAATACGTCTCGTGTTGTACAGCTGCAGCAAATGGACTATTGCGTCATCGTCTGGCAATATCTGCAGTGGTTTTTGTTATTCTCAACTAATTCCTTTATTCCCTCAAGCTACTTCCTTTTATTATTCTTAATAGAGAGTTTTTAATTGCTAGAGTATGGCGAGTTATTTAGTTTTAGGTGAGGCAATTCCCTAATTTGTAGACGCACGTTCACGAGATGAGGGTTGCCAGCTCTCAGTGAAAGTTTGTGTCTCGTCTGTGGTGGTTGTGCACTCCTCTCAGTTCAAGCGATCGACACACCCCGTCCATATCTGTGTGTTTATCTAGAGTGTATACAGTCCTGTGTTTGACTAAGATATTGGTGTTTGATTTGTGCTGTGGTGACTTAGAGGATAGCACAGCAAGGTGAGTACAGACATCCTTTGTAATTAGTTGGCTCACTCTTTTCAGGACATGCTAAATCTAGGTAACAGGTGTGAGTACCTACCCTCTGCATGGTGTTCTAAATTGCTAATTAGAGGCCCGAGACCTTGCGAGTAATGAAGGAAATATGAGACTAATGAATGTCTCGAAAGACTTTAGGAGAGGTGGTCTTTGAGGTGAATTAAAGGACACCTCAAAGCTAAGGACTATTTGGTCACTAAACGGGTAAAAACGGAGACAAATTGGGGAAAGTTAATACTATTAGTTACTAAATAAAATACTATTAGTTACTAAATGGAATAGTATTAGTTACTAAATAAAATACTATTAGTTACTAAATGAAATAGTATTAGTTACTAAATAAAATACTATTAGTTACTAAATAAAATACTATTCGTTACTAAATAAATTACTATTCATTACTAAATAAAATACTATTAGTTACTAAATAAAATACCATTAGTTACTAAATAAAATACTATTCGTTACTAAATAAAATACTATTCATTACTAAATAAAATACTATTCGTTACTAAATAAAATAGCAACAGTTACTAAATAAAATAGTAACAGTTACTAAATAAAATAGTAACAGTTACTAAATAAAATAGTAACAGTTACTAAATAAAATAGTAACAGTTACTAAATAAAATAGTAACAGTTACTAAATAAAATAGCAACAGTTACTAAATAAAATAGTAACAGTTACTAAATAAAATAGTAACAGTTACTAAATAAAATAGTAACAGTTACTAAATGAAATAGTAACAGTTACTAAATAAAATAGAAACAGTTACTAAATAAAATAGTAACAGTTACTAAATAAAATAGTAACAGTTACTAAATAAAATAGCAACAGTTACTAAATAAAATAGTAACAGTTACTAAATAAAATAGTAACAGTTACTAAATAAAATAGCAACAGTTACTAAATAAAATAGTAACAGTTACTAAATAAAATAGTAACAGTTACTAAATAAAATAGTAACAGTTACTAAATAAAATAGCAACAGTTACTAAATAAAATAGTAACAGTTACTAAATAAAATAGTAACAGTTACTAAATAAAATAGTAACAGTTACTAAATAAAATAGTAACAGTTACTAAATAAAATAGTAACAGTTACTAAATAAAATAGCAACAGTTACTAAATAAAATAGTAACAGTTACTAAATAAAATAGTAACAGTTACTAAATAAAATAGTAACAGTTACTAAATAAAATAGCAACAGTTACTAAATAAAATAGTAACAGTTACTTATTTAAATGCAATATAATATAGAATTTGATATCATTGTTTCACTAGCATAGAAATTTATTTACTAGTTTTTTAATCATAGTTAATGTTTCTACCTATAGTGTATAGTAAGCCACACTATAGTGTATAGTAAGCCACACTATAGTGTATAATAAGCCACACTATAACTAGTAAATTGTGTGTAAATATCCATCAAATCTATGCTCCACAATATTGAAGTTTATTATTCTTTACATAAATGCGCAACATTGAGTGCATTTTCCCCTGAACTGAAGCATACCTAACCAACACCTGCTATTGTGGTGCACCTTATTAGGTAACTAACTAACCAGTGAAGGAGTTACAGCCTGCCCACATGCTACAGGAATGAGCACTCTTTACCTACTCTTGCACTGTGAAAAACCATTCCCTCTTACACGTTAAAAAACATTCCCTCTTACACTGTGAAAAAGAATTACACTGTGATAAACCATTCCCTCTAACATTGCAAGTGAAAAACCACAGTTTGGAATTCTGAATTTATAATAATCCAAATCACCATACCACAAGTTAAAGATTTTGATACATGTATTTATGGCCTATTTAGAGCTAATTAGATGAAATTAGTATACTTATAATTTGGAAAGATTTATTTTCCGCGAGATTTTCATTTTATCAAGAGGGTTATTTTAAACTCAACGCTGAAGATATTTTAAGCAATTCTATAAATTTCAAAATCGATTTGTCAATTGTAAAATGAATACGTTTATATAATAGACTATAGAATGGTGAAAAAGGTATGCAATTAACATAAATACCATAGTTCGTTAGCTGCACTGCCACAGAATTAAGAGTCAATGCTATTCACATTGGAACTAATGTCTATCACCACAATCTTCTCATTAGTACATTAGTAGTGGTAGTAAGGTGTTAATTGCAGCTAAGGTAAAGTCACTGTACAGTTATACCCAGTGACGTCACATCCTAAGTAGCTAATTACATGATAATATTACATTAATAAAGTTATAGTAAATTATAATCTATATTGGTGATAAATATATTAACAAAATATGTGTCCGCTGTTGTAATATTAATCATTCATATTTGTATCGGTTATTTTATAAAGTTATTATAATTAATTCAATTTTGTGTTTGAATAATGGAATATTTAATTTTGCCTCACTATTATCTAGTTCTCTAATTTACTTCACTTATAGAGAGTCGGTGACAGCATTTGGCTGCAGATTTCTTTCTAATGTTAGTCAAGTAGACAGAAAAGGCAGGGAGTTTCTTGCAGTTAGTGACTTTAGAGACTGTAAATTAACTACCGATACATCGGCAGTTAGTTATAGGCTTTACTTAACTCAAACAGATCTACATTAGTAAATCATTGTGATGTATCTAAATGACAATGGAAAAAACTATACAAATGCACAATGAATAAATCAACTTGTAATTTTTCATTTCCAATATTTAAATGTATTAACATTTCTTATTTCTTTAAAATATATCACACAATAATGTTTTATGTACTAAACAGCAGACTATTTGTTATCACTGTCGTCCCTCGTAAATGTAGTATTTTTCTCACACTACAACATATGGCAGACTCATACAATGACTGAATAATTGTCATCAGTTTCCTATATTTTGCAAGAGATGTTTTCGCAGCCACCTGTCGTGTGGTCTTGGCATCAATATTCTCTCTAGTACATCCACTCTAGGCGGTGAAAACGCGGCGGTTTAAATCGCATATTTTAAAATGAAATATAGCTAAATTAAAACATTATGAATACTATAACACTAATAATAATATAAATAATATACTCTTAGTAATGCTATAAGTATTATAATAATAAATTCCTCAATATGATATTCGTCAACTGATCATTGCCATGCCTGTGGAAGAGTCCTGGCGTTAAAAACACCAATGGAATGTTGATCAAGCAACAGATAATATTAGTATAGTTATTATGTTGTGACAATATATTCTATATTTATTTGATAAATTAAATAGTTATAATAGCTCATTCTTTTCTGTCTTTTCTGTTAATATGGTTAATAAAAGATAAATTACATAATATTTAAAGTGATATACATACTTAACAAAATTAAATATAGATTATTTTCAGTGTTGCATTTCATTATTTTAATGTAAAATACTTTAATTCATTTGGTACTTTTCATCGCATGATCAACACCTCAAAATAATTTCCCTCTATTCTAACTCATAGAAAATGAAATATTGTAACATTTGTATAAATATTTGTGCCAATATATCCATATTATTGGGCTGAATGAAATAATGCATTTTATAATATCATTAACATTATTTATGTTATTGCCAACATCGTTCCAGCATTTATATTTTATATGTTTAATTTTCATTGCTGTACTCTTCTGAAGATATATTGTAAGTAGCAGCACGCTGTTCCATTCAAATATAATTTTTCTATGTCAAACATTTCGTCAACTTTGACTGCAGCGGTAAAACTGCTTAAACTGCACCCAGTGTAGAATCTCAAGCGGTAAAAACACTGCGGTAGTAACGCCTCCAGATGCATCACCACCGCCTACAGCCAAGGCGGTAAAAACGCCAGTATAAAATGCAAATTTGCTTTCCATTTAATTAACCGTGATTAATTTAAGATGCGTAAAGTGGGCGGTGAGAACGCTCCGATATTAGCTAGTATAGATTGGACATCACCAGTCACCAGTACTAACTAGTGCTTACCTCACCAGTCACCAGTACTAGCTAGTGCTTACTCTCACCAGTCACCAGTACTAACTAGTGCTTACCTTACCAGTCACCAGTACTAGCTAGTGCTTACTCTCACCAGTCACCAGTACTAACTAGTGCTTACCTTACCAGTCACCAGTATTAACTAGTGTTTACTCTCACCAGTCACCAGTATTAACTACTAGTGTTTACACTCACCAGTCACCAGTACTAACTAGTGCTTACTCTCACCAGTCACCAGTATTAACTAGTGCTTACTCTCACCAGTCACCAGTATTAACTAGTGCTTACATCACCAGTCACCAGTATTAACTAGTGCTTAATCTCACCAGTCACCAGTATTAACTAGTGTTTACTCTCACCAGTCACCAGTATTAACTAGTGCTTACTCTCACCAGTACTAACTAGTTTTTACTCTCACCAGTACTAACTAGTGCTCACTCTCACCAGTACTAACTAGTGCTCACTCTCACCAGTACTAACTAGTGCTCACTCTCACCAGTACTAACTAGTGTTCACTCTCACCAGTACTAACTAGTGTTTACTCCCACCTGTACTAACTAGTGCTCACTCTCACCAGTACTAACTAGTGCTCACTCTCACCAGTACTAACTAATGCTCACTCTCACCAGTACTAACTAGTGCTCACTCTCACCAGTACTAACTAGTGCTCACTCTCACCAGTACTAACTAATGCTCACTCTCACCAGTACTAACTAGTGCTCACTCTCACCAGTACTAACTAGTGTTTACTCCCACCAGTACTAACTAGTGCTTACTCTCACCAGTACTAACTAGTGTTTACTCTCACCAGTACTAACTAGTGTTTACTAGTTTCTAATAGTTATAACAACTAGTCAAAATGTGTCATTGTAACTATTCCTCGCCTCTTTTCACCTCATAATTCTTTGGTGTCTTTTTTCCTGTCGTGAGACTGTTTCGTTTGGCGGCAGTAATTTTGGCAAACATTTGCCGTATAATTTCACGAGTGTCAGTGTGTGTGTGCGTGTTTTAGCATCAGAATGGCGTGTGATGTCATTTTAACATAAAGAAGAGAGTGGAAGAGACACTATCTTCTCTTTGATTAATTCGTTATTTCACTACTTAGAGAATTAACGCATTGAGTTGTTCTTTGAGATAGTATCCATTCTAACCCTCCTATATACACTCTCACATCACATGCATGCTATGTGACACCTCATCACATGCATGCTATGTGACACTGTGTCACCTCATCACATGCATGCTATGTGCCACTGTGTCACCTCATCACATGCATGCTATATGTGCCAAAGGGTCACCACTAATTTCACGATGTCGATTGATTATTCATTAACTATCCAAGGTATGCAAATAAAGAAAATGAAAAATAATTACACCAGATTACAATAATTGCTATACTCTCGATAAGGGTACTGGTATATCTAAGGTGAATACTGGTATATCTAAGGTGAGTACTGGTATATCTAAGGTGAGAGTACTGATATATCTAAGGTGAGAGTACTGGTATATCTAAGGTGAGAGTACTGATATATCTAAGGTGAGGGTACTGGTATATCTAAGGTGAATACTGGTATATCTAAGGTGAGAGTACTGGTATATCTAAGGTGAGAGTACTGATATATCTAAGGTGAGGGTACTGGTATATCTAAGGTGAGGGTACTGGTATATCTAAGGTGAGAGTACTGATATATCTAAGGTGAGGGTACTGGTATATCTAAGGTGAATACTGGTATATCTAAGGTGAGAGTACTGGTATATCTAAGGTGAGAGTACTGATATATCTAAGGTGAGGGTACTGGTATATCTAAGGTGAGGGTACTGGTATATCTAATGTGAGAGTACTGGTATATCTAAGGTGAGAGTACTGGTATATCTAAGGTGAGAGTACTGGTATATCTAAGGTGAGAGTACTGGTATATCTAAGGTGAGAGTACTGGTATATCTAAGGTGAGAGTACTAGTATATCTAAGGTGAGAGTACTGGTATATCTAAGGTGAGAGTACTGGTATATCTAAGGTGAGAGTACTGGTATATCTAAGGTGAGAGTACTGGTATATCTAAGGTGAGAGTACTGGTATATCTAAGGTGAGAGTACTGGTATATCTAAGGTGAGAGTACTGGTATATCTAAGGTGAGAGTACTAGTATATCTAAGGTGAGAGTACTGGTATATCTAAGGTGAGAGTACTAGTATATCTAAGGTGAGAGTACTGGTATATCTAAGGTGAGAGTACTGGTATATCTAAGGTGAGAGTACTGGTATATCTAAGGTGAGAGTACTGGTATATCTAAGGTGAGAGTACTGGTATATCTAAGGTGAGAGTACTGGTATATCTAAGGTGAGAGTACTGGTATATCTAAGGTGAGAGTACTGGTATACTCATTTATCGCTACTTCATATACTAAAAGAGTATAAATAAATAAAGTGCATGAACTATAATGAATGATAAGAGCATCTGAAGATAGTACAGATGTTAGTAGCCTTGATCTTAAACAACTTGAATAATAGTTTTTGCATTCAAATTATTCCTCCTTTAGATAAAATGAATAGCAATTAAAACAGCGCACAAAATATAAAAACTGCAATTATAACTGTATTATATTCTCTCATTTAATTAATATCTACCTATGACGATACACTCATTAATTAATATCTACTTATGACGATACACTCATTAATTAATATCTACATATGACGATACACTCATTAATTAATATCTACCTATGACGATACACTCATTAATTAATATCTACATATGACGATACACTCATTAATTAATATCTACCTATGACGATACACTCATTAATTAATATCTACCTATGACGATACACTCATTAATTAATATCTACATATGACGATACACTCATTAATTAATATCTACCTATGACGATACACTCATTAATTAAGATCTACTTATGACGATACACTCATTAATTAATATCATCTACCTATGACGATACACTCATTAATTAATATCTACCTATGACGATACACTCATTAATTAATATCTACCTATGACGATACACTCATTAATTAATATCTACCTATGACGGTACACTCATTAATTAAGATCTACCTATGACGATACACTAACTAGACCAATAGTACGTAGTTGTGTGACGACATAGCTAGGTGTGTAGGTTGCTTTATGGTGCATAGCTTCACATAGGAGTGTAACGTGTGGGACTGTTTCCTATGTGAGTGGGAGTGAGGATAGTGTGTGCAAGTACTTTTGTGAGAGCATGTACTTGGGCACTGGCTAGACTGTACCTAATGTCTATATTTAATCTAAAACTTGAAGGAAAATAACTAATTACTAACGCTTCCTGTAGGTAATTTACGGACTAGTTTTTAATATCTATTTTGCAAAATGTATCAAATATGATACGAATTTTTTTCCTTCATGTGTAAAAGAGTAATATCAATGTATTCATATTGTACAGTTCTGATGTATTATATAATGGAGATATTGTGAATGGTTCTGATAGAACATTAAACAATCATGAAGTGTGCAGTACAACAAACTATCGGATGCAACAAACTACATAACGTCCGTTTATGTTGAGAGGCCATTTATAATTCTGAGACAGAAATTTCCGAGACAGATTTTTTTTGGCCACTATTGTGAGTCTACCAGGACCATGTTGGTTCACTGTAGGTCACCATTGGTTCACTGTAGGTACAGCATTGGTACACTGTAGGTACAGCATTGGTTCACTGTAGGTACACCATTGGTACACTGTAGGTACACCATTGGTACACTGTAGTTACACCATTAGTACACTGAAGGTACACCATTGATATCAGTGAGCAATGCACCTCTTACCTGCATTTTACGAGTTGGCAAACACTCAGAGCTATTTATAGAGCCTATACATTGACATGATTTGTGCACACTATCTGATGCACTGTGCACGATAACTCTTATCTCTAGCCTTAGCGTGCTAATGTTTCGCCTGGTAAATGTTAATGCTGTTACTAGTGTATGAACTATTAGCATTAGATTCAGAGTAGGTTACTCGGCTGCTGAGGTTTGGAAAGTAGAAAACTTCCCACCTTCCTTCTTTGCTGGTAAATCTTCTGAGAGTCATTCTCTTCATTGGAGATGTATTTTCCGTCTACTTACACTCTACAATGTATTTAAAGTTAAATGGATCGAATTTATCATAGCTATAAAAATCCTTTTATATTCAAAGATTATCTATTTTGTTCAGCTCATTTCTACCGACTTATCACTTTCAAAGTAAAATAGTACAGTAATCTTAACACCTTATTTTAATAATATTTGCCTCAGAAAAAATAAGGAAGTGACAGTCTGTTTCCAGTTGTTCAACGAGTAGAACCTTGTTAGTGTTTTTCTATCTCTTGACTCCTGTTAAGTCTAACATTATAACCGAAATGTGTTTTGTGGCCACTGTTCAGGCACTGTACATTGCGATGGCAAAGTTCTCTTTAGTGCCACCATAGCAAATAGCTGGCACTAAAGACTACCAGTGCCTCTACCAGATGTCAGTGAGTCAATGTCAGTGTGGAGTACTTCCTAGAGGGCAGAGGTGGCCTTGACACACAGACAGAGGGGCATCTGGTGAAGTGAAGTACCTACCTGACGACTGTACACCTGGTGATGCAGATGTACTTGTCTCACACATGTCAAACTGGTGCTTTATCTGGTGAAATTATACTAGACAACGGAATGCTAATTAATATTCTATTTATTTATTAATTACCAGATAGGGTTATTAATTCTGAACTGATTAAGTTTCTTTATAATGTTTCTTGTTTTCGTATGCAGTCCATTTAACTTTGAGCAGTGCAACAAATATCAACTCACACTTATGCTCTCTTTAATTCATTTTAAAATTATAAGTCTGACCTACTTTGTTAAATTAGATGAACAACTTTAAATTAAATGAACAAACTTGTATTAAATGAACATCTCTAAATATATTAAATGAGCATTTTTAAATTAAATGAACATTTTTAAATTAGATGAATAAATTTGAATTAAATTAACAAACTTGAATTAGATGAATATCTTTAAATTAGATGAGCATCTTTAAAAGTAGTAATATCACAGCCATCAGAGCCAATAGAATGTAAGGTTGCTCTTCATTTCCTCTCTTCTGCAAGCTGACCATCTCATTCTTTTATTTCCTGTACAGTGAGAGCTGCTATTATTTTTACCTACTCTTTTTACGACTCTCAGGTGCGTCTTGTTCAGGACTGTTTCATTCTTGTTATTGATGCAAAGTAGTGTCTTTAAAACTAGATGTTCATTTGAAAATAAGAAGCGCTTTCAACTAGAGTTATTATATAGGTACAACTTTTAGAGTTTTACCTTTATTAGATGATGTGATCTTATGAACACATTATTAATATAACCGAGGCATGTGCTTGCTAGCCATATTAGTGACTGAAGCAGATATCCTAATAGGAACATCAAGGCTATGTTTGCTCTCCTAGAGTAGGACATGTGAAAGCTGTACGACTGTACACTCCAAAATAGTCATTGGACAAAAAACAGTTGGTGACTTCACTTCTTTTATAAATTGTCAATTGAACATTTTTATAAACTGTGCGTGTGGATTATTCCTTCACCCTATATTAATGTATGGTTGAATTTTCCATCGAAAAGAGTGGTTTTGAGGATTCACTTTCAGACTGAGACGTAAGTGCAGAACCAAATCAATATCCATATAATAGTGATAGCAAATATATAGTGAACTTCACACCAATATGTTCGAATAGAAAATAGTAACACTGGTGTGAGTTCTGAAGATGACATATTTTCCTCTTCCACAATCGTGTGAATGTCTACCAAACATTCTGTCGTGCATTGGAAATGTTTTGCGATAACTGAATTTGATTGCCATTTACAGCGTAAAAAATTCTTTCTTTGGATATATAATATCGAAATTGAGATGGAGATTCAAACGCTTTGAGTTAATATTAAGATTTGCATATTATGCTAATATTTGTTCTTAATATTAAATTAATGATATCATTTAAATAAAAGTACATCAATGCATTGCTTCACAGAGCTGTTCATGAAATCTTTTTTGTAATCCTTTGCGTTCTTGTCTTGTACCTTTACTGATAAACGGTTGCTTTTAACGTAAAACAAAACAGGAATATTATTATGAGAGATAGGTAAATCCTAACAAAATATATAATGATGCCTTTAAATAATAAAGAGTATTACCGTGGTACCCTGAAAACTGCCTACCACCTTTAAAAAAAATTCTAAGAAATTTTAGTTATTTAATTTAATTTGAACCATAGCCATTCTGATAGTGCACTGTTAAAATATTGTCAATTATTTGAAAATCAAATTAGCAATTAGCAAAAAGAAACATTTCGAAATGATGTGTAGCTACCTGTGATACCATATCGAGTGTCACAGGTACCTACATTAGCAGCATATTTCTGATATAACATCAAATAATGTATATGGGGTGTAGTAACCCCGAAATCATTAAATTTACTATAACACGTGATAAAGTTCGTATCCTGTTCTTGTTCTTTTATTAAATCTAATAGAAATGGGGACCTTTAAGCAGACATGAAGTGTGCAGTACGACAAACTAGGGGATACAACAAACTACATTACGGCATACTTAGCACATAATATCCCTTAATTTCTTAACGAAGGGCAAACACCTTTTTATACAAATGAAAATGTTGTTAGAATGTGTTAATATACCCAAGTAATATTGCAAAGAATAAAATAAAAAATATTTATGTGAGTGTCTGGTAATTTTCCGTCTGTCCGTTTTCCAGACACCGTTTTGTCAGTCTATTTCTTTTGCTTGTTGTGATATATTGCTAGCTGCTAAGGTTTGACAAAGTGGCACAGAAGAAGTCTAGGAAAATTGATCGAAAGCAATTGATCGAATGGAAAATTGATCGAATGGAAAATTGATCGAATGGAAAATTGATCGAAAGGAAAATTGGTCGAAAGGAAAATTGGTCGAAAGGAAAATTGGTCAAAAGGAAAATTGGTCGAAAGGAAAATTGGTCGAATGGAAAATTAATCGAAAGGAAAATTGATCGCACAACAATTGATCGAAAGGAAAATTGATCGAATAGATCAGCTTCATTAATTCTTCCATCTGTGAGTGCAGCAACCGGTGCTTAGTGTCCCTTTTTTTTACATTCCTTTCTAAGTGACTGCACTCACAGAGTAGCTTTTCTGCATCCATGAGCATTGTCAACGACAGTGTTAAGTGATTTTCTTTGTTCATGAATCCACTTTCCTTTCTGACTGCTTCAACCTATCTCTTGTATTTAATTCCCTTTTGCAGTCAGTGATATGGCTTTTGGTTCCGTAACAGACGTTAAACCTACTAAATTAAATAATTATTTAACTTTCATTTCACAAGTTATCTAGAACTATCTCAATTCTCGAACTAAGAAAACTCAAAGTTCTTCAAATTATAATATATTTCAAAGCATATAATTCTCTGTTATAGAAAAACAGTTGATTGAAGAAATGTTATACATAAATTATTATTATATATTATTGTATAAATTATTATTATTATATATAAATCATGATAACAAGATCTACTAGCTGTAATATATTGCAAGTAAGTGTCTCTGGTAATCCATGGTTTTAGTTATCATTGTCACTTATTGTAAATAGATTTAATATCATTTTCGATCAATTCTCCATTCGATCAATTTTCCTTTCGATAAATTGTTTTCGATCAATTTTCCAATCAATCAATTGCTTTCGGTAAATTGTTTTCGGTCAATTTTCCGGTTCCCGGCACAGAAGAAACTAAACACTGAAAGTTGCGCAGAGGCGCTAAACTCAGACGTGCATGCTGTGCCACGTCGGTAGGAAAATTACAGACAACCGCATTGGTGCAACTCTTCGTTGACATTTTTGTATTTATAATCCGTGTATTCACTTTTTCCATATATATATATATATATATTCGCTACTTAAATTTGGCGTATACTCAACTTGGGTAAAATATGAATTATCGGTCGGTTTAACATCTTCAGACATATAAGAAAAACGATATAATTATAATTTTATTTTCATTTTAGTTTAAATTCCTACAGGTATCATGGACATTAATAAAAAAAAAATTTAAATAATTATTATTATATAATTTTTTTATATGACCGAAGATGTGAAACTGTAGTTAAATACGTAGTTTATTGCTTACTATTACCTGTGTTTGATCTAATTAGTCTATTAAGTTATTAATATTAACTAATTAGTGACACTGTCTCCCTCTTGCAGAACTGACTAGAGTGACTAGTTGCCAGAATGTCCGCCAGAGTGCAGTCCAGTCCCTTCAGGGAAACGGAGTTCGACCAACGATTGGGTGAGTCAAGAAATAATAGTTTGCAATGTATTGCCTGAGATATTATACAATATAATAATATTGGTGTTAGTGATTTATTATTGGAAATAAACACTTAGGTCTTTCATTTATTTTACCAACAAACGATGACTTCTTTCTGAAGGCTACTTAATTCTATTATACCTTGTGTCTTAACTTAAGGTGAATCTTTCACTTATTGAAATTCGTAACAATTTTAACTCTTGGTTGTGTTCAATTCTTTCACCATTAACCCTATCATTTAGGGAGTTGGCACACTGTTAAATGTGTGCATTATATGTTTGGTGTGAATTAATATACATTGAAAGAATGTTCTTTTTAGTGTGTTATCTGCCGCACCTATATAGTTCTATTGAGTCAATTAATTTAATGTTCGGGGCCATTGTTCAACTGCCTAGCCACAGCCAATGAAGAAAAATGACTGTACTTTTGCATCCTTCATAATGCCACCTTACTATCCTCTATATTGCAAAGATAGGGTCACACATCAGGGCATTTCAATGGATAGTTCTTTCTTTTGTTTGAAGTCTTTCTATTGCATACAATTCTCTTAATATTAATGTAATGTAACAAAATATATGTCCACCACCTTGCAATTTATATGTTGCTTATTGTCTTCATTGGGGCAATTTGAAGAGTGGTGCAAGGGATGGGAAGAAAACCGTGGTAAACCATTCCCCCTCATTGAACCACCCAGTGGTTGTAGTGGTGCAAGGCACATATTTGGTTTGGTTTGTAGACCAATGGTAGTGATTAATATTCTCATATAAATATTGATTTTCCACATTTCCGTCTATAGACGAATTTATGTATGAATTACATGAACATTTAAAAAAAACAATGATATACACATTTCAGAAAACTGATACACACAACATGAAGGTGAGCTAGAACACAAGGAGTGACATCTCTAATTTACAGATATCAACATTATCTTACATTTGTTTTGTGTTCTTGGGAGAAAACCTACAAGCCATTTACCTTCTATCAAGTTCTAGATAACTGACAGAACTTGTGATGGTAGAGGGGCCGCAATTTCCTCTGAATGAAGTCAGAAAAATGTAGGATTACATTTCTAGACGTATAGAAGATGTACACAATGCAAAGGTACATCTTCTCCATGGTAATGCACCTTCGCTTACAATAGCAGTTGTCCCAATTATTTTGTCCACCCCTGCTTGTTGAATATATGTCACAATGCATAAGCGTTAAATAGAGAGAGTGATGTCATACTCCTCGCTGTGAGAGAATGAGCTGTGGTGAGATAGCTAAGCCATGGATGTACAGTCTAGAATATAATAAAGTTATTAAATGAAGAAAAAAGAAAAATACAGGAATTATGTTGATAATTGAAATTGATTAAGTAATATGATTTATTTCGAATATTTCTTATTAGTTTATTATAGGAATAGCCACCTATATCCCAATACCTGCCTTGTCTGCCTTATAATATATCTATTCTTATTCACATGCCATTGGAGTGAGTATTTACTAGCTACCATTATAAGCAAAGAACATAGTCAAGGGGAACTGGTTTGCTAGTTAGAGTGACTAGAAGGATTACCTGGAAACATTTACCTAGTCAACAAGTAGTACATGTGTGTTTTACCTTCTACTATTGTATATGCATGTAGTATACTTCTATGCATGTAGTATACTACTATGCATGTAGTATACTTCTATGCATGTAGTATACTACTATGTATGTAGTATACTTCTATGCATGTAGTATACTACTATGCATGTAGTATACTTCTATGTATGTAGTATACTTCTATGCATGTAGTATACTTCTATGCATGTAGTATACTACTATGCATGTAGTATACTTCTATGCATGTAGTATACTTCTATGCATGTAGTATACTACTATGCATGTAGTATACTTCTATGCATGTAGTATACTTCTATGCATGTAGTATACTTCTATGCATGTAGTATACTTCTATGCATGTAGTATACTTCTATGCTTGTAGTATACTTCTATGCATGTAGTATACTTCTATGCATGTAGTATACTTCTATGCTTGTAGTATACTTCTATGCTTGTAGTAGGTATACTTACTACTATTATCTAGTGTGGTATGCAGTGTTGGTATATACTTGGTACTTAGCTACTTAATAGCGTTAAAAATACCTGTTAAGAACCATAACTACCTAACAGGTAGTTAAGTACCATAAGTACTTAATTGTTATAGTTAAGTACAACACTGTTCCAATATGTAAAATAGGTTCGAATTATCACATATGAAATGGTATTTCGGATGCTATTTCCTTCAGCTCCTTATTTCTACTCAATGATTTCTATTTTTAGTGAAGAGTGATGATTAGAACTGTATGGTTTGTGTCATGCAAATTAGCGTTCAAGTGGGTTGATTACAATGCAGTAAATGCATTGAAGAGACAGGAAGAAGCTGCTCAATTGTGATGACTTTGGCCAGAGGACCTTACATGAAAATAATGCAAAACAAAAAGTAATCTGAATCTCAGGATTGCAAGTGTTATTTCATTTCTAGGACTATTCAATTATGTGTTAGTTATTTCTCTAGGTGCAATATTTAAATATGACATTATAGAGTGACTTGCACTATTTTAATTGTTGGTAAAACCTAACTAAACAGTTTATCATTTCGTGTGGAGGATTGACTTTAATCACTTTAATATATTCAATGATTTAAATATATGGAGTGATATTCTGACATTACAAACAGCTTTTCAATGGTAGTACAATAGATTTTAATACAATATTAGTTAGTGACTGTAACAATTGTATCTCTATAGTCTAAACCTTGTTATTTTGTATAGCAATTGTATCATTTGTAGCAGTTGTAGTATTTGTAGCAGTTGTAGCATTTGTAGCAGTTGTAGCAGCTGTAGCAGTTGTAGCAGTTGTAGCAGTTGTAGCAGCTGTAGCAGTTGTAGCAGTAGTAGCAGTTGTAGCAGTTGTAGCAGTTGTAGCAGCTGTAGCAGTTGTAGCATTTGTAGCAGTTGTAGCAGTTGTAGCAGTTGTAGCAGTTGTAGCAGTTGTAGCAGTTGTAGCAGTTGTAGCAGCTGTAGCAGTTGTAGCAGTAGTAGCAGTTGTAGCAGTTGTAGCAGTTGTAGCAGCTGTAGCAGTTGTAGCAGTAGTAGCAGTTGTAGCAGCTGTAGCAGTTGTAGCAGTTGTAGCAGTTGTAGCAGTTGTAGCATTTGTAGCAGTTGTAGCAGCTGTAGCAGTTGTAGCAGTTGTAGCAGTTGTAGCAGTTGTAGCAGTAGTAGCAGTTGTAGCAGTTGTAGCAGTTGTAGCAGTTGTAGCAGTTGTAGCAGTAGTAGCAGTTGTAGCAGTTGTAGCAGTTGTAGCAGTTGTAGCAGTTGTAGCAGCTGTAGCAGTTGTAGCAGTTGTAGCAGTAGTAGCAGTAGTAGCAGTTGTAGCAGTTGTAGCAGTTGTAGCAGTTGTAGCAGTTGTAGCAGTTGTAGCAGTTGTAGCAGCTGTAGCAGTTGTAGCAGTAGTAGCAGTTGTAGCAGTTGTAGCAGTTGTAGCAGTAGTAGCAGTAGTAGCAGTTGTAGCAGTTGTAGCAGTTGTAGCAGTTGTAGCAGCTGTAGCAGTTGTAGCAGTTGTAGCAGTTGTAGCAGTAGTAGCAGTTGTAGCAGTAGTAGCAGTTGTAGCAGTTGTAGCAGTTGTAGCAGTTGTAGCAGTTGTAGCAGTTGTAGCAGTTGTAGCAGTTGTAGCAGTTGTAGCAGTTGTAGCAGCTGTAGCAGTTGTAGCAGTTGTAGCAGTTGTAGCAGTTGTAGCAGTTGTAGCAGTAGTAGCAGTTGTAGCAGTAGTAGCAGTTGTAGCAGTTGTAGCAGTTGTAGCAGTTGTAGCAGTTGTAGCAGTTGTAGCAGTTGTAGCAGCTGTAGCAGTTGTAGCAGTAGTAGCAGTTGTAGCAGTTGTAGCAGTTGTAGCAGCTGTAGCAGTTGTAGCAGTAGTAGCAGTTGTAGCAGCTGTAGCAGTTGTAGCAGTTGTAGCAGTTGTAGCAGTTGTAGCATTTGTAGCAGTTGTAGCAGTTGTAGCAGTTGTAGCAGCTGTAGCAGTTGTAGCAGTTGTAGCAGTTGTAGCAGCTGTAGCAGTTGTAGCAGTAGTAGCAGTTGTAGCAGTTGTAGCAGTTGTAGCAGCTGTAGCAGTTGTAGCATTTGTAGCAGTTGTAGCAGTTGTAGCAGCTGTAGCAGTTGTAGCAGTTGTAGCAGTTGTAGCAGTTGTAGCAGTTGTAGCAGCTGTAGCAGTTGTAGCAGTAGTAGCAGTTGTAGCAGTTGTAGCAGTTGTAGCAGCTGTAGCAGTTGTAGCAGTAGTAGCAGTTGTAGCAGCTGTAGCAGTTGTAGCAGTTGTAGCAGTTGTAGCAGTTGTAGCATTTGTAGCAGTTGTAGCAGTTGTAGCAGTTGTAGCAGCTGTAGCAGTTGTAGCAGTTGTAGCAGTTGTAGCAGTTGTAGCAGTAGTAGCAGTTGTAGCAGTTGTAGCAGTTGTAGCAGTTGTAGCAGTTGTAGCAGTAGTAGCAGTTGTAGCAGTTGTAGCAGTTGTAGCAGTAGTAGCAGTAGTAGCAGTTGTAGCAGTTGTAGCAGTTGTAGCAGTTGTAGCAGTTGTAGCAGCTGTAGCAGTTGTAGCAGTTGTAGCAGTTGTAGCAGTAGTAGCAGTTGTAGCAGTAGTAGCAGTTGTAGCAGTTGTAGCAGTTGTAGCAGTTGTAGCAGTTGTAGCAGTTGTAGCAGTTGTAGCAGTTGTAGCAGTTGTAGCAGTTGTAGCAGTTGTAGCAGCTGTAGCAGTTGTAGCAGTTGTAGCAGTTGTAGCAGTTGTAGCAGTTGTAGCAGTTGTAGCAGTAGTAGCAGTTGTAGCAGTAGTAGCAGTTGTAGCAGTTGTAGCAGTTGTAGCAGTTGTAGCAGTTGTAGCAGTTGTAGCAGTTGTAGCAGTTGTAGCAGTTGTAGCAGTTGTAGCAGCTGTAGCAGTTGTAGCAGTTGTAGCAGTTGTAGCAGTTGTAGCAGTAGTAGCAGTTGTAGCAGTAGTAGCAGTTGTAGCAGTAGTAGCAGTTGTAGCAGTTGTAGCAGTTGTAGCAGTTGTAGCAGTTGTAGCAGTTGTAGCAGTAGTAGCAGTAGTATCAGTTGTAGCAGTAGTAGCAGCTGTAGCAGTTGTAGCAGTTGTAGCAGTAGTATCAGTTGTAGCAGTTGTAGCAGTTGTAGCAGTTGTAGCAGTTGTAGCAGTAATAAAAAAAATTAGAAATATGAAAATATGCTCTGGTGTCTTTTTGGTGATATAACTGGTGAGAGATGATCACCACTTCTTACCTTCGCAGATTGAGGAAGGTTATAGTTTATGCAGCATTCATTTATCATCTTGTTATTCGCATAACTCAAAAAATATTTGAACAAATTGCCTGAAATTTGGTGTAATGATTAGTCATTATCCAGGAAGCAGTTCATCAGATTTTGGGAGCGAATGGGTTAAGTATGAAGGTCAAGGTCATTTATAACTGGCGGCGAAGGTATGCGCTCTACGAGTGCCCGTCATCTAGTTCATTGTTTATGATGTTCACCACCAGTGCAATGTTCTAGCCAAGTTAACAATCCAAACAATTCTCAATTGTTTAGATTGTTCGCACGTACCTTGTGGAATGTTAGTAACCATACTTACACTGTTCGTAACATAGCTATAATCTCTATAGTAGAATTACCTTTAATGTAACATCTCAAAAATAAAACAGATAAAAATAAGAGAAATAACATTGAATAATTAGCTTAACCTGTAAATTAGAGACAAAGTTGTTAAATGTTAAGTTACTTCGTAGTTATTGTAACTAAATAAAATTTACTAATTAGGTATTCACTCAGTTGAGGCTGTAACTAAGATGTATCTGCACTATAATTAATATAAAGCATTGTATATATATATATAGTGAGCTAGGGGTCAATTGGTGAAATAATTATGTTACAATAATATATTGTAGAGTTAGTAAATGTATTTAAAATGTTACTTTAGTAACAGTCACAAGATTGACTTGGAAGGTAAATGTTAATTGTCATCTTATTGCGATTAGAGAGGTGGATATGGACTCAAAGTACACCATTCATATTGACTTTCATTGGAGTATTGGTCTGCAACTAGTTGTGCAATGGTTAACAGTGAAAATGAACCATACCCCAAATATTAATTGATGTGATTCCCTCTCAAAAGTGAAAATCAGTTCAAAGTTTCCTCTCATACATGTACTATATATTTCATGTATTTTAATGGACTAGATCTACATTTGTAATTACGAATAAACTAGTATACCTTCCCGTCAAATATACTAACTAGCGTTGCTGTTGTCAAGCCTGACTGTAGAGTGAGGAGTACCAACTTAATTCATAGATATTAATTCTATTGCTTTTAAGTAGCTATGTCTTATAGTGTAAATAATGCAGTTACATAGGTATGAAGGCAATGTTATAGTAAATGAGGCAGTTACATAGGTATGAAGGCAATGTTATAGTAAATGATGCAGTTACATAGGTATGAAGGCAATGTTATAGTAAATGATGCAGTTACATAGGTATGGAGGCAATGTTATAGTAAATGAGGCAGTTACATAGGTATGGAGGCAATGTTATAGTAAATGAGGCAGTTACATAGGTATGAAGGCAATGTTATAGTAAATGATGCAGTTACATAGGTATGAAGGCAATGTTATAGTAAATGATGCAGTTACATAGGTATGGAGGCAATGTTATAGTAAATGAGGCAGTTACATAGGTATGAAGGCAATGTTATAGTAAATGATGCAGTTACATAGGTATGAAGGCAATGTTATAGTAAATGATGCAGTTACATAGGTATGAAGGCAATGTTATAGTAAATGAGGCAGTTGCATAGGTATGAAGGCAATGTTATAGTAAATGAGGCAGTTGCATAGGTATGGAGGCAATGTTATAGTAAATGATGCAGTTACATAGGTATGAAGGCAATGTTATAGTAAATGATGCAGTTACATAGGTATGAAGGCAATGTTATAGTAAATGATGCAGTTACATAGGTATGAAGGCAATGTTATAGTAAATGAGGCAGTTGCATAGGTATGGAGGCAATGTTATAGTAAATGAGGCAGTTACATAGGTATGAAGGCAATGTTATAGTAAATGATGCAGTTACATAGGTATGGAGGCAATGTTATAGTAAATGAGGCAGTTACATAGGTATGGAGGCAATGTTATAGTAAATGATGCAGTTACATAGGTATGGAGGCAATGTTATAGTAAATGATGCAGTTACATAGGTATGAAAGCAATGTTATAGTAAATGATGCAGTTACATAGGTATGAAGGCAATGTTATAGTAAATGAGGCAGTTGCATAGGTATGGAGGCAATGTTATAGTAAATGATGCAGTTACATAGGTATGAAGGCAATGTTATAGTAAATGATGCAGTTACATAGGTAGGTAACGTGTATTACTTTTTATAAGTTTTCATTAACTCTTAATAAGAACCGAGCAAAGTGACCTAATTTACACCATGTAGACTATCATGTTACTGCATTACCATGTACCATGTGCTATCACATACTAAATGTACGATCACCTACACCTGTACAATAAAGTACACAATGTACCATCACCTACACCTGTACAATAAAGTACACAATGTACCATCACCTACACCCAAGTACAATAAAGTACACAATGTACCATCACCTACACCTGTACAATAAAGTACACAATGTACCATCACCTACACCTGTACAATAAAGTACACAATGTACCATCACCTACACCTGTGCAATAAAGTACACAATGTACCATCACCTACACCTGTACAATAAAGTACACAATGTACCATCACCTACACCTGTGCAATAAAGTACACAATGTACCATCACCTACACCTGTACAATAAAGTACACAATGTACCATCACCTACACCCAAGTACAATAAAGTACACAATGTACCATCACCTACACCTGTACAATAAAGTACACAATGTACCATCACCTACACCTCTACAATAAAGTACACAATGTACCATCACCTACACCCAAGTACAATAAAGTACACAATGTACCATCACCTACACCTGTACAATAAAGTACACAATGTACCATCACCTACACCCAAGTACAATAAAGTACACAATGTACGATCACCTACACCTGTACAATAAAGTACACAATGTACCATCACCTACACCTGTACAATAAAGTACACAATGTACCATCACCTACACCCAAGTACAATAAAGTACACAATGTACCATCACCTACACCTGTACAATAAAGTACACAATGTACCATCACCTACACCTGTACAATAAAGTACACAATGTACCATCACCTACACCTGTACAATAAAGTACACAATGTACCATCACCTACACCTGTACAATAAAGTACACAATGTACCATCACCTACACCCAAGTACAATAAAGTACACAATGTACCATCACCTACACCTGTACAATAAAGTACACAATGTACCATCACCTACACCTGTACAATAAAGTACACAATGTACCATCACGTTAATAACTACCCTTGGTTATACAATTGTTGTTCATGCAGCAATAGTTCTTACACTCAGATGTCCTTCTGTAAACACTCAAAGTACTATAAGATGTATAAGTTATAACATTACATTAGTTAATATGTTTCTACAGATTATTAAGACTATAAATATGCATTAATATGAACTGTCTGCAAACTCATGTGTTGAACTTAACCCGGAGATGAACTTACAAACTAAAACAGGTTGTAGCGGTGACTTCTGTGCTTGTGCTTGTAACTAGCAACAACAAGCAGAGATTATAAACACTATTTTGTAGCTGTAAGTGCTTGTAACTAGCAACAACAAGCAGAGATGTGATTATACTCAATATTCGAGATATTAAATGTAGGACATTTATCTGATTGTCCTCATTATACATCATCACTTCTATGATGTCTCTACATTGAGCATTGAGAAGCTATTCCTATTTAATTAGAGTCACTGCTAACTGTTTTTGAGCTGATAATATAAGTTAGAAAGTGAGTAATCTTAAGCTAAAGCTAATCAAACAAAAAGCTATCTTTTTAAAACAAGCAAATACTCACTCTAAGATACGAGTGCTTCAAATGCTGCATCATATATTTCTGATGATTAGTATAGAGTTATACTCTCCGATTTTTCATTGGTGAACTTACTGAGGAAACATCAAATGAAATAAGAAATAAATAACATCTTACTAGTAGAGTTTTTTTCATTTGCTAGTATAGCAGAGCTAGGGACTAGTCCTTAAAAGGTGGTTGTGCAGTATTATTATTTCACCCAGTGCCAGTATCAACCCGACTGACTAACTGTGTGGGTGTGTGGTGCAATTTAACTCCTCAAAGTGCATTGTGAAGAGGTGCACTCAATAGAATAGAAATAGCACTCGATGAGATGCAAATGCAGTCTTAATAACTGCAGTTTTTCTAGCAGCAGGTCTGCAGTCTGTTCATCTCATTCTACCCACCCCTTAACAGTGCAGATGATGTATTTTGAACAGTGTTTCTCTATTTTAGTCTGCATGCCTACTCTAGCTATTATTGTGTGCCTAAATAGCCACATGGGCAGGTGTTTGGAGATGTAGTCGTGGAAATCCTTGGGAGTATTAGTAATTCTGTCACAGAAACATTTTAAGAGATATCTTTGTAAATAACAACATTGCACCAGTGTCACGTCATGACTATTGGTGTGCATTTGAAGCCCCTCTAAAGGATCTGGGGAGAAATGCTTTGAGTACATAATATTATAGAACTAAGGTCTAGGGTCATTATTCAGCAAACTGCATACAATTCGGTTCAGTATATATTTTATTTTTAGTTATTAAAGTTTTTAATACTTTGTGTGTAACAATTGTACGAATCACTAACCTGACGCTGAAGAAGAAGATTGTACACTCTTTGTTTTGATTTCAAATTTTAATATTATAAAGAAATAGTGCATGTGTTAGTGTTCTCTAAGGTTAGTGTTCTAAACTCTAAGGTTAGTGTTCTCTAAGGTTAGTGTTCTCTAAGTGTAAGTGTTCTCTAAGGTTAGTGTTCCACAGGAAGCACCACCACGGATAACATCTGACCCCACACATGTTAAATGCAGACCTCAATACGATAATTGTCTGCTTTCTGTTTTCTCTCTTTATTTTACCGTCACTAAAGATCTCCTTTGCATTTAGACGTGTCTTAATGTAAATTATTATTTATTTATTTACATTATATATGAAGTAATCGAGATTTACATCATTTTGCTTGCATTGGTGTTAATTTAAAGTACTAACAATTGAACCATAAAAAGGATAATGTCAGAGAAATGAAAGAGTTGCAGCTAATTGATTTAAGTGCTTAATTACACCACTTAGACATGATAAACACCAACAAACTAAATAAGCAGTAACGTTGTTGGTGTTTGTATTGATAGTATGTACACTGTAGACTGTACCATCCCTGCTGTTGTTCAGTAGTCTTAATAGTAAGTACTCTATTTAATAGTACTATTTACTGGTCAAAAATATTTTCATTTGATATATTTGTTCACTGACATTCAGTGTTATGTATAAATTATATGCAAGTAAATAATGATAATTTATTAATTAGTAACAATAAAGTTATAACTATTTGCAAGGGATTTACTTTAGTCATATAATTAAAGATATTTTCAAATTGCAATGTTATTCTATTTAAATATTTAATAAGAGTAACTAATTACTTATATTCGCTAATTAGTAACTGCAGAAAACATTTAAATAATCAGTATTTAATTGGAATAAGATTTAAATAGAATAAAGTTATATCCAATTAAATGGTTTTTGAATATTAATTCTATCCTTACAGCAACTAGTGCATGCACTATAGAGACTCACTGTGCAGTGCACATGTGCAGTGCACCACACGCGTGGTGTGCATTAATACACACAGTGCTCTAAGTGCATAATTTAATCTGTGTCCTAATTATAAGTTCTGTGACTAGTACTTCTTCCAATGAAATTATACATTTTTTAAACATTACTTACCTTTTTAAAGTTTACAGATAAATAAATGCAAAGTCACAATGTAGATGTAGTGAATGTAGTATATGAAAAATGCAAAAAGAAATCATTCCTAATTTTGTACAATTATTTTCTCTCAATAATCATGTAGAGTACTTTACTTTTATTCAATGTTATTAAATAGGGAAAATTCCAATATATATTTTATTGAAGTAAAAATAGCCAATGTTTAGAGTTTGAAATTAAATGATATATTCTTTAAAATGTGATAATGTGAAGTTTGATGCACAATGTTCAATTTTGCTCCCTCAGGTAATTGCAGATTAGGTTTCTTTTTCATTTGTTTGTAGTGATGAACTCTTGGTTCAGGTTTTAACTCATCACTTGCAATGAATTCACGACTAGCAACATTGGGTAAGTTGAATAAGCCGCCATTGCTTAAATTTCTTTATTACTAGTTACGGTCGGGCTATTCTCCCACAGTGAAATTAGTTAACTGCTGCAGTTTATAAAAAGAGCATGTCCTTCAACGCGATCTTTACGGTTATTATATATGCTAATGTAATTCCATGTGGTTAGGACATGATATGTGATGATAGTTACTGTTACTAAATTTTGATATTCAATTTAAAATGTTAACCCTATTAGAGGGGGGGGGGGGGCTCTCCCTTTGATATGTTCTCATACTTTTTAAGAGATTTTAAGGCTGCACGCACACCAAAAGAGAGATAGCATAACATGATAATGCTATGTAGTGCACACACTGATAGAGATGCCGAAGAAAGAAAGAAAGATTGAAAGTATATAGGCATTCGAAGATACTGGATAATTCTGTATGCCCATTTCAATTCGACACTAAGTCAACATAGAATTTTTTTAATATTCTGCACTGTAAAGGGGTTTTCACTCTATTTAGGTGTGCGCGGGTACTATCCTTCTTTCTATCTTGCAATTTATCTTGCTATCTTTCTTTTGGTGTGCGCGCGGCATTAGTTTGGATCTCTTAATTTACAATTTGGTAAATGGTTTGTGTTATTTGATGTGTGAGGAATATTTAATGTTGAAAGTCAAGAAATTTATCCATTATATCTTAGATTGTGTAATTCCATTCATGTGTTCAGTAAAGCTTCATGTTCTATGACTGCTTCATATTTGGATGTGAATATTTTAAAAGTTATATCGCTACTCTACATCCACCATGAACGAAGTAACCTGAATATAGTTACATTGATAAAAAAGAAATGTTTACTAACGATAACTTAATACCTGGGCATTACAATTATAAACACCTAATAGTACAATAGGTGTTTACCTCCATATAATCATGTCCTTTCTGCAAAAGATGTAACCTAATGTATTTACACCTCTGAACAATTCACCTGCAACTCATTACAGTGTGTACTTCATTCTGATATGAGTGTGTGTGACCTTTGACCTGGTATTTTGTTACCATATGGCACAACAAAGTAACACCAAACACAGCTGGTAAACATATAAAGAAGGATTTACTTAGCAGCAACATTTTCTCCACTGCACCATTGTCTATTGTCTATTTCTATAATTTTATTGAGTTCTAAGAAATTAAATTGGCCAATTTTTTAAGTCTTGGGATATTATGATAATTCATCTGAATTATTCATAAGTATTCATTCTCTCTGATGTTTGAGCAGAACCATTTTGTTTGCTGTACCCGTCTGAAGATTTGTTTTCGTCTGTGCCTTTTCACCGATAATAACATCTCCTATTTGCAAACTATGGAAAAGATTATAAATGTTTCCTCTTCTCTAATTATTGAACAGAGAGTATATACAGTTTGAAATATTCAAATAACACTTCTTATCATTTATACAGTTATTTGTTACCTGGTTACGAATAAACTAGTTTGAGATAATTCTTTTTAACATCAAATACACGGGTTATTGGCACTAGATACTTTGTACAGTTTCATTGAATATACAGTTGTCTCTAATGTGTCCGCAGCAGTAAGTACTAATTACAAGGGACTTCAGTCACTATGTACTTGACTCGCAAGAACTAAAATGCAGTCGTTTGGTTGCACTTTAACAACTGCAATATAAACTATACTAGCTGGCGAAAATGTTTTAGTTAGTTAGGTATTATTACAGGTTTTAGAATTATCTATTCATTATGCACCGCTAATTCACTCTTTAGCAGAGTTAGATGAAGCAGATACAGATAAATAAATACATTTGATATTATATAACAAGGCATCTTCTTATCATCACTCAATTCTCAGTAAATTGAAGTTAATTCTTTAATTCTCTCGATCTATTACTTTTATACCAGGCGAAATTAGTGTCGACTGTACCACCAGTGACTTTTCAACTAGCAACATTTGCATGTGATGGTACACTGGAAGCTATCTTCCAGTCAGACTTTGAAGGGTAAACCTTTGGTGTTTTTCAGCCGCCGGATATACTCAACCACATGACTGCACTTAAGTCACCCCATTGCACTCCTATACCACATGACTGCACTTTAGTCACCCCATTGCACTCCTATACCACATGACTGCACTTTAGTCACCCCATTGCACTCCTATACCACATGACTGCACTTTAGTCACCCCATTGCACTCCTATATCACATGACTGCACTTTAGTCACCCCATTGCACTCCTATACCACATGACTGCACTTTAGTCACCCCATTGCACTCCCATATCACATGACTGCACTTTAGTCACCCCATTGCATTCCTATACCACATGACTGCACTTTAGTCACCCCATTGCACTCCTATACCACATGACTGCACTTTAGTCACCCCATTGCACTCCTATACCACATGACTGCACTTTAGTCACCCCATTGCACTCCTATACCACATGACTGCACTTCATTCACCCCATTGCACTCCTCTACCACATGACTGCACTTCATTCACCCCATTGTACTATCTGTAGTGACACTGAATTTACATGGCAAGCTAAGGTCAAGTTTTTTATTAACAGTACATCAGATATATTAGAAATAACTCCACAGGTGTGGTTACTGCTGACTAATTAGTAACTACCTTCGTGTAGCATAAGCATCCCCTATTTCTTAATTTGTTATATCATTTCCAGTGTGTTTCTGTGTCGATAGTACCTCATAGTAAGCAGGTTGGTTTCAAGGCCCCTGTGACTATCAGGACATACATGCGAGTCACTGTTTGTTCGTACACCAATAAACACACTAGTTGTTTCAATGAACACAAACAATGTGGCTTTTTATAATTTTGTTTGGTATTATAATTAGGTCAATGATTACTTTAGTTATTGTGACTGTAGGTACAGTTTCAGCTGCAGGAGAAGTGTATGCATATACCTGTACTGCTGTGCCCTGTCTGTACAGTCCTTTGTACGGATACCCTCACACAAAAAAATTGACTGTAATTTCCTATGCAGTTGAAAATAAGGAATTAGATTTACCTCATACCTCTATTGTTAACAGCTCATAAATTAATGTCCACACCTTTTACTAATTGGTACACTGTGCCTTGGCAAGCTGCACAGGTATTTTAAATATCTTTGGAGACTGTACAGTACAGCACACCTTGTGTGTAGAGCTGTACAGTACAGCACACCTTGTGTGTAGAGCTGTACAGTACAGCACACCTTGTGTGTAGAGCTGTACAGTACAGCACACCTTGTGTGTAGAGCTGTACTGTACAGCACACCTTGTGTGTAGAGCTGTACAGTACAGCACACCTTGTGTGTAGAGCTGTACAGTACAGCACACCTTGTGTGTAGAGCTGTACAGTACAGCACACCTTGTGTGTAGAGCTGTACAGTACAGCACACCTTGTGTGTAGAGCTGTACTGTACAGCACACCTTGTGTGTAGAGCTGTACAGTACAGCACACCTTGTGTGTAGAGCTGTACAGTACAGCACACCTTGTGTGTAGAGCTGTACAGTACAGCACACCTTGTGTGTAGAGCTGTACTGTACAGCACACCTTGTGTGTAGAGCTGTACAGTACAGCACACCTTGTGTGTAGAGCTGTACAGTACAGCACACCTTGTGTGTAGAGCTGTACAGTACAGCACACCTTGTGTGTAGAGCTGTACAGTACAGCACACCTTGTGTGTAGAGCTGTACAGTACAGCACACCTTGTGTGTAGAGCTGTACAGTACAGCACACCTTGTGTGTAGAGCTGTACAGTACAGCACACCTTGTGTGTAGAGCTGTACTGTACAGCACACCTTGTGTGTAGAGCTGTACAGTACAGCACACCTTGTGTGTAGAGCTGTACTGTACAGCACACCTTGTGTGTAGAGCTGTACAGTACAGCACACCTTGTGTGTAGAGCTGTACAGTACAGCACACCTTGTGTGTAGAGCTGTACTGTACAGCACACCTTGTGTGTAGAGCTGTACTGTACAGCACACCTTGTGTGTAGAGCTGTACAGTACAGCACACCTTGTGTGTAGAGCTGTACTGTACAGCGCACCTTGTGTGTAGAGCTGTACACAAACTTAGCCTGTCAAGGCTGTGCCAAGTTGCTTAAAGATACCAGAAAATAGCACTATTATCCACCAGAGAATAGCACTATTATCCACCAGAAAATAGCACTATTATCCACCAGAAAATAGCACTATTATCCACCAGAAAATAGCACTATTATCCACCAGAAAATAGCACCATTATCCACCAGAAAATAGCACCATTATCCACCAGAAAATAGCACCATTATCCACCAGAAAATAGCACTATTATTCACTAGAAAATAGCACTATTATCCACCAGAAAATAGCACTATTATCCACCAGAAAATAGCACTATTATCCACCAGAAAATAGCACTATTATCCACCAGAAAATAGCACCATTATCCACCAGAAAATAGCACCATTATCCACCAGAAAATAGCACCATTATCCACCAGAAAATAGCACTATTATTCACCAGAAAATAGCACTATTATTCACCAGAAAATAGCACTATTATCCACCAGAAAATAGCACTATTATCCACCAGAAAATAGCACTATTATTCACCAGAAAATAGCACTATTATTCACCAGAAAATAGCACTATTATCCATCAGAAAATAGCACTATTATCCACCAGAAAATAGCACTATTATTCACCGGAAAATACCACTATTATCCACCAGAAAATACCACTATTATTCACCGGAAAATAGCACTATTATCCACCAGAAAATAGCACTATTATCCACCAGAAAATAGCACTATTATCCACCAGAAAATAGCACTATTATCCACCAGAAAATAGCACTATTATCCACCAGAAAATAGCACTATTATTCACCAGAAAATAGCACTATTATCCACCAGAAAATAGCACTATTATCCACCAGAAAATAGCACTATTATCCACCAGAAAATAGCACTATTATCCACCAGAAATGTTCAAAATTTCTGTAAAAATATTTTCTCAATAAAATTCTATGGGAAAATATTCGGTAAGTTCCTAGTTCACGTCCCGAATTGATTTAGGGACGTGAACTAGGAAGGTGGTAAACGTCCTATTTTAATGATAATTTTATTATTTGATATATATATTAACAAACAAAAAATGATAGCAATTTTCTGAGTTGATATTAATTAGTTGAATTTCCATTTCCAATACTCCTTTTTAGTATTGCGTGTTTGTATCTGTAGTCAAGATAAGAGATTTGCAGTCAATTAAAATTTTCCAGTGAAATATATTTTAATCAGATAAAAGATAATTAAATTTAAGAAAAATTAATTTTAAAATACCCCCTTCTTAGTTCACGTCCCTATTTCAATTAACCCAGGCAGCAAGCATTAGTCCTGGGATATTAAGGGAATAACCCAGGGAAGAAGGATATATTCCTGGAATTTTCCCTTAATATCCCAGGAGTAAATCCTTGTTGCCTGGGTATGGACGTGAACTAGGAAGGGGGTGTTTGGATCAGTTCCTAGTGCACATCCCTATTATAACCAAATATTCTGTTATAAATTGAATTAACCTGTAAGTTGTTAATTTCTTTCACAGAATGTGAAAGGTTATGTTTCGGTCGGCATTTATTTATTTGTCATCTTGTTATTCGCTTAACTCAAAAAGTGTTCAACCAAATTGCCTGAAACTTGGTGTGACGATTGGTCAATGTCTAGGAGCCATCTGGTAGAATTTTGGGAGCGAACCAGTCAAAGGTTCAAGTTCATTCATAACTCACAGAGTATGCAACTTAATTGCCTGAAACTTGGTGCGATGATTGGTCAGTATGTAAAAATAGGTTTATTAGATTTTGGGAGCGAACGGGTCAAAGGTTAAGGTCAAGGTCATTTATAACTCAAGGACTATTGGATGACCAAGCTCATTAATAAGTAGCGGCGAAGGTATGCGTTGTAGTTACTCCTAAAATAGCAGTGGCGTGGATAAATAAATAGTTACGTGCATTAGTTATCTTGCAAATACAAACTGCATAGAGGAACCGCAATGCAGAGGTAGATATAATTAAAGAGCTGTAGACTGATAGCTGCATACCAAGACACTCCAATGCACTTAGCGTTGAGTAGAAATGTTTATCACTTTAATTTATGTCAGAGTTAAGCAGTTAATAAATTGCTACTGAAAAATATAATTTATATTGGAAAATTAATTAATATATAATTATTTATTTATTTCAAACAAAATTAATTAATAATATTGATTAATATAATAATGTGTATCTAATTATTATTTTAATAATATGTATCTAATTATCATTTTAATAATATGCATCTAATTATCATTTTAATAATATGTATCTAATTATTATTTTAATAATATGTATCTAATTATCATTTTAATAATATGCATCTAATTATCATTTTAATAATATGCATCTAATTATCATTTTAATAATATGTATCTAATTATCATTTTAATAATATGCATCTAATTATCATTTTAATAATATGTATCTAATTATCATTTTAATAATAACCATCTAATCCGATAGCAAAAGTTTCCATTCTTATATGCCGAGTGAAAATGGAATCACTTTGCTGATTATTTCCAGAGTGTCTAATAAGAAATGTATAGGAGAAACAAATTACCTGATGAGACATTTGTTTGCTATGTGTTTTCAAATAGTTTCTTCTTTTTCAGATCGCATGTTGGACGATCTAAAGAGCACAGTCACAGACGATGAAGACAACTCTAGAAGAACTCCTCTAGGTGTCAGGTCAGTCTGTGGTAGTTGGTACAACTCTATTCTTTGACAATGGACCATTAGTCACAATATGTACTATAGGTAATGACATATTTTGATTGTAATGACACTGTGAGTGCCTGCAGGAAGCTGCAAACATTTTGTTACACATGAAACAGTTTGAAATTCAGCCTGTCGTGGTATTTATCTAATTATGTATAACTTCTTATATCTATAGTGGAAAGAACTTGAATAAACTCATACAGTCATATTAAACCTTTATAATTATTATTTTTAAAACATCCTGCATTTGATTTTCGATATCCCCATCATTTATATTATTGGTTATTTTATATCAAAATTTAATTGAACTGCTAGAAACATAATAATTACATTAACTATAAGATATCTTAAAATATCTTGTTGTTATAGAAATAATAAAATTTAATAATGAATGTGCATCAGCATTTGAAATAAATGAGTAGTTGCAAATGTTCACTGAATTATTCTACTTTAAAATGTTATAGTTACCCCAATTGTTACGAACCAGTAAAAATTAAACAAGTTATCCCAACAAATCTTCAAATATCAAATTTGACGAATTTAATAACTGAATTCATAATAACCAGATCTAAAAAATATAATAAAATGTTCATCTGATCTTCTAAATTTACCTTTTGAAGTCAATTTCTATTTGTAACATGTATAATAAGTATATACGGAGTGTAACCTATTAATATTTGACACCATTCACCCTATATTTTGCCCACTGATTTGCTAATTCAATAACACATTGGGTATATTGTTGCATTGATTTATAACATGCAGAAGGTAGGCATGGCTTTACACCATTTTCACCACTAACTTGTTTTTCCTGGTTGGTGACACAGGTATCGGCAAGATTATAACGACCCGTCATACCTGCAAGTGTTCAGGTAACTTACGTGTAGTGACTGCATCACCTTCTGATAGTTACTCTTTCTTATTCAGCTTTTCTATGGTAACATTTCTAACAAATAATTCTATTTCTCTTGAATGATTATTTACGATAAGATAAGTTATTACTTTTCATTAATATTTCTTATGTTGAAACTTCATACTTCAATGCACAGACAACATTGCATATTTCATCGAATGGTCAGCTGTTGATGGTAAATTCTTATATTAAAATACATAAGTTAGATATGTTTATGACAGGAATTTAACATACATAGGGTTTTTATTTCTTTGTATTTTAAATTTAGTAACTCCATTTCATTTCTTGGAAAAACCTCTTCTACCCTCCGAAATTCAAGCGAAGAAAAAGTAGGATCAATTGCCGACAAATTCAAAACAATAACAAAGTCTTACAAAGCTTTTAGACTGTTATAAATGGCTACCTATACGGCTATACCGTTACCTAAGTACCATTACACTAGACAAAAATATTCATGTACCAAAAAGTGTACCTAAATACCTAATTGCCATTGAATTCACGATAACACGATACAAAGTTAGTTTTATACAATTTTTCTTCTATTTAATCTTAGAAAGTCGGACAGTGAAGGCTTATTGTGAATATTTCTTATATAATTAATTACGGAGCAAATATTTAATCAATTTGTTTTCTGTTAACTGTTATATAACCTCAGTTCTACAGATTCAAAGAATTTCCAGAGAAATTTTAATTTAGAGTGGAAGGACCTTTAATAACTTATTAGAACTAAATTAACATTTTATAAGTCATATTTAGAGGTGAGCAGAACATGTAGGTACCTAGGTATGAGTACCTAGGTACTATAGGTATGAGTACCTAGGTACTATAGGTATGAGTACCTAGGTACTATAGGTATGAGTGAGTACCTAGGTACTATAGGTATGAGTACCTAGGTACTATAGGTATGAGTACCTAGGTACTATAGGTATGAGTACCTAGGTACTATAGGTATGAGTACCTAAGTTCGGTTGGTATGAGTACCTACCTAGGTACGGTAGGTATGAGAACCTAGGTACGGT
The DNA here is from genome assembly GCA_947561585.1 of Caprella mutica. NCBI lineage: Eukaryota > Metazoa > Arthropoda > Malacostraca > Amphipoda > Caprellidae > Caprella > Caprella mutica. The sequence goes on along the minus strand of CANNZV010000280.1, from coordinate 488,777 downwards.
AGGTATGAGTACCTAGGTACAATAGGTATGAGAACCTAGGTACGGTAGGTATGAGTACCTAGGTACGGTAGGTATGAGTACCTAGGTACGGTTGGTATGAGTATCTTGTTACGGTAGGTATGAGTACATAGGTACGGTAGGTATGAGTACCTAGGTACGGTAGGTATGAGTACCTAGGTACGGTTGGTATGAGTATCTTGTTACGGTAGGTATGAGTACATAGGTACGGTAGGTATGAGTACCTAGTTACAGTAGGTATGAATACTTAGGTACAGTAGGTATGAGTACCTAGTTACAGTAGGTATGAGTACATAGGTACGGTAGGTATGAGTACCTAGTTACAGTAGGTATGAATACTTAGGTACGGTAGGTATGAGTATCTAGTTACGGTAGGTATGAGTACATAGGTATGGCTAGTTCTGTCACTGCTTTACATAGGTATGGCTAGTGCTGTCACTGCTTTACATAGGTATGGCTAGTGCTGTCACTTCTTTACATAGGTATGGCTAGTGCTGTCACTGCTTTACATAGGTATTGCTAGTGCTGTCACTGCTTTACATAGGTATGGCTAGTGCTGTCACTGCCCGGACTTTTTCTTAACTGTACACCTCTTGTTTTAGTAGCAGGTGACACATTCATTCCTCTATCAGTTGCCCCGTGAAAGTAACGCATCACATTGATAGATGGGGACACTATGCTTCAGACACTGTGGTTATATTTGCTAATGTTCTTCCTCTCACAGCTTCTAAATATCTGTGTGTGCAGACATTTCGTCCAAAGACATTTCGTTTACGAACTGTCATAAAGTGAATATTAATATAAATGAAGATTATTTGATATATAAATTAATATATACATATATAAATTAAGATAATTTTGAAATTCTCAACATAAATAGCCATAATGTAGTTTGTTCTATCCGCTAGTTTGTAGTACTGCACATTTCGCGACACGCCCCCCGATACGCATCAATTGTGTTAATAATATTCCTTTCGGCAAAAATTGTCTGTTGACGAAACGTCTGCTACCAAACATCACTAATGCTGAACTTGCCTCATTTTACTAACACCTCAGCTCTGATTTGCCTCTAAACTATTGCCATCGCACCATAGTAGTTAATTGCCTTTAGAATAGATGGGAAGCACTTATATTTAACTTACTTACTTCTATTATGAAATGGTACTCTCTTTGATCTATTAATTAGTTTCCTTCCAATTTATATACATTTTTTTGAATAAATATTAATTGGTAATGTCTTAAATTTGTAGGATTTTCACATTGTAGCTCCGTACATGTGTTATAATGTACCACTTTTCTCTCCTCTCTCACCACTTTTCTCCCCTCTCTCACCACTTCTCCCCTCTCACCACTTCTCTCTCCTCTCACCACTTTTCTCCCCTCTCTCACCACTTCTCCCCTCTCACCACTTCTCTCCATTTCAGAAGCACCTCTCGTAGCAGTTCTCGCGGTGATTCTATCGGCAGGAGGGGCGGTGGTTCTTACCTCTCAGAGGGGGTGGGGGATGGGGGCAGACTCACCCACCACAGGTAAGCACAAACTGCTAGAATACTCTGGTAACTTGTTCATTGTTAGAATACTCTGGTAACTTGTTCATTGTTAGAATACTCTGGTAACTTGTTCATTGTTAGAATACTCTGGTAACTTGTTCACTGTTAGAATACTCTGGTAACTTGTTCATTGTTAGAATACTCTGGTAACTTGTTCATTGTTAGAATACTCTGGTAACTTGTTCACTGTTAGAATACTCTGGTAACTTGTTCACTGTTAGAATACTCTGGTAACTTGTTCACTGTTAGAATACTCTGGTAACTTGTTCATTGTTAGAATACTCTGGTAACTTGTTCATTGTTAGAATACTCTGGTAACTTGTTCACTGTTAGAATACTCTGGTAACTTGTTCACTGTTAGAATACTCTGGTAACTTGTTCATTGTTAGAATCCTCTGGTAACTTGTTCATTGCTAGAATACTCTGGTAACTTGTTCATTGTTAGAATACTCTGGTAACTTGTTCATTGTTAGAATCCTCTGGTAACTTGTTCATTGTTAGAATACTCTGGTAACTTGTTCATTGTTAGAATCCTCTGGTAACTTGTTCATTGTTAGAATACTCTGGTAACTTGTTCATTGCTAGAATACTCTGGTAACTTGTTCATTGTTAGAATCCTTAGACAATAATAACAGGTTAAAGAAATATAGTTGACTTTATTTTGAAGGCATATCGCCACAAAGAAAGTTTTCGACTAGAATAAATGTAGATGAATATTATGAATAAATTGACACAGATTAGTTGCAATGTTAACCATGACTGCGTGGTGCAGTATTTACTGATATCATAGCACATAGATTTACCACCCAGTGTGTTTTATGGTCGAAAGTGAAGGACTTGGAATAGAAAAACTATTCTAGTCGTTATTAGAATTCTATTTCGATTGTTTTCTTTTTTCTTGGTATGATAGAAGCGCATTCCTTCAAAATAACTTTGTGAAACCTCTGTACTTTTTCACTCGAAACTTTAAATTGAGGAGTAGGCTTAGTTCGGTGTTAACGAATGGTTCCACTTTAACGATCATATAAAACTCTTTGTTCGAATTAAATTATTTACTCTTTCTGATATGATCGAAGATGTGGAACCACTTTATAACTCGTAACTCTCTTTGCAGGAAGGAGTACACTTCCCCAGACCAGGCTGTGAAGACAGTGGCGGAGACTTACCAGTACGACTCGGGGGAAGCGCACCCTGTGAGTGGGGGGTGACAGGGTGACATCTTCACATAATAAATTCTTTATAATATACAGAATTCAAAAGAAATGCATTATTGTTCATGTGCTAGCGTACCAGTATATGTTATGCAGGTCTCAGTTGTCTTTATGCCTATGACTGTTTTTTCTGAACCTATACACCTCCTACAGGCTGGTAACTTCCAGAAGAAGGTGGTCAAGTCTACCTACTCGTCTTACAATGTTGATGGAGGTTTGTCATCGGAGTTAGACTCTCTAAAGCGCGGACCATCTGGTCGAGACATGGAGAGAGCACTGTCTCAGGAGAGCAGAAATATCCTCAACACATCTTACACCACCAACAACAAATCTGATTCTACCAAAGGTGAATAGACAGGTGGAACTGCTTTATAATGAGTATACTAGCTTTATAATGAGTATACTAGCTTTATAATGAGTATAATAGCTTTATAATGAGTATAATAGCTTTATAATGAGTATAATAGCTTTATAATGAGTATAATAGCTTTATAATGAGTATAATAGCTTTATAATGAGTATAATAGCTTTATAATGAGTATAATAGCTTTATAAATAGTAAATGACACTGCGGTAGCTTTTCATCATTTCATCAAATTGTTTGTTTCTCTCTTAAAAGCTTTTGTTTGTACAATGAGAATATTTTCAGTATAAAGTTTAGTTAAAATATCGTACAGATGAGATGAGTGTAATGACGTCACAAGCACCTCTATCACTTAGAGTGTAGTTCTTAAAGTTCTTCCCTGGCTTAGATTTCCTTACAACTAATTCAACTCTGCAGCACTAAAAGAAAAGGGTTGAATTCTTCAAGTAGCCAATATCTCTCTATTTGCTTGTGACGTCATTATAACCGTTGCAATAATTTCTCCGTAAGTTTTCGGCCTAAGTGAATGTCAATGTTCCATTTCTTGTGAGGACTATAAAAGAAAAGACTTGAATTTTACAAATTAGTCTTCATGTAGGCATGTACTATTTTCAGAATATTCACAAGCATATCAACAGTTTTCATTGTTTTCTGTGAATAAAGTAGAATGTATCGCAATAATGACAAGGACTCTTTCATATATTCATAATGTAAATCACATTTTATGGTCTGTTTCTTAGTTAGTTGTACTTTCAAACGTTGTGTTGTTTGGTGTTAGTCATTGTTACAGAAAATAGACCACTGTAAGAATGGTATTTATAAAGCTATATATATATATATATAATATAACAATAATTTAATAATATCTTAAACATTAAATTGCTAAATAGTTACATTTAAATAGTAAAAATGTATTTTTTAATTGAAACACATGCCTAATTTCTGTATTTCTAAATAATTCCTTCAAATTCCTTTTGATTGCAGCAGTTGGTGTTCACTGTACATACTAGGGGTGGCACAGGCCACTGTGTTTGCACTTACTCTATATCCTGTCTATTCTAATTTCAAAACTCTGCCTCTTTATTTAGTTAAATAAACTTTTCTTCTGAATTATCTGATGCACCAGACAACTTATAACCCATGTAAACTATAGTAAGATTATAAACAGATATCTCCCATTCTAGTATACTGTAAACTATTCTACACTTGACTCAGTCACTACATCACTGCTGTAGTTGCTTATATTGCGGCTGTAGTGACGCAAAGGTAGTTAGACTCTTAGTAACTGATTATTTGTAGTTCACCAAACAGATATTGTGATGATAATAATTTCACAATTCTCACAATAGAGTTAGAGATCTATTTTAGATCTATTAGATCTATTTTAGACATTAGAGATATCAACTACTTTGGTTGAAGCACCAGGTTTCTAATAAGTTCTTCTCATAGTCGATCACAGTTCACTAAAGTTCCATTAACCTCAATAACCTATTGCTATTATTTTCACGCTGAGACAGTTCCACCAGATTACCTTCATGTCTGAATTAATAAGACCGCAGTTTTTTGTTCTCTTCAGTAGCTCTCACTAACCTAACTTACCATCACAGTTATAGACGCGTCCCAAAAGGTTGCTAAGGAGCTGGTTGACGCCCTGTCCGTCATAGGTGAGGAAATCTTTACCCTTCACCCCACCCCATTCAACCCTCCCCCACCCTTCCCCTGTTCCCAAAGATATTTTCTGAAGTTCAGAAAGAGACTGTACATTTGCCGAAATCATTTTCTGTTCCGACTAAAGTTTGATTGTGAATTGTGTACAACAAGAAACATAATTTTTATTGAAACTAACCGAAATTATGATTTTTAAAAAGATTAGAATACTTCTGAAATTATATAATAAGTTATGCTTTTAGAGTAAAAGTAATTATTAGCATTGGTGAGACGATGAAATTATTAATTTGCCACTGAATTTTGTATCAAGCCATTAATGTCTTTACAGAATAGGTAATCTATATTCAAAGAATGAATACAATGAACAGACAATACACCCAGAGTGTTATTGGTGTACAAGGTACCTTTAGGTACAATACTGGAAACTACAAAGTGGAAAATTGAACATCTTCAGTTGAACACTTTAGATTTTATAGGTGATTGTTTAAATAAAAATCTACATCTGGTGTAGTATATTTCCTAATTGTTCAACAGTTCCGATGTTCAATTTCCCCTTTACTTCATTAACTCCAATAGTAACGATCTAAACCTCTAACACTAACATTGTCTCTGATAACTTGCAACTTTCTCTTTGATTTAATTCTATTGTTTGGCAATGTAAACTCAACCATACTAAAAAATATCATTAATTACATTGAGAGGCATGGAAAAACAAGTTAAATTGCAAACTCTACCGAATTGTTCCTAGTTGGTATTAATTCGCATGGTTCAGTCTATGTACCTCAACATAATAAAAATTCTACTGTGAGGTTTCTAACTCATACAATTTTTCAAATATATAAAATATAATAAACATAAAAACTGTGTTCTAACTAACGTTTGTAGTTTTAATTTGATCTTATCAATTGGGGAGAACCTAAATTTTAACCTAGAAAATCAATTTTGTAGAGAGGGGAACCAATACATTCTACTTTCCCTTTAATGATAACTTTATCATTTAAAATATGCTTCATTGTAACTTAAGTCTAGAAATGTTAGTTAGATCACATAGAAAATATTAGGTGCATTTTCCAGTAGGAATTATTTTACATATGTGAAACCTACCTACCTAGGTTCTGATTCTGAAATGGAAGAAAACGAGACTACTAAGACTAGTTCAACTACTGAAAACAACAAAAATAGTAATCAAAGACAAGTAACAACCATAAAGACAACAACATCAACTACTACTAAATGTTCTAATGAAGAAGCAGAAGGAAGGGAACCAAACTCCATCCAGGTACAAAGACCACCGCCAAGAGAATCTGGGGAAATTATTCTTAAACAATCGAATCCGAACGAAAAACTTGACTCTACAACGATTAGGAAATTGAAGAAAAATATTGGCGAGTTAGATGATATGATTGACGTGATGGACCAGGAAGAAGTTGATTTTCTTAATAAACTCATTCTCACTGGGACTAAAACTACCACCAAAACTAAGGTCATTGATGGTAAAACCTACAACTCCGATGGAAATGTCTGCCGAGAGTTGACTCGAGTTGAAGATAGTAAGCGAAGGCGTTTGTTGCTTTTGCACAGGTTTATCATTCACCAAAGACTGTGATGTTGATGCCCAAAAACATAGAATGATATTGGTTATTTTGACTAAGAAATTGTAGTGTTAATTGTCATGTATAATGTCTGATGGCATCAAAATTGCAGTTTAATTCAAAACATTGATGGTGTCCATTAAATGCTGTCAACAATAAATGGCTTTGTTTTGAAGATGTGTACTTTGGTTTTGAAATTATAAGGGGCTTCATAGATCACATGATTGTCTGACGGTTTGGATTTATTATAAATTATTTGTTTGTATTTTGCTTGTTGCTTTCTACATTGATTAATTTATTTATTTCGCTTTCTATAGCTTACAAAATAATCACAACAGGTATTTCCTTTTCACAAAGCATTTTGTATCAAATTTTTTTTGGGGAACGAACATTGTCACTTCTAGCACTTCTAGCTTCATCATACGTTAAATTTATTCACACAATTTATTATAGATATTATAATCTAAAACAATGTAAATAATAATTGAATTTTGTGTATATAATTGTGTTGAAGTCAAAAGACAGAAGAACTCTGTGTTCAAAAGTTTCTTTTTCCTAATTTTGTCTCCTCGAAATGAATAGAAATTCTCGATCTACTTTGATTGCATACCGAATAATTTGAGACATCTACATCACTGCCAATCAGTTATAGGGATATCAATTATTGAGCGAGACAACTAACTGACTATAGTGTTACAAAAGGCTTAACATATTTCTTCACTTCTACTTCAAGATTTCAAAGTATGAAATAAAAAAGTGTATAATGAAAGTCTATATCGAAATTCTTAATTAATTTCACGAGACTAAATTAGGCTGATAAAGACTGCGAAACTCGAGTTTTTCAGTCTATTAAACTACAGGTAACTCTTGAGTTTTACGTATCTTTATCGTTACGAACCTCTACTTTTACTGTCCCTATCTATCGTACAACTCGAAAGTTACCCGTATTGATAGTTTGTGTAGATTTGAGTTTCGCTTCATAACATTTCATCAAAATGTTCATATTGTATTGAACAAAACTTATGATGCTTTTGTTAAATATTGTTATATTGACTGCTTACCAAGATACCAATGTACATAGTTACTACGCAATAGTTGATCTAATTACATGTAGTTTGAAAAAACTTTCCTTGCTACGTAATTTGTATGATACGTGTTTCTTTTTGTATGTGTTAAATTAGTTAATGGAAATAAATATTCATCTGTATTCTCACAATGTAAATATTAAATATTTGTAAATTATTTATGCCTCTCACCTCCTCTCATTACAATTTATTTGCATCTTCTCTTCCAGGCAGAGAGGGACAACCCCTTTCGAACGGACACTTCGAGTAAGTTCAAAGCACTAGTTAATGGGTATTAGAAAGTAAATGTTGCTATTTCAAAAAGTACACATGATATTAGATAGCAAATGTTGCTATTTTAATAAATTCAATCTATTAACAATTATAACTCTTCTCAGCGATGACATGATCGTCAGTGACGAGAAAGGAGGAGAAGTTCGTCGTATCGTCTGGCGTAACAGATACGAAAAAACTTACGAGACTCAAGACTCCACAAACAAAACTGTGCCTTTGGTTCGTATTCATATGTTGGATATACTTATTTAGAATATATTGAATTATTGAAATATTCTCCTAGAATTCAATTTGATAAATCAAAGTGAAAATTAATTAGTGATTTATTAGCAAACTTCTATTTAACAGAATTTAAAATAATTTAATTATCTTTCATGCAGATCATTAACTGTTTCTGTTTTTCATTAATCATAGTGATGGTGCATTGATGTGTTAGCCTTCATTTTATTATGGATGGTTTACATTAGTGATGGGACGATTAATCGGAATCGAGAATCGAAAGAATCGTGTTTTTGGGAGGAATCGGCATCGGAATCATACAGACAGAAATATCTACGATTTCCGATTCTTTATCGTTGAAGCGGGCGTCTTTACCCACTTTAACGCAAATCGCAGTAGCATAGATACGATAGTTAGCCATGCAAACCCAATTGTTTGTGTAGGGGTAGACACTGTACGATAATAGTGACGGTTCAATAACTTCAATTGGTTAAAAACAATTTCTAAAAATTTGTTTGCGTAGATGAGTGCTTTCAAGGTCGTTTTAACGCAATAAAACGTGAGTCTTTACGAACCACGTAAAATAAATAATTAATAAATTATCAACCAATGTTATCAATATACACCTACATTAACAATGTTTCTAAGGGTTAAGAAGCTGATCTTTACATTGGCGTAATCCAATTTTGTATTGATCCATTAGGCGAGCTTAATTTCACACTAACAAAGAAGTTCATATAAAAAAATCCCTGTCTGTAACATGAATCGGACTTTATACAAATGAACTTCATCTAATTTGTGAAATTTAAAGTAAATCGATCTATAATAATAGCAAACTATGCGCGATTTATCTTCTCACGTGCTGCAATACTGAAGCTATTCTTTCATAGGTGTTACTTGTTCAAACATTTGACACTCTATCCAAGTGCGGTAGTAGCGTATTTTTAACATAGTTTCTATGGTTTAGAATATGCTCTTTACGATGGCATAATCAAAAAATTTGTATCAATTTCTTAGTTTCCAAGTTAATAGCAGTGCATAAGGAAGCCCGCCTCGACGTCTAATAATTTTTTTTTAAACATTTAATAAATATCTGAAGAATCGGCATCGTAATCGGAATAGGCAATAAATTTGGAATCGTTCCATCACTAGTTTACATTAATTTCTCCTCCACAGGTCTCCATCGAAAAGGACTCCAAGAACCGTCGCTACAACGCTACCACCGACATCAATGACGTCACAAACATCAGCAGTTTGACGCGCCCTCACGTACCGCCACAGGTAACAAATGACGTCTAATTGCCAATCTTACGACATAGAGTCCTATTGAAGAGAGTTAGAGCTGCAAAGTTTTTTATTATGACGTTATACTTGTGGTGATACTAATGTAAAGATGTCCTTTGCATGTTCAGAAACACATAAAATATCTTTGATTTAATTTAAAATATTCATTTGAATGAAATAATAAAGAAAGAAGTTACTTTAGAATTAGGAATAATTGGATATAAATAACTAAATTTCTTGCAGCTATTATACAATGCTTATATATGTGAAATTAAATTAAGACTTAAATGAATTCAATATTATTGGCACTTCTTTATAATTTTAAGAGTAGGATATCTACTTCTCCTTTAATAATAAGCATGAATTTCATTTTATTCGTATAATTTTATTCTCCGTATAATGAAAGTGAATATCTAATATTACTATTACACTCACTTTTAGATATTTTTATCTTCTACAGTGTCCTAATATTATACTTTTTATAAAAAATATCAGTAAGTTAGGTACCTTTTAATCTGGTCAAAAGATTCTTTGGAGCTCTTACTTCCATTGGTTTTGATAAGATATTTTAAAGTTTTTATTCTGACTGCAGGTCTCGACACTTCATAGTGCTATAACCACCATATTAACTGTTAAGTGAAAATATTAACTAGGACATTCCTATTGTTTTTCAACTGTTTAATAATAGAATGTCCTTTTCTTCCAAGTCATCCAAATAATAGAAACTACTTTATTATTAAATACTTAACTTACACATCTTATCCATCACCAAATGGTATATTAACACTACAGCGGTGCAGTTCACTGTCCCCACGGCACTTGCAACTGCAGTACGCAGTGTATTGGCCTAATGGCAGTCCTAACGTGAGTGAGCGAGCAGACGTTATCAGTACCGCGGACAGAGTGATACTGAGCTCACTTTTGAAACTAATCCCTGAACTGAATTTTTAGATTGACTGTTGGGCGACAAAATTGGCTATTTTCCCTCTTGTACGCAATCAATATGACAATTTAAATTCTACTATTCATCAATTTTTATCGTTTGATTATGTTGAAATAAACACAAGTAGCCTAGATTCCTAGTTTGTAAGTTTTATTTAGATATCAGTATGTAAGAAAAAGTATCCTATTTTTTTTCTAAATAATTTTACAATTATTCTACTAATCATTCCTAACGCTTGCATTTAACATTGATTTAGGACTATGCAGCCTAGTGTGATTTAATAATTTTAAATCCACAAGAGCAACTCATAAAAGACTATATTTTGAAAAATAGCATTCAATTAACACACATTTAAAATACGATGAAATACAAAAGAAAAATCTAACAGTGAGGTAGTGCTATTGGCGTGTTACTAACATGTACTAAACATCCCCACAGATATCTCCTGGTGGTCAATCATGGGCTGAACCCATCCCACTTCCCACTCCTCCAAGTAACGTATCACCCCGTGAGCCAGGAGTGGCTTATATCTACAATTACGGAAGTAGTGGTGGCTCCACTGTTCAGCCTCTGCCTCCACTAAACTATGTGGCAGTGGCGCCAGGAACGGAAGGAGCTCCCTCACCTACCCCATCAGGCAATCCAGGGCAGCCAGTCATTTATCACTATTCATATCATTATACAATTCAGCCAGGACAGCAGCTGCCAGAGGGAGCGCACCTTCCTTCCTCCGCAACAGGTTCTCAACACCTTCCTACAAATCCTCCTGCTTTGCAGATTGCTCCTCCTCCAGCCACGAGCTACAGCCAATCAACGAATTCTGCAACGAACAACTACCAACAGACCTCCAACATCTCCGAGATTCACAAAACATCTACTAATACCAACAGAGACACCACTAACGTTGTTCGGTACCCAAACGACAGCGGTAAACCAGGCAGTAATACTATTAACTACACTACCATCAGTTCCACTAACTATCGCAATGAAGGTAATCATCATCCCTTCCCTACTTCCCCATCTGATCAGCATCCTCACCATCGTCATTCCCCTCCTCGTCGCTCGCCGTCCCCTCCTAAACGAGATCCTAACGACCCCAATCGCAACATCAGCATCAATATCAACAAAACAACTACCCACACTACCAGAACCACCAGCTCTAGAGATGGTGACTTCCCTGGCGACGGATCACCACTCACTTCAACTCCTTACAGAGGCTCTCAGTCTCCAGACCGTGGATTCCCACGCTATCCTTCCGGTCCTTCCGATTCTCTCGATAGAGTCAGGAGAAACCCTCAGCCCGGTATGCCATTCCCTGAGACTTCTCCTACGAAGCCTCATGGTGATGCCCGTATCCCACGTACAGTTGACGGTCTTTTGAATCAATTCCCAGAAAGGGTACGTATCTTATCTCTATTGAGGAGTTGTTAAATAGAATATCTTTTGGATGACAATACCCTAAAATATTTACATTTTCAGAATGGCGGTCCTTATCCAGGAGGATATCACGGTCACCCCGATTCCGAGCCCCTGATGAGCACCGATGTGAGGAAAAGAGTGTGTATCCCCAATCTACCTAACTAACATTCTACCTTTCTATTTTAAAACTCATTGTTATTTCATTTGACTGAATTACCCTGAACGTATTGAGGGTTGATTGAAAAATTTAGAAATAACTTTAATTCTTATTTAACTACCATCAAAATGCTAATACCCTCATTTTTCTTTTTGAAAAGATGAATTATTTACATGGTCACTATGCAAGGCTATAGATAATAACTGTATAAATTTAACTCTAACTTTATAGGCTTTAATCAATAATGATTTTAATTGCAACTCTAAAAATATAATATAGCAGTTATAATAGTAGCTGTATCAGCTTAATTATTCGCTGAAGTAGCTACCATTTAAAGTAGCTACCATTATGAAAAGCTGCTTTTTTATAATAATTTATTTCATATAAAATCAATGCTGATAAACCAATATTACTTAGCAAGTTGAAAAAGTAAGACTCTCACTAAAATGTTCTTCAAATTGTTTTCTTTTTTAATTAAAGATTTCACAGCTTCTGCTTCTAAACATGAAATCGAAACGTTGAAATGGTGTTGTTATTTCAGACTGTTGAGCAGAGTCGCACTGAAGTGAATCTTCCCCCTCCCGAGAGAAATGAAATCAACACCATGAGTCCCACGAAGCTAGAGGAGGAGAGAGAGAAGACCAAGAACTTAGCCGGACCCCCTGTCTATTACCCACCGGGACAGGAACAGTTCGCCGAAAGCATGCATGTCAGTTGGTTGTAGTATAACATAATATATAGTATTACATTTATATATAGTATTACATAATATCCTTACTATAACTATTAATGTGAATTATGAATGACTATGGAAAGTTTCAATTTGACAAAGAATATTTCTAATATGACACTATGAATAGAAGGCAGTTGAAGTGTTTATTTAATTAGTTGATGAATGTGTTTGTGTATTACAGACGATGACACTGAGGGAGAGTGGTCGCAGGGGCAAGGCCAAGTGGCGCAGAGAAGCTGCCTCAGGCTACAAAGAGCAGTCCTCCAGCTCTGAGAGTAAGGGGGGCATGAAGATGGTACCCTTGTGCCTACCCCTGTGCTGTGGGGCAGCCTGCTCTATCATGTAGAGGTACAGCATGTAAAGGGAGCATCATGTGAAAGGAACATCATGTAAAGGATCCATCTTGAAAAGGATCCGCAGGAACGGAACCATCTTGCAAGGCTTATCAGATTGATATTCTGCAGTAAAAACATCGTATAGCGGCTTCTTGATTTGTAATGTGAAATTACAGAAACATTGTCATTTGAAATTAACAAAGATAATGCTTTGAAAGATAATTCAATAAAGACTTTCCATAAGTAAAGCAAAATCTTATTCGTACATTGGTTATAGTCCTATAAATTTTCTTATTGTAAAAATATATATAAAACTAGAAAACAAGGCTGCTAAATTTGCTAATTTTCTAAACATTTGCAAATGTGTTTTATTTTTCGTTCTCGTGCAAGTTTAATTTTCTTCAGAAGCAAATTACCTAATGGAATTAAACCCTCAGCTTATATTCACCCCTTTCAATGGTTTTTATTTTGTAACTTCTATTCATTGGACACTAAAGCCTGTGACAATATAGTAACAAATAATAACTTGCCAGCCTTAAATTCAGCGACTAATTTACCTTTTGCTTTTTCCTATTCACCTTGAGAGGCTGTTTCTATTCACCTTGAGAGGGTATTTCTATTCATCTTGAGAGGGTGTTTCTATTCACCTTGAGAGGGTGTTTCTATTCACCTTGAGAGGCTGTTTCTATTCACCTTGAGAGGCTGTTTCTATTCACCTTGAGAGGCTGTTTCTATTTACCTTGAGAGGCTGTTTCTATTCACCTTGAGAGAGTGTGTTTCTATTCACCTTGAGAGGATGTTTCTATTCACCTTGAGAGGCTGTTTCTATTCACCTTGAGAGGCTGTTTCTATTCACCTTGAGAGGCTGTTTCTATTCACCTTGAGAGGCTGTTTCTATTCACCTTGAGAGGGTGTTTCTATTCACCTTGAGAGGCTGTTTCTATTCACCTTGAGAGGGTGTTTCTATTCACCCTGAGAGGCTGTTTCTATTCACCTTGAGAGGGTGTTTCTATTCACCTTGAGAGGCTGTTTCTATTCACCTTGAGAGGGTGTTTCTATTCACCTCTAAGGTGACTCTGTAAGTCCCTCAAGGTAGTTCTTCTAACTAATGCATTAATAGCAATACTCTCCTGTAGTCACTTGAGACTGCACAATGTTGTAATATATTAGATTTTGTGTAGTTAAATGCAGTGTTTTAGATTTTCTTGGCCTTTTAGAGCAATTCGATTTTTATTGTATATTAAAAATAGGATTTCGATTTGTTGTGTTCTAAATATTTCAAATAAATTACGAAAAAGAATTATCAAATTGTATGACGTATTTAAATCTGATTATAATATTATTAAGGAAATTGGTTGATTTATAATATATTTGATGTTAGAACTGAAATTAAAGTGTAGATGTGTTAATTATTTCAAATTTTAATAGAGAATAGATATGTTTTTTGTATATAGTATTCAGATATAATAAATAATAATGTATATGTGCAAATAACGAATAACAGAAATAACAACTTAAAATAGAACTTTATATATTAACAATTACTTATAAATAGCTAATTAGGATTAGACTTAGTGAAATGTTTGTTCTAATAAACTATTTGCAATCAAATATCGTCAAAATATATTAGAAACAATTTATAATGGCAGAAAATAACAGTAACTATTTTGTAACTTGATATTTTTTCCTGCAGTTGTCAATGTATTTCATTTTTAGATAAGTATAATGCTTCATTAATGTCAATGAAATAAATCCTCAAACGAGAAACAATTTCATTATCCTATTGTACCTATATTCATATAATGCGTGTATTTTAGATCTGAAAGACGATTTAAATTTGAAGAAATATACCAATTTTTCTTTTAATAGCTAACGGAAAAAAATAGTAGATCGTTATATCCTTAATTGAAGATGCATATTTATATGTTATATCAGAGAAATTGCATGTTTTAAAGTGCGTTTGCAAACTAAGTTCTCGCCAAGAAAGACTCCAGTCTGGAGTTCACGAGCAGAGCAAAATATTTCTTGGTGAATGAGAACGAGTTTGGAATAACGGGTTACAAAGCGAAGCAACGCTTTATTCCTTCATATACAATGAATCATGATATATCATAAAGAATAAGAGAGAATATAACAACTCATTTCAATAAATATAATTACTAGCAAACTCAGGACCCAGCTGCATTAGGATAATAAATTAATGAGTAGCAATTTGTGTCACTAAAGATTCGTGCGGTTGTGATTAGTTAGTTATTTTGCTTGCAAATTGCAATGTTTTCTCAGTGTTGCACGGAAAGTCAGTGGTGTAGGTTGTGGTGCGAGTAACTCAGATACGGCAATCGAATAACTCTATATTTCTTGACACTGTTTTCAGTCAATATGTGAATATACTATTCTATTAATTGATTCACAGTACAAGTAAGTGTTGGGTTATAACAGTGTAATTGTCATGAAGTAGGTAATGGTAATAAAATGTATCCCGTAGGATTCTTCACCTTAAGGCGTTACGAAAGGATACCTGTTGCTGTCTCCGTTAGTTTCATATTATTCTCAAAGTGCCTAGGTACTGTTGTTTTTGGGTGATAATTTAATGTGTTCTAAATTGGCAGAGTATGCAGTGAAGTGTTTCATCAGTGAAATACCTAAGTAGGTGGTTTCTTTGAAAAGTAAATAATCAAATAAGTATATGAGGTACCTAGTCTCATCTAGTAGGTACCTAGACAGGTAAATTTTAATACCTATAAGGAGACAGCGACTCCTTATATTAAAATATATCAAATATCTACCAGTAAGCAGCTATCATGGATACTAATTATAATAAAATAATTATAATATAGTTTTATCTTATTTGACCGAAGATGTGAAGCTGACCGATAATTCGTAACTTACCCTACCTAGCTAACTTAATTACCTTTTACACACTCATACCAAACACAGTCACGGCCTAATATGGTAAATGTGTTATTCTTCAGTAGAACAATCTTATTATCGCAATAGACAGACTACCTACTTGCTAGAATAAAGATACAAACTTATTTCCGTATAACTTTTCGGTATTTATCGCCTTGTTCACTAGATATGCTGTACCTTCTTCATACCCGCTTATTTGAGTGAATTTATTTTAAAAAAATCATAAAATTTATAGTTAGTTAATATTAGTTATTTTTCTTTATTTTTTCTAATAGTTTTCTTTTCTCTAAATTCTACCTAAGCAAAATAGGTCATCGATCACCTTATTGAATGTGTCTGTTCATCATCACCGTTATTCACCTTCTGTGACTCGCACATCACTCTTTATCAATTATCATTACATTCTACAAACATTATGTTCCGCTACGTCAAGTGAAAGTCGTAACATTTTGCCGCGTCGGACCTTTTCCGGACGGAAGACCGTGCAGATATCACTCGAAAGTACGATTTACCATCACCGAAAGAGCGCTTTACTTATGTCACTTTAACAATAGCTATTTCGTATTTGCATCAATAAAATGATTAGAAATATTATGAGTGGTATTCGTAATAATTTTTACGATTAAAGAATATAAAAGTGAGTAATGCGATGCAAGATTATCGTTTTCTCCTGTTCGTGCGTTTGTGCGACTGGTATGAGATTTAATAGTGAATTGTAATTGTGATGTCCAATGACCTGACCGAAATCCCCTGACTATTTCCCCAATGAGTAGAAGTTCATTTGTGTCTAACCTCTCCCTTAATTATTTTGTGAATCTGTTGCATTTTTAGTTCGAATGTTCAATTGTATAATGTGTTTCATAAATATTTCGAATAACTATCTGTGTAATGTCATGCATGAATCTAATCAATAGCGGATTTAATTAATTATATTGTGTTGTTTCATTTAGCTCGTAAGTTCGGGAAACCCTTGTAATAATAACAAGTAATTAATATCTGTTTTCGAATAGACAATGGTGTCAGTTGTTATACAGTGGTGTCAGTTGTTATAAAGTGGTGTCAGTTGTTATAAAGTGGTGTCAGTTGTTATACAGTGGTGTCAGTTTTTATACAGTGGTGTCAGTTGTTATAAAGTGGTGTCAGTTGTTATACAGTGGTGTCAGTTGTTATACAGTGGTGTCAGTTGTTATAAAGTGGTGTCAGTTGTTATACAGTGGTGTCAGTTGTTATACAGTGGTGTCAGTTGTTATACAGTGGTGTCAGTTGTTATACAGTGGTGTCAGTTGTTATACAGTGGTGTCAGTTGTTATACAGTGGTGTCAGTTGTTATAAAGTGGTGTCAGTTGTTATACAGTGGTGTCAGTTGTTATAAAGTGGTGTCAGTTGTTATACAGTGGTGTCAGTTGTTATAAAGTGGTGTCAGTTGTTATACAGTGGTGTCAGTTGTTATACAGTGGTGTCAGTTGTTATACCATGGTGTCAGTTGTTATACAGTGGTGTCAGTTGTTATACAGTGGTGTCAGTTGTTATACAGTGGTGTCAGTTGTTATAAAGTGGTGTCAGTTGTTATACAGTGGTGTCAGTTGTTATAAAGTGGTGTCAGTTGTTATACAGTGGTGTCAGTTGTTATAAAGTGGTGTCAGTTGTTATACAGTGGTGTCAGTTGTTATACAGTGGTGTCAGTTGTTATACAGTGGTGTCAGTTGTTATACAGTGGTGTCAGTTGTTATACAGTGGTGTCAGTTGTTATAAAGTGGTGTCAGTTGTTATACAGTGGTGTCAGTTGTTATAAAGTGGTGTCAGTTGTTATACAGTGGTGTCAGTTGTTATATAGTGGTGTCAGTTGTTATACAGTGGTGTCAGTTGTTATACAGTGGTGTCAGTTGTTATACAGTGGTGTCAGTTGTTATATAGTGGTGTCAGTTGTTATAAAGTGGTGTCAGTTGTTATATAGTGGTGTCAGTTGTTATACAGTGGTGTCAGTTGTTATACAGTGGTGTCAGTTGTTATACAGTGGTGTCAGTTGTTATACAGTGGTGTCAGTTGTTATATAGTGGTGTCAGTTGTTATACAGTGGTGTCAGTTGTTATATAGTGGTGTCAGTTGTTATACAGTGGTGTCAGTTGTTATAAAGTGGTGTCAGTTGTTATATAGTGGTGTCAGTTGTTATACAGTGGTGTCAGTTGTTATACAGTGGTGTCAGTTGTTATACAGTGGTGTCAGTTGTTATACAGTGGTGTCAGTTGTTATATAGTGGTGTCAGTTGTTATACAGTGGTGTCAGTTGTTATACAGTGGTGTCAGTTGTTATACAGTGGTGTCAGTTGTTATATAGTGGTGTCAGTTGTTATACAGTGGTGTCAGTTGTTATATAGTGGTGTCAGTTGTTATACAGTGGTGTCAGTTGTTATAAAGTGGTGTCAGTTGTTATATAGTGGTGTCAGTTGTTATACAGTGGTGTCAGTTGTTATACAGTGGTGTCAGTTGTTATACAGTGGTGTCAGTTGTTATACAGTGGTGTCAGTTGTTATATAGTGGTGTCAGTTGTTATACAGTGGTGTCAGTTGTTATAAAGTGGTGTCAGTTGTTATATAGTGGTGTCAGTTGTTATACAGTGGTGTCAGTTGTTATAAAGTGGTGTCAGTTGTTATATAGTGGTGTCAGTTGTTATACAGTGGTGTCAGTTGTTATACAGTGGTGTCAGTTGTTATACAGTGGTGTCAGTTGTTATACAGTGGTGTCAGTTGTTATATAGTGGTGTCAGTTGTTATACAGTGGTGTCAGTTGTTATAAAGTGGTGTCAGTTGTTATATAGTGGTGTCAGTTGTTATAAAGTGGTGTCAGTTGTTATATAGTGGTGTCAGTTGTTATACAGTGGTGTCAGTTGTTATACAGTGGTGTCAGTTGTTATACAGTGGTGTCAGTTGTTATATAGTGGTGTCAGTTGTTATACAGTGGTGTCAGTTGTTATACAGTGGTGTCAGTTGTTATACAGTGGTGTCAGTTGTTATACAGTGGTGTCAGTTGTTATAAAGTGGTGTCAGTTGTTATACAGTGGTGTCAGTTGTTATATAGTGGTGTCAGTTGTTATACAGTGGTGTCAGTTGTTATACAGTGGTGTCAGTTGTTATACAGTGGTGTCAGTTGTTATACAGTGGTGGTGTATAGACATTAGCTTGAATCCTCCTTCAATTGTCAATCGAATTCCGAGATCAATATGTTTATTTATTAAGAACCTGATGTGTTTTTGATTGTAAATCACTTTATTCCATAAAGACTGTTATTACAATTATATATCATGTGTAATATCTGTCGCCACATAGTGATGTACTCACTGCAATAAGAACAATGACACTGTGATGTACTCACTGCAATAAGAACAATGACACTGTGATGTACTCACTACAATAAGAACACTGACACTGATGTACTCACTACAGTAAGAACATTGACACTGTGATGTACTCACTACAATAAGAACACTGACACTGTGATGTACTCACTACAATAAGAACACTGACACTGTGATGTACTCACTACAATAAGAACACTGACACTGTGATGTACTCACTACAATAAGAACACTGACACTGTGATGTACTCACTACAATAAGAACACTGACACTGTGATGTACTCACTACAATAAGAACAGTGACACTGTGATGTACTCACTACAATAAGAACAATGACACTGTGATGTACTCACTACAATAAGAACACTGACACTGTGATGTACTCACTACAATAAGAACACTGACACTGTGATGTACTCACTACAATAAGAACACTGACACTGTGATGTACTCACTACAATAAGAACACTGACACTGTGATGTACTCACTACAATAAGAACACTGACACTGTGATGTACTCACTACAATAAGAACACTGACACTGTGATGTACTCACTACAATAAGAACAGTGACACTGTGATGTACTCACTACAATAAGAACAATGACACTGTGATGTACTCACTACAATAAGAACAATGACACTGTGATGTACTCACTACAATAAGAACAATGACACTGTGATGTACTCACTACAATAAGAACAGTGACACTGTGATGTACTCACTACAATAAGAACAATGACACTGTGATGTACTCACTACAATAAGAACAATGACACTGTGATGTACTCACTACAATAAGAACACTGACACTGATGTACTCACTACAATAAGAACAGTGACACTGTGATGTACTCACTACAATAAGAACAGTGACACTGTGATGTACTCACTACAATAAGAACAATGACACTGTGATGTACTCACTACAATAAGAACAATGACACTGTGATGTACTCACTACAATAAGAACACTGACACTGTGATGTACTCACTACAATAAGAACAGTGACACTGTGATGTACTCACTACAATAAGAACACTGACACTGTGATGTACTCACTACAATAAGAACATTCATCATTGCTGTTCTCACCAGCTGACTCAATTGTTATTGTTCATTATTTTATTGTAAGTTTTGGTATTCATTATTATTGAAGAATGTTAGAAGTAGTTATTACCTTCGCAGATGTGGAAGGTCATGTCTTAGGTAGCATTTATCTATTTATTTTGCACAATTCAAAGGTATTCAACCAATTGATGCCTGAAATTTGGTGGGATGATTGGTCAATGACTAGGAAGTTAGGAACCAACCAGTAAAATTTTGAGAGTGGTCCGGTCAAAGGTCATTCATAACTCAATAATTCAAAAGTATTCAATCAAATTGCGAGAAATCTGTTACGATCACTTCTTGGGTTTGAGTATTGACACTAGACTTTCAAATTTTAATGGGAATATATGTGAATTTATTCCTTCAGAACCAATTGTTTATTCTTTTTTTCCATAATTCAGTAACTGATCTAATTAATGTCTATCAATTACACAGGAAATGAAAGCGGATAATGACCGGTTCAATTTTATTATAGGCACAAATATAAAAATACACAGTTTGGCAAATATGGACTTATTGCGGATAATTGAAAAGAGGGTAAAATGTAGAGCGTGGTTGTTAACCCCACAAAGTCTAGAGCCAATCTAACAGAGGACCAAACTATGCAGGAAAGCCTCAGTTCTAGGCTTATTTATATTCAATAATATTCAATAATAATCCTACGGATACAATAAGAATGTCTTACGGTGGTATTTTAACGGACTTTTAGGGTAAGGGTTAAAAGAGAGGATATAAGCAATTAACATCATTCGATACTTTTGAGAAAGAAACAATTTTATTTCAAGAGTTATTGAAATATATAGGTATAGCTATTCTTATTGAAATTATAGTTCATAACAAATCGGTCATTATCGAAGAACCAATTTTTTAGATTTTGGGAGCGAACGGCTCAAAGGTTAAGGTCAAGGTCATTTATAATTGAAGGATTATCAGTGGGTCAAGGTCATTTATAATTCAAGGATTATCAGAGGGTCAAGTTCATTTATAAGCAGCGGCGAAGGTATGCGTTTTACCGAGTGCATGTTGTAGTTTCATTATATTTCGTCGTACGTTATTTTATAATTATCATTTAATTTATGGAGCAACTTTATTTCACCGTATGTATTATAAACATGAAGCAAAGGTAATTCCTATGCATTTGCTAGCTATAAATATTAGTGCAGCCGCACCGTGTGTTCATTCTTTAGTAAGTTCTCCTCTCGACAGGTTGGCGTGCACGATGTCCTCTTCACTCAACCAAATCGTGTCGAACAGTCTCTGGTTTTCATTCGATGCTTTGGACCAGCACAAGACAGGGGTGGTGGATAAAAGCAGACTGAAGGTAAGTCATGGAAAGCATTTAGTCATTTACAAACTACCCTAATTAGTAATTCATTTTCTTTCTTCATTTTATTATACAATAATAATATAAATAAATCATTACCCTTTTCGATGCAATATTTGTAGTACATTATTATGTTAGTACATGAGGTGCATTGGTTTATTATCATGTTAGTTTATAACTGATTTTAGTTTTAGTAGGTAAAGAGAAATATATCTAGTAGCCAGTGGGGTGTTCTAACCTTTAAATAAAGGGTGGAAGCTTTTCTCTGAGTGTAGCGTCTTTCCTTTGTGTTCTCAGCACCCTAACTACAAACATCATACCATCAGTGTCTGCTCAATCTGCAGTGATTTAGTTACTAAAGAAATAAAGAAGCATTGGTAATTAAAGTAATGATTTGAAGGTTTATTTTCAGTTTATGTATTTCCTAAATTATACATAATGTCATTTATACAACTCTTGAAAATTCAGACATTTTCTTCCGTTATTGAATACTTTTGAAGTTCCTCCATCTGTTCACTTATTCATATTTCACCTGCTAGACTATTCACTAAATGTTTAAAGTATTCTTCTTCTTTGAAATGGGAATTAAATAAAGTAGCACCATGTAAGTAAAACACTGCCCTTTTATCCATGAGAAGTGTTCCTTAGTTCGTTATTCTATAAACACTGAAAGGAACACAACTTAAAAGTTGAACATAGAAGAGTTTGTACTACTTATTTCAAATGATTCATGATTACCAGTTAATTAATGTATAATGCATACGAAATCCCACTGCTTGGATTCAATTCACTCGTAATTTTCCCTTCAAATGTATGAATAACAGGTTCTACAGTTTCAAATTGACTAGTACCTTCACTAGGATAGTGATGAATCGAAGCGAAACTTTCTACTGCTATTGGTGACTCACTGGGCCATTAATTAATTTACTGTCTACATTGCCCTACTCTTTCCTTTTTGCTCACTAATTTGGTGAATAGTTAGTAAAGGGCAAATCAGCTCACTAATTTGGTGAATGGTTAATATAGTTCAAACCAGCTCACTAATTTGGTGAATGGTGAATATAGTTCAAACCAGCTCACTAATTTGGTGAATGGTGAATATAGTTCAAACCAGCTCACTAATTTGGTGAATGGTGAATATAGTTCAAACCAGCTCACTAATTTGGTGAATGGTGAATATAGTTCAAACCAGCTCACTAATTTGGTGAATGGTGAATATAGTTCAAACCAGCTCACTAATTTGGTGTATGGTGAATATAGTTCAAACCAGCTCACTAATTTGGTGAATGGTGAATATAGTTCAAACCAGCTCACTAATTTGGTGTATGGTGAATATAGTTCAAACCAGCTCACTAATTTGGTGAATGGTGAATATAGTTCAAACCAGCTCACTAATTTGATGAATGGTGAATATAGTTCAAACCAGCTCACTAATTTGGTGAATGGTGAATATAGTTCAAACCAGCTCACTAATTTGGTGAATGGTGAATATAGTTCAAACCAGCTCACTAATTTGGTGAATGGTGAATATAGTTCAAACCAGCTCACTAATTTGGTGAATGGTGAATATAGTTCAAACCAGCTCACTAATTTGGTGAATGGTGAATATAGTTCAAACCAGCTCACTAATTTGGTGAATGGTGAATATAGTTCAAACCGTGTTCCACGGCAGCTTGACTGAAAAAGTTCTGCTCCCATTCTCTGCCACTTGTTCTTGACTGCTTCCTTTCAGTCACAGTCAAGTGAATTGGCTCGCAATAGCTTTTCTGCATTCATGAGCACGTCACTACAGCATTGGGTTAAACTTTAGTTGATTTCACATTCTAAGTTCATTCTACTTATTTCTTTCATGGTGGCCGGTTGAGTAGTTCATTAGATGAAATAACTACAATCTTTTTGATATACATACCTTATGTTAATGTCCTAATTAATTAAAGAGTAAAATGCTCAATAGAAGTCAAGGACAAGGATATACTGTACTAATATGATGATAATAAAGAGGTGGTGTGGAGACTATTTGAATGGTACCACTGAGGTATGACACCTCTTAAGTAACTGCTTGACATTAGGACATTCAATGGTGAATTGGAGACAGTTACAATGTCAATGGACATTGTAACTGTCAATGACATTGTAACTGTCAATGGACATTGTAACAGTCAATGGACATTGTAACTGTCAATGACATTGTAACTGTCAATGACATTGTAACTGTCAATGGACATTGTAACTGTCAATGACATTGTAACTGTCAATGACATTGTAACTGTCAATGACATTGTAACTGTCAATGACATTGTAACTGTCAATGGATATTGTAACTGTCAATGACATTGTAACTGTCAATGACATTGTAACTGTCAATGACATTGTAACTGTCAATGACATTGTAACTGTCAATGGATATTGTAACTGTCAATGGACATTGTAACTGTCAATGGACATTGTAACAGTCAATGGACATTGTAACTGTCAATGGACATTGTAACAGTCAATGGACATTGTAACTGTCAATGACATTGTAACTGTCAATGACATTGTAACTGTCAATGGACATTGTAACTGTCAATGACATTGTAACTGTCAATGACATTGTAACTGTCAATGACATTGTAACTGTCAATGACATTGTAACTGTCAATGGATATTGTAACTGTCAATGGACATTGTAACTGTCAATGGACATTGTAACTGTCAATGGACATTGTAACTGTCAATGGACATTGTAACTGTCAATGGACATTGTAACTGTCAATGGACATTGTAACTGTCAATGGACATTGCAACTGACAATGACATTGTAACTGTCAATGACATTGTAACTGTCAATGACATTGTAACTGTCAATGACATTGTAACTGTCAATGACATTGTAACTGTCAATGACATTGTAACTGTCAATGACATTGTAACTGTCAATGACATTGTAACTGTCAATGACATTGTAACTGTCAATGGACATTGCAACTGTCAATGACATTGTAACTGTCAATGGACATTGTAACTGTCAATGACATTGTAACTGTCAATGACATTGTAACTGTCAATGACATTGTAACTGTCAATGGACATTGTAACTGTCAATGGACATTGTAACTGTCAATTGACATTTACGCTACCTATAGGTATAGCTATGTTATTCATGCTTATAAATATTCACTACCAAATACTGTATTCGTTACACATATTACTTAATCAATCAATAATTGCTTGTCATCTTTTATTGATATTAATTATATTCGAACTGATCAATTTAACACTAATTAGAAATGGAAAATTTACATACTTCCCCAGTTGCTGAACACCAGTAAGTCCAATTTTCAATGTTATAAATATATTTCATTGACTAATTTCTCATCAGTAAATTTATTGGAAAAGTGCGAACTACAGGCGGTACAGTCACACTAGTGTAGAGGACAGTTGTAGAGCTACAGGCGGTACAGTCACACTAGTGTAGAAGACAGTTGTAGAGCTACAGGTGGTACAGTCACACTAGTGTAGAGGACAGTTGTAGAGCTACAGGTGGTACAGTCACACTAGTGTAGAGGACAGTTGTAGAGCTACAGGTGGTACAGTCACACTAGTGTAGAGGACAGTTGTAGAGCTACAGGTGGTACAGTCACACTAGTGTAGAGGACAGTTGTAGAGCTACAGGTGGTACAGTCACACTAGTGTAGAAGACAGTTGTAGAGCTACAGGTGGTACAGTCACACTAGTGTAGAGGACAGTTGTAGAGCTACAGGCGGTACAGTCACACTAGTGTAGAGGACAGTTGTAGAGCTACAGGTGGTACAGTCACACTAGTGTAGAGGACAGTTGTAGAGCTACAGGTGGTACAGTCACACTAGTGTAGAGGACAGTTGTAGAGCTACAGGTGGTACAGTCACACTAGTGTAGAGGACAGTTGTAGAGCTACAGGTGGTACAGTCACACTAGTGTAGAGGACAGTTGTAGAGCTACAGGTGGTACAGTCACACTAGTGTAGAGGACAGTTGTAGAGCTACAGGTGGTACAGTCACACTAGTGTAGAGGACAGTTGTAGAGCTACAGGTGGTACAGTCACACTAGTGTAGAGGACAGTTGTAGAGCTACAGGTGGTACAGTCACACTAGTGTAGAAGACAGTTGTAGAGCTACAGGTGGTACAGTCACACTAGTGTAGAAGACAGTTGTAGAGCTACAGGTGGTACAGTCACACTAGTGTAGAAGACAGTTGTAGAGCTACAGGTGGTACAGTCACACTAGTGTAGAGGACAGTTGTAGAGCTACAGGTGGTACAGTCACACTAGTGTAGAGGACAGTTGTAGAGCTACAGGTTCTACATTCTTATTTAAGTTATTTATTTACCTTTCTCATTATCTAATATAAACCTTTATAAAAAAATACAATTATGCTGAACACTGAGTAGCTTTTCTGTATGCTTGAGCAAAAAACTTCGAATTTAAACGAACTCCAAAATTTTATGTATTTTGTTCGTTTTATAAAAAGTTGTTTCTCAAATAGAATATAAAGCATAACTATTTGACTACATACTACCATTTCAATAAGGGCTAGTACGTTAAACAGGCAAGTGGTCAATTGGTAGCACAATGTTAGTTGTTGAAGGCTCTACAGGGTGTCCGCAAATTCTTTTTGTAAACTGTCATTTCTAGAAGATTGAAATAGGTTTCATTTTTAAGATAATACTTTCAAGTTTTATTTCATAATAAATTTAGTATTGCATGACCACTTCCATACTAAATATACTTATCAAGACGAAAAACGTTTTCCATCACATTCCGTATAGAGTATTAGCATGGGTTCTTGATGGTATTCCATTTAAAAAAGTGTCAAATAAATGTGTTCCATGACATTTTAAGATTAAATGATTAAAAGTTTTCTTTATTTATGTCTCGCAGATAAATTTCTCACTGATTTCGTTTAATCTTCGATTACTAAATTTCTCTAACCATGTTAATGATGTTTCTGTCCTTGCTGCTCTTTCATGGCCTGAATTTATTTCATTTATATTACGAACTGCACCGTGGATATCACGTGACGTAATGTCATTCAGCTATTATCACACATAATAATGTTACATGTATTGCTTAAAATCGATACATTGTAGTCATCTCGGATCCATTTTTGAATATCTCCACAAGGATAAGTTTTCTCTGTTCCACTGGTAATTGTGCCTTTCTTGGGATAATAAACTGCTATGGAAATTAAAGCTCTGAAGATGTGCCTGTATATCCTCTCTACAGTATGGGCCACAAAAATGTTTCCGCTTTTTCAAATACTTGTAAATCGTCAGCCAACGGACAAAAAAACTGTATCTTGGTCTCTTTTTCTCCGCCTCTTATTGTACTATTAACAGACAAAAACAATTTTGAACTGATGGACATAGTTTAAGAACAGGTAAGCAAAGAGTGAGGCTGATTATTTTTGTCATTGCGCGTAGGTTATTCTTAGAGCTAACTCTGTGATTTTACTTACTAAAAGGCAGTGAATAAAAGGAAAAAAATCAATGGTAGACATTATAATACAGGGTGCTTACACTTCTTCCTTGGAAACTATTTTGAAATTGAACAACTTCAGTGACATTTTGATCTCATTGAAGTTTTCACTCTGAATATTCGTTTCATTGCATGGTTAAGACCTTCTTCACACTTGCATTTTTAACAGCGCGGTTAGAAAGCTCTTCTTATAATGTGTTAACACTTGCGTTTTTTTATCGCTGATGGAAAAATCATCTGAAATTTTTACTTCACCGATAAAAAAAAACAAGTGTGAACACATTTTAAAAAGAGCCTTTTTTCCACGGTGTTAAAAATGAAAGTGTGAAGCGAGCCTTAACCATGCAATGAACAAGCGAAGAACGAATATTCAGAGTGAAAACTTCAATGAGATCAAAATGTCACTGAAGTTGTTCTATTTCAAAATAGTTTCCAAAGAAGAAGTGTCAGCACCCTGTATTATAATGTCTACCATTATAATTTTTTTCCTTTTATTCACTGCCTTTTAAGTAAGTAAAATCACGGAGTTAGCTCTAAGAATAACCTACGCGCAATGAAAATCACCTTCACTCTTTGGTTACCTGTTCTTAAACTATGTCCATCAGTTCAAAAATGTTTTCACTTGTTAATAGTACAATAAGAGGCGGAGATAAAGAGACCAAGATGCAGTTTTTTCGTCCATTGGCTAACGATTTACAAGTATTTGAAAAAGAGGAAACATTTTTGTGCCCCATACTGTATGTTTGAATGATATCAGGTAAAATTTGATATTCTTATCTTTTAAATGAATCCTATTTCAGTTTTCTAGCTATAATAGTTTACATACTACAGCCCTTTACCAATGCTGATATTCTTTACAGAATGTGATCAAAAAACATTTTTCGTCTAGATAGGTGTCCGCAAACAGTCTGGTGGTGGTCATGTAATGCTAAATTTATTATGAAATAAAGCTTGAAATTCTTATCTTTGAAATTAAGCCTATTTCAATGCTAAAACTATAATAGTTTACAAATTGCAATCCTTTTAAATCGGCTACTTTTTTGCGTAACCCTGTATTTATGACAAAAGGTTTCAATATTTGGACTGACTCCATTTTAACCAGTGGCTATTCATCTTACAACCTATTTACTCATTTATATTTAATTATACAAATATTTCAGTTTGACATGTATTTAAGGTAAGTTCACCTTTCTTACCATGATGACTAATATGAAGATAAGAAAATAGAAAAAAAATATCAATCAGGAAGGTTGCAACAAATTTCTAAATGTTTATCAGAATGTTGGTTAGGAGAACAGTAAAGCAGTTTGAAAAGTCTGGGAAAGTGGAACAATAAAACTGGTAAAATGCACCTGGTAGGAGCTGAGGAGAGAAACAAAGTTCCCTTAAAACCGACAAAAGAGGTGAGGGTATCCACTCCTCCAGCAGATCTACAAACACTAAAACAGGCAACTGCTCTCTCATAGAGCTGCATAAAAATGTATGGAAAGAACTGAATTTATCCTTGGCGTAACAAAGTGATGCCTATCATGATTTTCAGTAACGATGACAAATTCGATGCCTAGCAGCATATTAATGTTCTAAACCATTTCATTTGGTTTCGTACAGTTACTTGACATGAAGCAGTGTCAGTGATGGTTTTGGGCCACCATGACTGAAACAAGAAAGTTTACATAGTTTTTTGGTGGAGGAAGGAGTAAAAATAAACTGTGAGAATTATCAAAACTGCAATTTTCATTCCTCTTTGTTGGCAAAGAAGCACTTCAAAAGGAATCTGCCCCCTTCCACGAAGCCAAACATTCAAATAGACTGATATGTAGATTGTTAATAACCAATATTTTTGAATTCATTTCCAAGAAAGAATTCATTTCCCATTCATCACCAGACCTGAATTTCATTTCATATTTTTATCATTGAGTCAATATTGGAAAATTTCCCATCACAAAATTGGGGAGAAATTGAAGCCAACCCTCTTGAAGAATTGGCCCAAATAAACCCATCTGTTGTAGTGCGTTTTTCAATAATTTGCAGCAAATTATTATCAATGCTGTGGAAGGCATGTTGAATAAAGTATTGATATAATGTTTCAACATGTTTATTTGTTCGTTTTTATTTTGATTTGTGCTATAAATAGTGGCGAAAAATTGTAACTCTAATTATAGAACACTAGCTACTTTGCTCTAGGTGTTTATCCCCTCTCTTCACGTCACTAGCACCAAGATGTCTTTATTAACTGTAATAAGTTCACCATTGGTACACCATCACATACACCACCACCTTCACAGAACTGACTGTTAGGCAGATACTCTTTGGCTCATTTCTATTTCGCAAATAATTATTTTGGTGATTAGTAGAGTTTTGTGGTTTTTAAATTTATTATAAAGACTATTGGAACATTAAAGGGCCTCTATTATCATATTACCTTCGTCATCACAGATGGTATTAGTTACTCAGATTACCTATCACATGGTATTAGTTACTCAGATTACCTATCACAGATGGTATTAGTTACTCAGATTACCTATCACAGATGGTATTAGTTACTCAGATTACCTATCACAGATGGTATTAGTTACTCAGATTACCTATCACAGATGGTATTAGTTACTCAGATTACCTATCACAGATGGTATTAGTTACTCAGATTACCTATCACAGATGGTATTAGTTACTCACATTACCTATCACAGATGGTATTAGTTACTCTGATTACCTATCACAGATGGTATTAGTTACTCTGATTACCTATCACAGATGGTATTAGTTACTCAGATTACCTATCACAGATGGTATTAGTTACTCAGATTACCTATCACAGATGGTATTAGTTACTCACATTACCTATCACAGATGGTATTAGTTACTCAGATTACCTATCACAGATGGTATTAGTTACTCTGATTACCTATCACAGATGGTATTAGTTACTCACATTACCTATCACAGATGGTATTAGTTACTCAGATTACCTTACTCTTATTTCAATTGCACATCATGTTTTGTTATACTGAGATTTATCACAATAAAACTCTCACTAAATTTAATATAAGCTAATTTGTTTTATTATTGAAAAAGTTTGACCATTCCTTGATAAAGAAAATAAAAAATGCCCAACTTCTAGTTTTATGTATTTTAATTTATTAATTAGCATAACAATAGTGTGTTTCATTAATTCTATCTTGTAACCTTCGCAGAATGCGGGAAAGTCATATTTTCATCAGCATTTATTTATTTATTTATTATCTTGTTATTCGCTTAACTGAAAAAGTGTTAAACCAAATTGCCTGAAATTTAGTGTGACGATTGGTCAATGTCCAGTGACCTGCTGGTAGAATTAGGGTAGCGACCCGGTCAAAGGTCAAGGTCATTGTCATTTATAACTCAAATATTATTGAACCATATTGCATGAAACTTGGTGAGACGGTTGGTCAATATACAGGAACCATTTTGATAGATTTTGGGAGCGATCAGATCAAATGTCAATGCCATTTATAACTTAATAACTCAAAAAATTTCAACCAAATTGTCTGAAATTTGATGGTACAATTGGTCAATGTCCAGGAACCATCTGGTAGAATTTTAGGAGCCATCCGGTCAAAGGTCAAGGTCATTTATAAAAAAAAATAACTCAAAAAGTATTGTACCATATTACATGAAACTTGATGAGACGATTGGTTGTTATCCAGTTAGCAGTTTATTGAATTTTGGAAGAAAACGGGTCAAAGCGGTGGCGAAGGAATGCGCTCTACCGAGTGCTCATAATCTAGTAATTACTATGCATCATCACCTCTAAGGCTGTAATTACCTGGCAAAGCTGGGGAGTGTCTGGTGATTGGGTAGTGTCTGGTGATTGGGTAGTGTCTGGTGATTGGGTAGTGTCTGGTGATTGGGTAGTGTCTGGTGATTGGGTAGTGTCTGGTGATTGGGTAGTGTCTGATGATTGGGTAGTGTCTGGTGATTGGGTAGTGTTTGGTGATTGGGTAGTGTCTGGTGATTGGGTAGTGTCTGGTGATTGGGTAGTGTCTGGTGATTGGGTAGTGTCTGGTGATTGGGTAGTGACTGGGTAGTGTCTGGTGATTGGGTAGTGTCTGGTGATTGGGTAGTGTCTGGTGATTGGGTAGTGTCTGGTGATTGGGTAGTGTCTGGTGATTGGGTAGTGTCTGGTGATTGGGTAGTGTCTGGTGATTGGGTAGTGTCTGGTGATTGGGTAGTGTCTGGTGATTGGGTAGTGTCTGGTGATTGGGTAGTGTCCGGTGATTGGGTAGTGTCTGGTGATTGGGTAGTGTCTGGTGATTGGGTAGTGTCTGGTGATTGGGTAGTGTCTGGTGATTGGGTAGTGTCTGGTGATTGGGTAGTGTCTGGTGATTGGGTAGTGTCTGGTGATTGGGTAGTGTCTGGTGATTGGGTAGTGTCTGGTGATTGGGTAGTGTCTGGTGATTGGGTAGTGTCTGGTGATTGGGTAGTGTCTGGTGATTGGGTAGTGTCTGGTGATTGGGTAGTGTCTGGTGATTGGGTAGTGTCTGGTGATTGGGTAGTGTCTGGTGATTGGGTAGTGTCTGGTGATTGGGTAGTGTCTGGTGATTGGGTAGTGTCTGGTGATTGGGTAGTGTCTGGTGATTGGGTAGTGTCTGGTGATTGGGTAGTGTTCGGTGATTGGGTAGTGTCCGGTGATTGGGTAGTGTTCGGTGATTGGGTAGTGTTCGGTGATTGGGTAGTGTCTGGTGATTGGGTAGTGTCTGGTGATTGGGTAGTGTTCGGTGATTGGGTAGTGTCTGGTGATTGGGTAGTGTTCGGTGATTGGGTAGTGTCTGGTGATTGGGTAGTGTCTGGTGATTGGGTAGTGTCTGGTGATGCCGTATAATTTATGCAGTGTGCAATGAAGGAAATTTAAGGGTGTTTTTAAGTACCTATATTAATTCTCCTTCAACTACTCCTTCGCCATGTTATGTAAATCAGTTCACGTACCTCTTCAATTTGCCTAAGGTTTGACACTATATGCTAATTCTCTTCAGGAGGATATGTTCTTTGTAAGGGTTTTAGCTGTGTGTAGCAATGTAGTGCTCAGCAATTGGTTAAGTAGTTCATCCTGTCCATTGGATGCCACTCAGAGGTACACACTCCAACAA
Organism: Caprella mutica; assembly: GCA_947561585.1. Lineage (NCBI taxonomy): Eukaryota > Metazoa > Arthropoda > Malacostraca > Amphipoda > Caprellidae > Caprella > Caprella mutica. The sequence goes on along the minus strand of CANNZV010000280.1, from coordinate 456,606 downwards.
AACTAACCGGGGAAATGATTAGCAACTACGCTGCCTGGGGTCAGCTACGAGCTACAGCAAAACCTCGCTTTAGACCAGCCTCCTAGTAGACAAACCTCCTATTAGACCAAGAAATTTTTGAAACTGTACTAGAAAAAACCTCGTACTAGACAAAACACAATTTTTGTCACCTGACAGTTATTCTAGTGTAAATATTACAAGGAGTAATAATTACAATAATGTTTTAAAGATAATTCTCTAATTTGAATCATGTATTATATTTATTTATATTTTTTTTAGGATAAAACATAAGGCAGAATCGGTTTCAGATTTGATGGTAAAGTCTGTGCTAAAAAAATTGATGTGAAAAGTTACAGAAAACTAGATACAGTGAAGACTATTCTAATTTCATAAAATGATCATTTAATTGAAAAAAATATATTCACTTTAATTGAAGCCAAAAAATTCATACTGTTTCTCAATTTGTTTCCCATCAAAATTGGTATGTTAATCACCATTAATTTGGTATTAAAGTTTTCATAAACAAATAGAGCTATCGAAATGTTAAAGTCACCGCTTCACTTTTAGAGAAAACGATTTGGTCTAGTAGGAAACTAATGAAGTGAGTTTCTTACTAGACCAAACAAACTTGGAACGTAACTCTGGTCTACTACGAGGTTTTGCTGTATTGGCCGGTTACACATTTTCTATCGTCCGATAACGTGGAACTTACCTTGTTGCTATTAACAAAATTACACTAAAAATAAGAACTATTAAGTAACAAGTCATAATATAAAATGCATTAGTTTATAGTTTTTGATAGAGTTGAAAAAATTGAATGTAATTTGGTCTGTTTGTTCACTAAGTGATGCATAGAAAATGTGTTTAAACTCTTAAGTCTGCATCTCAACTTCCTACAGAAATCATTTCTATCCAGTAATGCTTTAGATCAGTGGTCGGCAACCCCCGGTACCGGCAATTGGTACCGGGCCGCGGAAGGATACTCAACAATTCAATTCAAGAAAGTAAATTATTTTTATATAAGTGTGACCTCACATAAATATATAATACAAGTTGGTGCACAATTTCAAATTTTCTGAGACAAATACCTTTAAAATGAATATATAATGTATATCATTCAGAGGTGCTTTGATCAAGAAATTTAGGCTCCTCTCTGTGGACCCGTGCAAATAATTAGAACCCTACAATAACCTTCGAAACACGTTCAAATCCATTTAGACGCGTATATTATATATACCTGACTATTATCTCATTATTAATTTTTCGAACTGACGTATCACTCTCTTTTGGGATCATCTGTAAGATTCGAAAACAAAATTTTCACTCCTGTACAAATTGAACTCCAATTATTCAACTCCTGTACAATCCACGCACCAATAATTTCATTCTTTTACTCGCACACTCCAATGATTTCCCTCCTGTATAATCTGCACCCCAATAACTTCATTCTTGTACAATCCACACTCCAATGATTTCCCTCCTGTTACCCTGTATAATCCGCAACTCCCGATGATTTCCCTCCTGTATAATCCGCACTCCCGATGATTTCCCTCCTGTATAATCCGCACCCTAATATGAACTGGCCACTGTGGTGCAGATTCCACAGGTGATCCTTTTTTTTCCCTGATCATGTTTTTATTCGTACCTGAGTAATTAAATTATTTTGACCTGAGTGTTATTACTATTTTTTGTACCAGATTCAGATTGTTATTGTAAAAGGAATGTTTATATAAAGGATAATTTTACATTAGCTCCAAAAAGCAGTAGCCTCTTAGAAGCGAACGAATTTTTGGTGTACCCAATACTATTAGCTACATTCATCCTGCCGGGCCGCGAAAATATTGTTCAACGTTTACCGGTCCGCGACGATAAAAAGGTTGCCGACCACTGCTCTAGATAACTTTAAATTTGAATCGTAATAATCTTTCTGCCTAGTATTTACATTGGTAGGTACAGTGGTTTTAAAGTATTTTTCTCGGGCACCCCTTGCTCTTCTCATGCACCCCCTGAGCATTGTTTTGCATTGAAATAGATTGAAAAGCTACAATTAGAATATATTTGGTTACTATGATTTAAAAATTAAATATGCAAATTGAAAAAGTAAGGAAAATGATTGTTTTATTTACATAGTGTAAAATTATTTTTTTAGGTAAGGAAAATTAAAATCCATTAGAAATTAAAGAAAACCATATAAATTGTGATAATAATGCAGTATAATGCATTGTAGTTAGCTATATATATATATATATTTAGAAAATGAACAGTTGTAGACTAATAAAATAAAACTAATCAATTACGGGGTAGCGACACTCACATATAATCCCGACACAGAAAGGTAAATTCGATATATATAGAAAGGTACAGTTTTTTGTTTACACTTTGTTTATACAATAGAAGCATCCTCTTTTTCTTTCTATTCAGTGTTAGAATATAGGACAGAACGGATTAAAGTTACAGGCGCACGAAACGAGAAATTCCACACTCAAAGATATAATTTTTTTTATATAAAGCCACAATAATAATTAGGAGTTTATATAAGAAAATTCGTATACTTTCATAACTACCTCATATTGCAATATTTTGAGGAAAATATACTTCATGTATATTCTGCATGATATTAATAGCAAGAACCGAACTTATAAACAACAGCCATCTCATTCTCCCCCTACAAACAATCCATGCCCCAAAAAGGTGCCACGCACCCCTATTTAAGAACCACTGGTTTAGTACCAACAGTGTTCTTTCTGCCTAGTATTTACCTAGGTAGGTACTACTAACAGTGTTCTTTCTGCCTAGTATTTACATAGGTAGGTACTACTAACAGTGTTCTTTCTGCCTAGTATTTACATAGGTAGGTACTACTAACAGTGTTCTTTCTGCCTAGTATTTACATAGGTAGGTACTAGGTACTACTAACAGTGTTCTTTCTGCCTAGTGTTTACATAGGTAGGTACTAGGTACTACTAACAGTGTTCTTTCTGCCTAGTATTTACATAGGTAGGTACTAGGTACTACTAACAGTGTTCTTTCTGCCTAGTGTTTACATAGGTAGGTACTAGGTACTACTAACAGTGTTCTTTCTGCCTAGTGTTTACATAGGTAGGTACTAGGTACTACTAACAGTGTTCTTTCTGCCTAGTGTTTACATAGGTAGGTACTAGGTACTACTAACAGTGTTCGTGGTAATAATACTACAACTAACAACACTAAAGAACAACAGACTCTACTTGCTTTCACTAACTCTGAACAATGCATTCTTAAATTAGCAATTATAATAACCTCATATTTGTCTCCATCGATAATTAAATCTGACCTCTGCTAAAAAATAGAGGTGGTTGGGAACTCTTCAGGCTTTGTGGCTAAATGATTCGAAACTCAATGATTGATTTGAGTTTCGAATGACAGCTTTTATATTGTGTAAGTTTGAAATGTGTTTGGCGGAGGTGATGACTTGACCTCTCAGAACAACTTCAATTGGATTATAATTTCATTATAATCCATATGCAGCTATTTATTGAGCATTCAAATATCTCAATTGATGCCACAGTCCTGAGAAATTACTTTGTGTTCAGAATGTACTTTGCAGTTGAAGGAAGGTTGTTGTGAGTGCAGAAATGCACCTTTTCCCTGCCTCAACTAGTTAGTTGAGGTACATACCTAGTAGCGATGGTACCAGTGCGTGTAGTTCAGATGGTACCAGTGCGTGTAGTTCAGATGGTGCCAGTGCGTGTAGTTCAGATGGTACCAGTGCATGTAGTTCAGATGGTACCAGTGCGTGTAGTTCAGATGGTACCAGTGCGTGTAGTTCAGATGGTACCAGTGCGTGTAGTTCAGATGGTACCAGTGCGTGTAGTTCAGATGGTGCCAGTGCGTGTAGTTCAGATGGTACCAGTGCGTGTAGTTCAGATGGTACCAGTGCGTGTAGTTCAGATGGTGCCAGTGCGTGTAGTTCAGATGGTGCCAGTGCGTGTAGTTCAGATGGTACCAGTGCGTGTAGTTCAGATGGTACCAGTGCGTGTAGTTCAGATGGTGCCAGTGCGTGGTTCAAGTTATTCCCCGTTTTTCCTAATTAGGTTCTGTTGTGGAAAGGACTCCATAATTTATAATGCAGTGCTACAATCAACCTGTAAGGCTTTTCCAGCTAACTTCAGAAGATACATGTGTCATAGTCTGTTAACAGAGTTAACATAGTGTGTTAAGTCCGACAACTTAAACTGTTTAGTAAATTCGCAAAAAATGTTTTAAATATTTCGTGAACCCGTGGGCCGTGGTATTCATTTTATGAGAAATTATATATTTATATGGGTGAATAATTTAGATTACGATGTGAAACTGAAATACTGTTTATTTAGATTATCTTAAAAATCAACTACAAATGAAACTAATCAATCAATAGCTTGTTCTAATGAGTGAATGGTGTGTTCCTATGTGTGTCATGTTCTATATCTTTTTCAGGAGCTCACCCGGCAGATTGCAGAGACTCTTTTGGTAGAGAGGACTGTAGAGAACTGCCTCTCAGACTACCGCAGTACTGACACACTCACTTTCGACCAGTACCTTCACTTCTTGGAGTATGAGGTAAGTAATGAACCTCTGCCACAGTGTTAGCTAGTAATCACTGAATGTACTGCAATGTAGACACCTGTGGTAGAAAAGATAGTCGGGTTATACTAGCACTATAGGATAGAACATATAGATCTGTTTTCGTATGTGTAGAAAATAATAAACAGTTATGTTAAACTGTAACATTATTAGTGTGCCGTCCTAATACTTCAATTTGCTTACTTAAAATCTTTAATCATAATCAGAGTGTTACTATTCAGTAGTCCGACGCCCCACTAGTCCGACGCCCCACTAGTCCGACGCCCCAGTAGTCCGACACCGCATTAGTCTGACACTTTTGTAGTTTATTACTAATTCAACATAGAATATATGTATATCAGGGGGCGTGCCGTCCCCTGAACCCCCCTGCCAGGTCATTAAACAATCATGAAGTGTGCAGTGCAACAAACTAGCGGATACAACAAACTACATTAAATGATGAACTCAAATGAGGGATTGCATCATAAATTATTATTAGAAATAAAGTTAAATGAAAGAATAATATAACATTTTAAAAATGAAAATATGATTTTTTTTTATTATTTATATTAGTTATTAATTGAGTATACCTATTTAATAATATTTTTCTTTTTTTAATCAAAAAATAAAACGAAAAATAACACAGAAAGATGTAACTGTCGGACTATTGGGGCGTCGGACTAATGGGGCGTCGGACTAGTGAGTATATTTCTTAGGTTCTCTCTATTTGTTCGATACGTACAGACGGTAGAGTCTTAGGTAGGTTCGAATTGGAAACCCAAATGGAACATCAGGCTTTATTATTTCAACCCTCAAGGTAGGTAGAGCATGTAATATAAAAATAGATACAAAATAAAAATCATTAGTGGGTTAATAAAGAAAGTTTAATACACTAAAATTAAACTGATCTAACTGACAGCTGTAAAAATAATATACCTTTGGTAGGTACAAATAGACGCTCGTGAAAAAAGAGCAATAGACCTTTATTAACGGAAAAAATAAGCAATGAACTAATATAAATACTAAAGTACCTAACTCACACTTTCCTAACAATCTATGGGATATATGAGTTTAATTTTTTTACTTACTTTTCTGGGATCTTTCCATTTGACGACCCCCAACAAATATAATTTAAATTAACTACGTACTAGAATCCATAGAATCCGAAAAATCCGTACTTCCATAGAATCCGAAAATCATAACCATTTTTTTGTTGTAACTAATCCTTTTGAGATATGGGGGTTTATAGTTATTCATTACCTTCGCAGAATGCGTAAAGGTCATATTTTAACCGTCATTTATTTATTTATTTATCATCTTGTTATTCGCTTAACTCAAAAAATGTTCAACCAAATTGCCAGAAATTTGGTGAAGCGATTGGTCAACGTCCAGTGACCTGCTGGTAGAATTTTGGGAGCGACCCGGTCAAGGTCATGGTCATTTATAACTCAGAAAGTATTAAACCATATTGTCTGAAATTTGATGGTACAATTGGTCAATGTCCAGGAACCATCTGGTAGAATTTTGGGAGCCAGCCGGTCAAAGATCAAGGTCTTATATATAAAAATAACTCAAAAAGTATTGAACCATATTGCATGAAACTTGGTGGGACGATTGGTTATTATCCAGTTAGCAATTTATCAAATTTTGGGAGAGAACGGGTCAAAGCGGCGGCGAAGGTACGCGGTCTACCGAGTGCACATTATATACTATTCTATGCATTACTGAAAGATTGAGAACTTTGAAAAAACTCGTGTTCTCATTGAAATTACTAAAACAATAGCTATAGAGCTATAGATTTTGTACATAGAATTGTAATGTAGTTTGTCGTATCTGCTGGTTTGTTGTACTGCACACTTCATGATTGATTAATAACCTGGCAGGGAAGCTCGTGGGGCGGCACCCCCTGAAATACATATATCGAATATAAGTTGACCAAAATTGGCTAAAAGGCGTGAAAACATGAGTTTTTTTCGAAGTTCTCAATCCTTCAGTAATACATAGGAAATAAATAACTTTAAACCTTCATATCTCAAAAAATATTTGTTTCTACAAAATACGGTTATGATTTTCGGATTCTATGGACAAAAATACATGATAATAAATTAATATAAATTAAATTAAATCAAATCTTCCAATGGGAAAGATCCCTCCCTTTTCTGTTTCAGTGAGATAATGGGGTTTCAATCGGTTGTGTTAGGGTATTTGAAAAAATGAGTGGCATTTAAATTGAAAGTTAGTGTCGATGTTGTTGAAAACGGTAAGTGAGAGGAGTAAAAATTGAGATAGAAAAGAGATTAGGTACATGAATTTAAAGAAACAAGTCCAAAGAATTAACAATTAGATTGATGCATTTCTTCTGGAATATTCAATTTTATTCTATATTCTAGTTATAATTTATTGTTATATCCTATCGGTATTACTTCAACAAATTGCCTGTGCATATCACCAATATATGGCTGGCTAGAATAGAATATTTGAGCTTATACTCTTTTTCTATTGTTCATGGTGTATTGTTAGAGTGTGTGTCCCTTCTTCAGGTTTTCTCCGATGTGTGCAAGGGCAGTGACACCCCCTACAGTGAGATGGAGCGTTTTCACGCCTCTCTGGACGCCCTGTTCTGGGAGGTGGGGCGCCACTCCCTTGCCCCCAGATACCCTGCAGTGCTGAGCCCCAAAGACACCTTCAAGATGTTCAGAGTGTTCTGCATGCTGGCAGACAGGAGCAATGACGCTGGCAGTGATCTGGTGCAGGTACTGTCTGGGAAAAAGAGTCAATATGTTTTATAGGTAAAATTGCAGATGTGTTCCCCTATCAACTGCCTATGTGTTTTTAGGTTTCTGTTCGTCGTAGTGAGGTTTGTGAAGTCTGCCGCCATCTGGTGGACGGACTTGGCATGGACTGGGACTGGAACGACTGGCAGATGGTGTCAGGTGAGTTACTGGCAGAAATTACACATGAATATTGCAATGTAAAACTGATTATACATACTGGAGTATATATCAAATTAAGTATTTTGATATTCATAGCATAGAACTTCTCTAAAACGACTTTAAAGTACTCTACATTGAAATGGGAGTTGTTCCAAAGTGAACATAGCTGCACTAGTTGCTGATGTTACAGACTATTGTCTTCCAGTTTTAATACCTAAAAAGTTACTGAATAAAAGAAGTCCTTTATGGTACTCACAACAGAACCATATTTCTCTAGTCTATCTATTGATGATTGCAATTTCATCTTTTCTGCAGCTACCCTAGTACGTAAGTAGGTAACTAATTACTATATCTAACAACTAGGACATAAAAAGGAATATAAGACAGCTATAAATTCCTACCATGGAATAACTTATAAATAGACATGATAAATAAAATGAATAGACATGCTGCATGGTAGGTACAAAAATATTTCTCAACCAGTAGATATCGTTGTTACACTTATACAGGGTGGGGCGTAAGTTTGGAAGCAAATGAAAGTGCATATTATAATCCAACGAAAAATATATTTAATAATTTACAGTTATGTATTATTACATAAGGGTTTTAAGAATTAAAAAATCATAAATTTATTCAAAATGTCCCCCCTTGTTTTTAATAACAGCCTCAAATCTCCTCCGAACTCCTCCTACTGCGGCACGCAACTGTTCTTGTGAAATTTCCTTCCAAGATCTCTGGAGCGAACGCTTTAAATCATCCACACTGCGATGGAATTTACCACAGGCCTTTGATTCAAGAATGGACCATACCGAAAAGTCCATAGGATTAACATCTGGGGAGCAGGGAGGCCACATTTCTTTGAACCAAAACCGTGGAAGATGGTCATGGCACCAGTTTTGAGTGACATTTGCAGTATGTGAAGTTGCGCCGTCTTGCTGAAATGTCCATAGAGTGTCATTACCGAAGTGATCCTTAGCTGACTCCAACATTGGCGTCAAAATATTCTCAATGTAACATTTAGCATTGATTTTGGCGCCTTGTTCCACAAAAATTAAAGGAGATCTCCAAGTTTCTGAAACGGCGGCCCAGACCATTACTGAAGCAGGTTTCATGGTTCTGTGGACAGTTTTTTGGTTGTATGGGATGTCTTTTGCACTTTTACCAATTATTCTGTCATTCCTCCGGTTGTGAGCCATTTCCACTGTGAAATTTTTTTTCGTCAGACCAAACAATTTCACCAGCCGTGCCAGACTTCAATTCTCTCAGAAGTTCTTTGCTTCTCTCCAATCTCTTTTTCTTTACAGCTTCTGACAGAGTCTGTCTCTTTTGGACGGTGAAAGAGGACATCTTTAGGTCTTCTTTGACAACTCTTCTCATTGTTCTGGGACTCACATTAGCTGTTTTGGCTAACAATCGTATTGACCTTTTCGGGTTCCTCCTGATCTTCTCTCGGGCACATTTTATCAGTTGTTTGGTGCGTTGTGAGCGTGGTCTACCACTTCTTGGACGATCAGTCAAGTCTCCTCTCTAATTAAAACGCTTCACACACTTCCAAACAGTCGATCTCGCTATTGAGAGAGTCTTTGAAATGACAGAATCTGACTTCCCGGCACGTTGTAGAGCAATAATGGCTTCTCTTTTGTCTGACATTTTTGAATTGACTAAATTTTTGTAAAAAATAACACTGCCACGTCATAATGTAGTGTCTCTACTATAGTTCAAACCCTATCACCTACTTAAGAACTTATTTTTAAGAATTATATTAATGTTTGAAAAATTGCTTCCAAACTTACGCCCCACCCTGTAGAAGTTTAGTCTACTATCTTAGCTATGTCGAAACACAGAACAATCCTATAACTTCTTATTGCATAATTTGAGCTGTTTCAGTTTTTCCTATTAATTTTGTTTTGCACTAGGCAGAAGATTTAGGGAAGAGAAAGTGAAAAGTAACTGTGACCGAACAGATTTCTAATAATTCTTCATTTTTTGAAAACCCTCATTCAATTGATAATAACGTAAAGGTAAATCCCATAAAAGCGGACGATTTTTTAACGGACACCCCTTAAAGAGGACAAAAATTTCCGATCTATCGGACTGCAAATCGTTACAACGACCTCTTTAAATTATATTGTTCAGCATATTTTTTATCCGTCTACCAAGTATCTAGTCAAACATTTATCATACTGAGAGGTATAACAATTTACAAAATTACAATCAACTCTTTAATGTATTGTTTTCGTATTATAATTATTTGTTACTCTTTCCCTATAAATTTTCTTCGATTAGAAAATTTATATGGAAAATATAGAGGTGTAACTATTCTATTTTATAGATTAATTTCAGTTATACCTACCTTATTATTTTGTAAATTTATATAAGTAAGTTATATATATATATATATATTATAAAATTTTCCTTTAATAATAATCTGAGATTGTTTACCTTCATTAAAGTGTCTTTGAAATGCTGTTAAAGAAAACTTTTAAAATTTACATCCCCAACTGAAGTAAAAGCTGAGTCTGCCATAGCGCCCATTGATCGCTATAGAGGACGCTTTTCCGGTACATGTACTGTCCGTTGTAAGGGATTTACCTGTAGTTCAATAGATGATCTATTTAAAGTAGTTAAATAGATGCGTTATTTTCCCAGGCTCTATCAGCACGTTCCCACTGCCTGTGTTCCTGACGTTCCTAGAGGGTCGCTACGCACAGAACACAGAGTCATCAGCTCTCTCTGCGTCAGTAGAAAATGTGTACCGGTTCTTCGTGGGACAAGTTTTCTACAAGGTGACCCTTCTATTCACCAAGTTATTACAATATTGTTTTTAACAGTTTTGTACGCTGTTTCCATGTTTCTTATACGATTCCATGTTTGTTATACGATTCCATGTTTCTTATACGATTCCATGTTTGTTATACAATTACATGTTTGTTATACAATTACATGTTTGTTATACGATTCCATGTTTCTTATACGATTCCATGTTTGTTATACAATTCCATGTTTGTTATACGATTCCATGTTTGTTATACGATTCCATGTTTGTTATACGATTCCATGTTTCTTATACGATTCCATGTTTCTTATACGATTCCATGTTTCTTATACGATTCCATGTTTGTTATACAATTCCATGTTTGTTATACGATTCCATGTTTGTTATACAATTCCATGTTTGTTATACAATTCCATGTTTGTTATACAATTCCATGTTTGTTATACAATTCCATGTTTGTTATACGATTCCATGTTTGTTATACAATTCCATGTTTGTTATACAATTCCATGTTGTTATACAATTCCATGTTTGTTATACAATTCCATGTTTGTTATACGATTCCATGTTTGTTATACAATTCCATGTTTGTTATACAATTCCATGTTTGTTATACAATTCCATGTTTGTTATACGATTCCATGTTTGTTATACGATTCCATGTTTGTTATACAATTCCATGTTTGTTATACAATTCCATGTTTGTTATACGATTCCATGTTTGTTATACAATTCCATGTTTGTTATACAATTCCATGTTTGTTATACGATTCCATGTTTGTTATACGATTCCATGTTTGTTATACAATTCCATGTTTGTTATACGATTCCATGTTTGTTATACAATTCCATGTTTGTTATACGATTCCATGTTTGTTATATGATTTCCTGTAATGGGCATTCCAGGACAAGAGGACCAAGGATTAACACCACACCCCCTCGGATTAGCATGAAAGTTGGTATCAAGGGTGCTTCTGCTCAAAAAACTCTGTTTTGAGAATCTCAGCTCTAGCTCTTGAATGTCAAAAGTTATGACCTTGTGAACTTTTGAAAAAAGGTCAAAATGCCTTGACATCACCATTTTTGAAAGGTCATAACTTTCTTATTATTAGTCCTAGAACAAAAAAATTAGGATGTTTTTGCTTAGAATATGTAAGGCAATCATCCCAGGTGTACAAAATTGTATTATTTTAATTTTTAGATGAAAAAGGGCACTTACCCTCTTCGACCTTGACCATCAACTTTTCAAGATCATAATTTTTCTTTTACTTATATATTTTTTTTGTCTAACGCACCTGTTTTAGCTCACGCCCCCCCCCCCCCCCCCTTCTTTACACCCCCCCCCCCCTTCCTCCTTTACACATATATCAGTAATGAAGTACTGGTCATTAATCAATCTTGAAGTGTACAGTACAACGAACTAGCGGATACAACAAACTTCATTACAAGCTCATGTAAAAAATCTATAATGTTTGAGTAATTTCAATGAAAACACGAGTTTTTTCAAAGTTTTTAATCCTTCATTAATACATAGGGAATAAATAACTTCAAACCCTCATATCTCAAAAAGTATTAGTTTCTACAAATAACGGTTATGATTTTCGGATTCTTTGGATAAAAATACATAAAAAAATTAATAAAGTTTTGTGGGGATCGTCAAATGGGAAAGATCCAACTTTTGACCTATAAGAGCTAGAGAGCTGAGATTCTCAAAATAGAATTTCTTAGTAAGCACCCTTTGTACCAACTTTCATGCAAATCTGAGGGGGAGTTGTGTTAAATTTCATATTTTTTGGTCCACTTATCATGGAGTATCCCGTTAGTAAATACCCATGTTAATTTTTTTTCTTTAGGGCAAAGCTTACCAGCGCATCACGAGGGCGGGGGGCTGGTTGAGGAGGGACATAGAGGTTGTCCCCTGGGGCATCAGGTCAATGGTAGACACCAATGAGGACTACCCAGAGGAGGGAATGAAGAGAACTAACCAACAGGCCTCTCCTAATAAAGTCATTGGCAATGCAGTCGGAAAGTCTCTCACGCTAGGCAGGTGCGTGAGGCAAATGGAATCAACTACCAGTCTAATTAAAGGCAAAGTAACTAACACCAAATATATTCACGACTCACTTTTTAGAGACTTTGGCCAAACTTGTGATTAAAGAGAAAGTTTCATGTTATGGTTTAATGACCAGAAGAAAAACGTAAATAGAAAACATCATGACTAAGTGAGTTAGCTTCGAACAGTGGCACACCTTTTTTCCACGTTCTACCTGTATCTTGTGTTCTCTTCCACGTTCTACCTGTATCTTGTGTTCTCTTCCACGTTCTACCTGTATCTTGTGTTCTCTTCCACGTTCTACCTGTATCTTGTGTTCTCTTCCACGTTCTACCTGTATCTTGTGTTCTCTTCCACGTTCTACCTGTATCTTGTGTTCTCTTCCACGTTCTACCTGTATCTTGTGTTCTCTTCCACGTTCTACCTTTATCTTGTGTTCTCTTCCACGTTCTACCTGTATCTTGTGTTCTCTTCCACGTTCTACCTGTAGCTTGTGTTCTCTTCCACGTTCTACCTGTAGCTTGTGTTCTCTTCCACGTTCTACCTGTACCTTGTGTTCTCTTCCACGTTCTACCTGTAGCTTATGTTCTCTTCCACGTTCTACCTGTAGCTTGTGTTCTCTTCCACGTTCTACCTGTAGCTTGTGTTCTCTTCCACGTTCTACCTGTAGCTTGTTTTCTCTTCCACGTTCTACCTGTAGCTTGTGTTCTCTTCCACGTTCTACCTGTAGCTTGTTTTCTCTTCCACGTTCTACCTGTAGCTTATGTTCTCTTCCACGTTCTACCTGTAGCTTGTGTTCTCTTCCACGTTCTACCTGTAGCTTGTTTTCTCTTCCACGTTCTACCTGTAGCTTATGTTCTCTTCCACGTTCTACCTGTAGCTTGTGTTCTCTTCCACGTTCTACCTGTAGCTTGTGTTCTCTTCCACGTTCTACCTGTAGCTTGTGTTCTCTTCCACGTTCTACCTGTAGCTTGTTTTCTCTTCCACGTTCTACCTGTAGCTTGTGTTCTCTTCCACGTTCTACCTGTAGCTTGTTTTCTCTTCCACGTTCTACCTGTAGCTTGTTTTCTCTTCCACGTTCTACCTGTAGCTTGTTTTTTTTCAGAAATGCTGTCGGTTTGGTGGGAGGAGCAATGAAAACTGGAGTCAATGGAGTGATGGAGAGGAGCAGAACTCTGAAGAGAAACTCCAGCGCTAAACAAGGTGAGACTTGTTGGTAAGAAGGTGAGACTTGTTGCTAAGAAGGTGAGACTTGTTGGTAAGAAGGTGAGACTTGTTGGTAAGAAGGTGAGACTTGTTGGTAAGAAGGTGAGACTTGTTGGTAAGAAGGTGAGAATTCTTTGTAAGAAGGTGAGACTTGTTGTTTAGAAGGTGAGAATTCTTTGTAAGAAGGTGAGACTTGTTGTTTAGAAGGTGAGACTTCCTGGTAAGAAGGTGAGACTTCCTGGTAAGAAGGTGAGACTTCTTGGTAAGAAGGTGAAACTTCTTGGTAAGAAGGTGAGACTTCTTAGTAAGAAGGTGAGACTTCCTGGTAAGAAGGTGAGACTTCCTGGTAAGAAAGTGAGACTTGTTGGTAAGAAGGTGAGACTTCCTGGTAAGAAGGTGAGACTTGTTGGTAAGAAGGTGAGACTTCCTGGTAAGAAGGTGAGACTTGTTGGTAAGAAGGTGAGACTTCCTGGTAAGAAGGTGAGACTTGTTGGTAAGAAGGTGAGACTTCCTGGTAAGAAGGTGAGACTTGTTGGTAAGAAGGTGAGACTTGTTGGTAAGAAGGTGAGACTTCCTGGTAAGAAGGTGAGACTTCTTGGTAAGAAGGTGAGACTTCCTGGTAAGAAGGTGAGACTTCCTGGTAAGAAGGTGAGACTTGTTGGTAAGAAGGTGAGACTTCCTGGTAAGAAGGTGAGACTTGTTGGTTAGTAACTAAGGACATAAGTGAATTTGAGGTGGAAATTTGAAAATACACTTGGTTCTATTTACACACTTGGTCCTATTTACACACTTGGCCCTATCTACACACTTGGCCCTATCTACACACTTGGCCCTATCTACACACTTGGTCCTATTTACACACTTGGTCCTATTTACACACTTGGTCCTATTTACACACTTGGTCCTATTTACACACTTGGTCCTATTTACACACTTGGTCCTATTTACACACTTGGCCCTATCTACACACTTGGTCCTATTTACACACTTGGTCCTATTTACACACTTGGTCCTATTTACACACTTGGCCCTATTTACACACTTGGTCCTATTTACACACTTGGTCCTCTTTACACACTTGGTCCTATTTACACACTTGGTCCTATTTACACACTTGGTCCTATTTACACACTTGGTCCTATTTACACACTTGGTCCTATTTACACACTTGGCCCTATCTACACACTTGGTCCTATTTACACACTTGGTCCTATTTACACACTTGGCCCTATTTACACACTTGGCCCTATCTACACACTTGGCCCTATCTACACACTTGGTCCTATTTACACACTTGGTCCTATTTACACACTTGGCCCTATTTACACACTTGGTCCTATTTACACACTTGGTCCTCTTTACACACTTCGCCCTATCTACACACTTGGCTCTATCTACACACTTGGCCCATTTTACACACTTGGCCCTATCTACACACTTGGCCCATTTTACACACTTGGCCCTATCTACACACTTGGTCCTATTTACACACTTGGTCCTATTTACACACTTGGCCCTATCTACACACTTGGCCCTATCTACACACTTGGCTCATTTTACTCACTTGGCTCATTTTACACACTTGGCTCATTTTACACACTTGGCCCTATCTACACACTTGGCTCATTTTACACACTTGGCTCATTTTACACACTTGGCCCTATCTACACACTTGGCTCATTTTACTCACTTGGCTCATTTTACACACTTGGCTCATTTTACTCACTTGGCTCATTTTACTCACTTGGCTCATTTTACTCACTTGGTTCATTTTACACACTTGGCTCATTTTACTCACTTGGCTCATTTTACACACTTGGCTCATTTTACTCACTTGGCTCATTTTACACACTTGGCTCATTTTACTCACTTGGCTCATTTTACACACTTGGCTCATTTTACTCACTTGGCTCATTTTACTCACTTGGCTCATTTTACACACTTGGCTCATTTTACACACTTGGCTCATTTTACTCACTTGGCTCATTTTACACACTTGGCTCATTTTACTCACTTGGCTCATTTTACACACTTGGCTCATTTTACTCACTTGGCTCATTTTACTCACTTGGCTCATTTTACACACTTGGCTCATTTTACTCACTTGGCTCATTTTACTCACTTGGCTCATTTTACTCACTTGGCTCATTTTACACACTTGGCTCATTTTACACACTTGGCTCATTTTACTCACTTGGCTCATTTTACACACTTGGCTCATTTTACTCACTTGGCTCATTTTACTCACTTGGCTCATTTTACACACTTGGCTCATTTTACACACTTGGCTCATTTTACTCACTTGGCTCATTTTACACACTTGGCCCATTTTACACACTTGGCTCATTTTACTCACTTGGCTCATTTTACTCACTTGGCTCATTTTACTCACTTGGCCCTATCTACACACTTGGTCCTATTTACACACTTGGTCCTATTTACACACTTGGTCCTATTTACACACTTGGTCCTATTTACACACTTGGTCCTATTTACACACTTGGTCCTATTTACACACTTGGCCCTATCTACACACTTGGTCCTATTTACACACTTGGTCCTATTTACACACTTGGTCCTATTTACACACTTGGCCCTATTTACACACTTGGTCCTATTTACACACTTGGTCCTCTTTACACACTTGGTCCTATTTACACACTTGGTCCTATTTACACACTTGGTCCTATTTACACACTTGGTCCTATTTACACACTTGGTCCTATTTACACACTTGGCCCTATCTACACACTTGGTCCTATTTACACACTTGGTCCTATTTACACACTTGGCCCTATTTACACACTTGGCCCTATCTACACACTTGGCCCTATCTACACACTTGGTCCTATTTACACACTTGGTCCTATTTACACACTTGGCCCTATTTACACACTTGGTCCTATTTACACACTTGGTCCTCTTTACACACTTGGCCCTATCTACACACTTGGCTCTATCTACACACTTGGCCCATTTTACACACTTGGCCCTATCTACACACTTGGCCCATTTTACACACTTGGCCCTATCTACACACTTGGTCCTATTTACACACTTGGTCCTATTTACACACTTGGCCCTATCTACACACTTGGCCCTATCTACACACTTGGCTCATTTTACTCACTTGGCTCATTTTACACACTTGGCTCATTTTACACACTTGGCCCTATCTACACACTTGGCTCATTTTACACACTTGGCTCATTTTACACACTTGGCCCTATCTACACACTTGGCTCATTTTACTCACTTGGCTCATTTTACACACTTGGCTCATTTTACTCACTTGGCTCATTTTACTCACTTGGCTCATTTTACTCACTTGGCTCATTTTACACACTTGGCTCATTTTACTCACTTGGCTCATTTTACACACTTGGCTCATTTTACTCACTTGGCTCATTTTACACACTTGGCTCATTTTACTCACTTGGCTCATTTTACTCACTTGGCTCATTTTACACACTTGGCTCATTTTACACACTTGGCTCATTTTACTCACTTGGCTCATTTTACACACTTGGCTCATTTTACTCACTTGGCTCATTTTACACACTTGGCTCATTTTACTCACTTGGCTCAATTTACTCACTTGGCTCATTTTACACACTTGGCTCATTTTACTCACTTGGCTCATTTTACACACTTGGCTCATTTTACTCACTTGGCCCATTTTACACACTTGGCTCATTTTACACACTTGGCTCATTTTACTCACTTGGCTCATTTTACACACTTGGCTCATTTTACACACTTGGCTCATTTTACACACTTGGCTCATTTTACACACTTGGCTCATTTTACTCACTTGGCTCAATTTACTCACTTGGCTCATTTTACACACTTGGCTCATTTTACTCACTTGGCTCATTTTACACACTTGGCTCATTTTACTCACTTGGCCCATTTTACACACTTGGCTCATTTTACACACTTGGCTCATTTTACTCACTTGGCTCATTTTACACACTTGGCTCATTTTACTCACTTGGCTCATTTTACACACTTGGCTCATTTTACTCACTTGGCTCATTTTACACACTTGGCTCATTTTACACACTTTGCTCATTTTACACACTTGGCTCATTTTACTCACTTGGCTCATTTTACACACTTGGCTCATTTTACTCACTTGGCTCATTTTACACACTTGGCTCATTTTACTCACTTGGCTCATTTTACAGTGCGTAAGTTAGTGTTAGCTATTTAGTGTAAGTTGCCCATGAGTCTAAATGATAAACTCAATTGTAAAGCTAATCAGTTCATTTGTAACTAAGCTGAAAGCTATATATTCGTTCCATACATAATTTTGTTACTTAAATATTGAGTGTCTTTAATTGCTTTAGTTTGTTATTGAAGTGTTTTTACGATATTAAGAGATGATTGCTTTCTCTTTTCAGATG
Source organism: Caprella mutica (assembly GCA_947561585.1). Taxonomy (NCBI): domain Eukaryota; kingdom Metazoa; phylum Arthropoda; class Malacostraca; order Amphipoda; family Caprellidae; genus Caprella; species Caprella mutica. Next base: position 438,648 of record CANNZV010000280.1, on the reverse strand, counting down.
GAGGTGACAAAGCCCCCAAACCAATAGGTCCGGGCCCCAAGAGGGTGTTCTCAGTGGGGAGCAGATGGGGATCTGCCTCTGCCATCAACAACAAGAAGAAGAACAATGACAGTGACAGAGCCAGCTTGGGGGGGAGAGAGACACCAAGCCCTAAGGTAACTACCCCTAAGGTAACTAACCCCAAGGTAACTACCCATAAGGTAACTACCCCCAAGGTAACTAAGGTAACTACACCACAGAGTGTGTAAAGTCACAATGACGTGTTGTTCAAGCCACAATTTCTCTCCTTCTCTTTCTGGATTTTTCTGCACTATATTTTCCTTCTCTTTGCTACCAGTAACTAAAATTAGATGGTAGCTATTTATAGCAGCTAACTAGAGAGTGGAATTTTTCACAAAATTGGACAACAAATTGTAATTATTTTATTTGACTAACAGCTAGGGTAAGTTTCGAGTTATCAAACAGTTCCATATTTTCGATGTTACGAATAGGAACAATTTTAGCTAATTCTGTTGTTCTAGGTAGGTAGGTATTTAGATGTGTACCCGTTGTATAACACTCCCCCCAATTCACAGTTGGATAGCAAGCGCAGTCACACTTTGGAGCGCTGCAAGCAGAGGAGTGGCAGTGTTACCTCTTCACTGGACACATCACCCACCAAAGGAGTGGCCTCACCCATGAGGGGGCAGACACCCAAAGAGTCCACCAAAGGAGTGGTGGGGGGCGTGATTGGCAAGGTGTGGCGCCTGGCAATCACCCCTCAGACAGAAGTCGTGCCACTCAAAGACTCCTCGTCAGGCAGATCCTGTCAGGTGTCAGTTGTCAGCACTCCTACCTCCAGACCCGTGGTGATAGCAGCTACCGACCACAAGTCAGAACTGTTGTTATGCCTATTGTTATGCTGTGGCTATTGTTATGCTCTAGCTATTGTTATGCTGTAGCTATTGTTATGCTGTGGCTATTGTTATGCTGTAGCTATTGTTATGCTGTAGCTATTGTTATGCTGTAGCTATTGTTATGCTGTAGCTATTGTTATGCTGTAGCTATTGTTATGCTGTAGCTATTGTTATGCTGTAGCTATTGTTATGCTGTAGCTATTGTTATGCTGTAGCTATTGTTATGCTGTGGCTATTGTTATGCTGTAGCTATTGTTATGCTCTAGCTATTGTTATGCTGTAGCTATTGTTATGCTCTAGCTATTGTTATACTGTAGCTATTGTTATGCTGTAGCTATTGTTATGCTGTAGCTTTTGTTATGCTGTATCTATTGTTATGCTGTAGCTATTGTTATACTGTAGCTATTGTTATGCTGTAGCTATTGTTATGCTCTGGCTATTGTTATGCTGTAGCTTTTGTTATGCTGTATCTATTGTTATGCTGTAGCTATTGTTATACTGTAGCTATTGTTATGCTGTAGCTATTGTTATGCTCTGGCTATTGTTATGCTGTAGCTATTGTTATGCTGTGGCTATTGTTATGCTGTAGCTATTGTTATGCTGTAGCTATTGTTATGCTCTGGCTATTGTTATGCTGTAGCTATTGTTATGCTGTGGCTATTGTTATGCTGTGGCTATTGTTATGCTGTAGCTATTGTTATGCTGTAGCTATTGTTATGCTGTAGCTTTTGTTTTGCTGTAGCTATTGTTATGCTGTAGCTATTGTTATGCTGTAGCTATTGTTATGCTGTGGCTATTGTTATGCTCTAGCTATTGTTATGCTGTAGCTATTGTTATGCTGTAGCTAATGTTATGCTGTGGCTATTGTTATGCTGTAGCTATTGTTATACTGTAGCTATTGTTATGCTGTAGCTATTGTTATGCTGTAGCTATTGTTATGCTGTAGCTATTGTTATGCTGTAGCTATTGTTATGCTGTAGCTATTGTTATGCTGTAGCTATTGTTATGCTGTAGCTATTGTTATGCTGTAGCTATTGTTATGCTGTAGCTATTGTTATGCAGTGGCTATTGTTATGCTGTGGCTATTGTTATGCTGTAGCTATTGTTATGCTGTAGCTATTGTTATGCTGTAGCTATTGTTATGCTGTAGCTATTGTTATGCTGTAGCTATTGTTATGCTGTGGCTATTGTTATGCTGTGGCTATTGTTATGCTGTAGCTTTTGTTATGCTGTAGCTATTGTTATGCTGTAGCTATTGTTATGCTGTGGCTATTGTTATGCTGTAGCTATTGTTATGCTGTAGCTATTGTTATGCTGTGGCTCTTGTTATGCTGTTGCTATTGTTATGCTCTAGCTATTGTTATGCTGTAGCTATTGTTATGCTGTAGCTATTGTTATGCTGTAGCTTTTGTTATGCTGTAGCTATTGTTATGCTGTAGCTATTGTTATGCTGTGGCTATTGTTATGCTGTTGCTATTGTTATGATGTGTCTATTGTTATGCTGTAGCTATTGTTATGCTGTGGCTATTGTTATGCTGTTGCTATTGTTATGATGTGTCTATTGTTATGCTGTAGCTATTGTTATGCTGTAGCTATTGTTATGCTGTAGATATTGTTATGCTGTAGCTATTGTTATGCTGTAGCTATTGTTATGCTGTAGCTATTGTTATGTTGTAGCTATTGTTATGCTGTAGCTATTGTTATGCTGTAGCTATTGTTATGCTGTAGCTATTGTTATGCTCTAGCTATTGTTATGCTGTAGCTATTGTTATGTTGTAGCTATTGTTATGCTGTAGCTATTGTTATGCTGTAGGTATTGTTATGCTATAGCTATTTTTATGCTTTAGCTATTGTTATGCTGTAGCTATTGTTATGCTGTAGCTATTTTTATGCTGTAGCTATTTTTATGCTGTAGCTATTTTTATGCTGTAGCTATTGTTATGCTGTAGCTATTGTTATGCTGTAGCTATTGTTATGCTCTAGCTATTGTTATGCTGTAGCTATTGTTATGCTGTAGCTATTGTTATGCTGTAGCTATTGTTATGCTGTAGCTATTGTTATGCTGTAGCTATTGTTATGCTGTAGCTATTGTTATGCTCTAGCTATTGTTATGCTGTGGCTATTGTTATGCTGTTGCTATTGTTATGATGTGTCTATTGTTATGCTGTAGCTATTGTTATGCTGTAGCTATTGTTATGCTGTAGATATTGTTATGCTGTAGCTATTGTTATGCTGTAGCTATTGTTATGCTGTAGCTATTGTTATGTTGTAGCTATTGTTATGCTGTAGCTATTGTTATGCTGTAGCTATTGTTATGCTGTAGCTATTGTTATGCTCTAGCTATTGTTATGCTGTAGCTATTGTTATGTTGTAGCTATTGTTATGCTGTAGCTATTGTTATGCTGTAGCTATTGTTATGCTATAGCTATTTTTATGCTTTAGCTATTGTTATGCTGTAGCTATTGTTATGCTGTAGCTATTTTTATGCTGTAGCTATTTTTATGCTGTAGCTATTTTTATGCTGTAGCTATTGTTATGCTGTAGCTATTGTTATGCTCTAGCTATTGTTATGCTGTAGCTATTGTTATGCTGTAGCTATTGTTATGCTGTAGCTATTGTTATGCTCTAGCTATTGTTATGCTGTAGCTATTGTTATGCTGTAGCTTTTGTTTTGCTGTAGCTATTGTTATGCTGTAGCTATTGTTATGCTGTAGCTATTGTTATGCTGTGGCTCTTGTTATGCTGTTGCTATTGTTATGCTCTAGCTATTGTTATGCTGTAGCTATTGTTATGCTGTAGCTATTGTTATGCTGTAGCTATTGTTATGCTGTAGCTATTGTTATGCTGTAGCTATTGTTATGCTGTAGCTTTTGTTATGCTGTAGCTATTGTTATGCTGTAGCTATTGTTATGCTGTAGCTATTGTTATGCTGTAGCTATTGTTATGCTGTAGCTATTGTTATGCTCTAGCTATTGTTATGCTGTAGCTATTGTTATGCTGGTAGCTATTGTTATGCTGTAGCTATTGTTATGCTCTAGCTATTGTTATGCTGTAGCTATTGTTATGCTGTAGCTTTTGTTTTGCTGTAGCTATTGTTATGCTGTAGCTATTGTTATGCTGTGGCTCTTGTTATGCTGTTGCTATTGTTATGCTCTAGCTATTGTTATGCTGTAGCTATTGTTATGCTGTAGCTATTGTTATGCTGTAGCTATTGTTATGCTGTAGCTATTGTTATGCTGTAGCTTCTGTTATGCTGTAGCTATTGTTATGCTGTAGCTATTGTTATGCTGTAGCTATTGTTATGCTCTAGCTATTGTTATGCTCTAGCTATTGTTATGCTGTAGCTATTGTTATGCTGGTAGCTATTGTTATGCTGTAGCTATTGTTTTGCTGTAGCTATTGTTATGCTGTGGCTATTGTTATACTGTAGCTATTGTTATGCTGTAGCTATTGTTTTGCTGTAGCTATTGTTATGCTGTAGCTATTGTTATGCAATAACAATAGTGGCTATTGTTTTGTCGAGGTGTCGTATTTACTCCTTTATTATTCAGTGTGTTTAAAAATGCCTCATTTTCTGTTTCTAATGTCTGTACTTCCTCCACAGGAGTAAAGCTCGCCTCATTGCTGCTTTACACGAGGCTGTGCAGCATTGCAGTGACTCTCTGCCATACCAGGTACAGCCAGAGTACTAGTGTACAGCCAGAGTACTAGTGTACAACCAGAGTACTAGTGTACAGCCAGAGTACTAGTGTACAGCCAATGTACTAGTGTACAGCCAGTGTACAGAATATCTCCTTCACAATCACTTTTTTGGAAAATATCCAATTCAAATTGATTTATTATTTTGCTTTTCACTCAATGCTATAAGTTGTCACGATGTGTAGATATATAGACAAACACCAAAACATCAAACATAGCTGCTTCGTAAAGCAGACTGTCATTCGCACTTAAAATTTATTCAATAATTTTTGTTATTTCATTTGAACATTTAAACATTTTAGATATTGTAAGAATTGCCACAAATCAACACGCTGTATATTTTCCAATGCTACTTAATCCATAGTTTGGTACACTAGAAGCTTTTCTTCTTTGGTGAATAGGTAGCTAATAGCTATCACAGTTAGTGTAGACCGTGATTGATGTTCTATCTCGCAGATGCGTGTCTCCATGTCTCGTCGCTCAGAAGAGGAGCAACAAAATGTCAAAGAAGATGAGGAGCGAGTGAGGAGAAACTCTCAGGCTGACATCATTGAGCAGACTCAGGCGGAGTTAGCACTGGAGAGGAGTGTTAGTAATGAATAATGAACTAGTTATTAATTAGTAGCTACTTCCTTATATTTTGATCAATTACGAATTATATTTTATTGCTTAGAAGCAAAGTTTAAGTCACGAATGAAAAGTGAATTAATTAATTTGATTCCTTAATTGAAATATCACTTTTGATGAATTTGTCGTTTGTTTGACACTCCTGGTGTGAGTTAACCACTGCTGTGAGTTTGACACTTCTGGTGCGAGTTAACCACTGCTGTGAGTTTGACACTTCTGGTGTGAGTTAACCACTGCTGTGAGTTTGACACTTCTGGTGTGAGTTAACCACTACTGTGAGTTTGACACTTCTGGTGTGAGTTAACCACTGCTGTGAGTTTGACACTTCTGGTGTGAGTTAACCACTGCTGTGTGTTTGACACTTCTGGTGTGAGTTAACCACTGCTGTGAGTTTGACATTTCTGGTGCGAGTTAACCACTGCTGTGAGTTTGACACTTCTGGTGTGAGTTAACCACTGCTGTGTGTTTGACACTTCTGGTGTGAGTTAACCACTGCTGTGAGTTTGACACTTCTGGTGCGAGTTAACCACTGCTGTGAGTTTGACACTTCTGGTGTGAGTTAACCACTGCTGTGAGTTTGACACTTCTGGTGTGAGTTAACCACTACTGTGAGTTTGACACTTCTGGTGTGAGTTAACCACTGCTGTGAGTTTGACACTTCTGGTGTGAGTTAACCACTGCTGTGTGTTTGACACTTCTGGTGTGAGTTAACCACTGCTGTGAGTTTGACATTTCTGGTGCGAGTTAACCACTGCTGTGAGTTTGACACTTCTGGTGTGAGTTAACCACTGCTGTGAGTTGGACACTTCTGGTGTGAGTTAACCACTGCTGTGAGTTTGACACTTCTGGTGTTTTAACCACTGCTGTGAGTTGGACACTTCTGGTGTGAGTTAACCACTGCTGTGTGTTTGACACTTCTGGTGTGAGTTAACCACTGCTGTGAGTTTGACATTTCTGGTGCGAGTTAACCACTGCTGTGAGTTTGACACTTCTGGTGTGAGTTAACCACTGCTGTGAGTTTGACACTTCTGGTGTGAGTTAACCACTGCTGTGAGTTTGACACTTCTGGTGTGAGTTAACCACTGCTTGTGTTTTTTTCAGGCAAGGGAAGAGGCAGAGTGTTTGGCTCTCAATGAGTCAATGGCAAGAGCTGCTGAAGAGGGAAGAGTCGCAGAACTCACCACACTGAGGCAACAATTGGAGGCGCTACTGGAACAGGAGAAGAACGCTAAGAGAGATGAGGAGATAGTGAGGTATGAAAGGGGAGATAGTGAGGTATGAGGGGGGAGATAGTGAGGTATGAGGGGGGAGATAGTCAGGTATATGATTTAATAGTTAATTAATAGTGAGGTGTATATTAATTTTGTTTCTCCCATTCGGTAGAAACCTGCAAGCCAGGGTTCTGCGGGAGGAGTGGGCCAAGAGAGAGGAGCTTGAGAAGCTGCAGGTGGAGCAGCAACACATACTTGAGGAGGAGCAGAGAAAGAGGAGGGCCTTTGAGATTTTGCAGAAGGAGCAGGAGAAGAAGTTAAGAGGTGTGACTATTATGGTGAAAAATTTCCCTCTTTCATGGTAAAGCGACTTAACCATTTCTGGTGCGTACTTTGATACAGCAGGTAAACCTTTTAACAAATAAATAGCTACTTGTTTTGGTTGGAATATAGTTGAGAAATTTGGATCAGATGGTCTCCACTACTCCTCACACTTCTCTCACGAGTCTCCTGAATCAGATTTTGATTGGTATTGGAAACAGTTCCATGATAACACATACCTGCCGCCTGCAATGCATTTAGTCCTAAAGTGAAAGTTGTAGTTCGCAATAAGGGTGCTTATAACGAATATGTGGAGCACTGTATCGTTTGCTATATATTAGTCCTTAATTTGACATCTTTGAAATCAAAATTGATCTTTTGAATTATAGCTAATATTTATATATCAAAAAGTTTGTTGCCTTAATTCTGAAACATATGCACGCTAATGAACTTCACTGGCATTACTACCGCAGTTATATATAATATTGGCTGCTGCTGTGTGTAATTATTTAAAGCGACTGATTATAATTCTCACCATCACCCACGCCGTCAGAGACTACTCTATCCACTCGGATATTCTCCTTGTCAACTGGTGGAGCCTTCCAAAGTCTTCATAAGCCTCACATCCCACCATTATGTGAACAGAACTCCCTTCCTCTCCTCCCAAAACCTGAATTTCGAGTTATCCGTTCTCTCAGCCATGATTCTCTGTAGCTATACTTAGTCTCTGATGATGGCCAGTACGGAGGTGGGTGTTGTTGACTCTCTATGATCTCGTTAGGGAGTGGCTGAGGTAGTACTAGTACAAAATGCCTATGGACAAAATGCCTAAGGACAAAATGCCTAAGGACAAAATGCCTATGGACAAAATGCCTAAGGACAAAATGCCTAAGGACAAAATGCCTATGGACAAAATGTCTATGGACAAAATGCCTATGGACAAAATGCCTAAGGACAAAATGCCTAAGGACAAAATGCCTATGGACAAAATGTCTATGGACAAAATGCCTATGGACAAAATGCCTATGGACAAAATGCCTAAGGACAAAATGCCTATGGACAAAATGCCTAAGGACAAAATGCCTATGGACAAAATGCCTATGGACAAAATGCCTATGGACAAAATGCCTAAGGACAAAATGCCTATGGACAAAATGCCTAATGTATGTATATATTAATAAACCTTCTCATTGGACTGCCATCAAATATTTTTTTTTTAATTTATGTAAAACTAACATATGTAAAAAAAATATACTTCGTCACAGTTACAATTTATGAATGATAGGTACTATAGTATTTTATTCCAACGGAACTTTAGTTAAATAATACAAATATCAATGATGTCGTCAGTAGTAACTTTTATTTACATTGAAATTATATAATTACTTGCTTTTTGAATTACAAAAACAACTATACAACACTATATATAAAAAGAAATAGAAGATGATCATACCTATCTAATAAAATATACACTATTTTAAAATCAAAGTATAATAAGATGATTATAGTTATCTAATAAATAAAGTCAAAATAGAGGAAGATGATTATTAAAATAATTTTTTAAATAGAACAAACACTTTAGCAGTTACAAATATTCAAGGTAAATTTGGCAATGATTTGATAAACTGTGACTGAAACAAAGCCCTTTGTTTCTATTTGGTCTCACTTATTCAAATTATGAATCTTTTTCTAATATAGCTAGTACATTTTAGGCATTTTGTTCGTTATGCGTTTTTTCTGTAGGCATTTCGTCCGCTCACGGGCTGAGGTAGCTCTCGGTGGAGCGGGGAGATTTTATCTCAATAAATAGCTACTCGGATAGAGCGGCAGTGGAGCATGCAACTCATATTCAGGGGATCTGATGGCAATAAGCGAGACGGTGGGCTAGCTGCGAAACACATGGAACACGGCTGCTATTGTTGTTGTGTAGTTTTTGTGGAACACAACTCTTGCAAATTACAAGCCTATGTGGGAACACACCCAGAACAGAAAATGAATACTAAAAATAAATATATCTTTAAAAGTAACGAAATAAGAGGAAACTACAGTAAAGGCCTCTGGATCACATCGGCCACGCTCAAATAAATGAGAGAGTAGGCGAGATCAATTCATAGGACTTTGAGTGGAGTGGCATTCCATCTATTCTTAGTCCGGGTGAGGCTAGTGCAGGAAGTCAACTATAAGATGAGGTAGATCTTTATAAAAGGCTCCTGTCCTATCTGTGTCCAAACGCATTCTGCACTTGTGTGAATAAAGGGTAGAAAGATAACAACAGAGAGCGAGATGAACTTATTTCAACCATCGACAGTGACGTCTCATTCCGTCAAAACGAAATGCGTTTCGTCAGAAAACATTTGCCTTCGTCGGGTATGTGAATTGGATGGGAATAGCATGAGGAGGACTCAAAACGCTGGGTCCTCCTCTTTTCCATTTGATAGAGAATAACGAGGGGGAAATGGATATGCGATCTGTGGTCAATCAGGATTATACTTGAGAAGGTACTGTGAAAATGAGAGGCATGGAGAGGTTTTTGGGAGATCATAGTCAGGATTTGAGACTATGCTGCTTAGCCCCCACGACTCTGTGCAGCGGCATCGCGACAGTCCATTGGCGGTGTACGGACAACTGCCATGCGGATAACTGCCATAGTGGACAACTGCCATGCGGATAACTGCCATAGTGGACAACTGCCATGCAACAAACTGACATGCGGACAACTGCCATGCAATACATATATTATAATTTTATATTGGGTGAATTTTAATGCACTTGTAAACTTAACATTTAATGGAATTTATTTGATGTGAAGTATATTATTATCTTAACCTAAAAATTAAGTATAACATTAATCGTACAGTCCGAAATTGTGCATAAAGAAGTATAAAAATTAATATTGACGGTAGATTCAGAATTTAAAGTTGAAGTATACTAAATTCATTTCTTTTTTAAATCATATTTAACCCATTTAGCTCCTTAAACAATCAAATTGTTGACAAGAAGTGGAAAATCTACAGATGCAAAACTTTCTTTTCAAACATTTCAAAATACAAATAATATTACAAACACAAAAGCTTTACAGGTTAAAATTTCCAGTGAGTGTGATTTTGCATTTTACTATTTAAGAATTTTCATTGGGTTAATTAATATTTTTTATTTGTAAAAGCAAACTTTTCTGCTAGATTGAGGATTAGAAACTGAAGTAGTATTTATCTTATTTCTATGTTTAAAAAAGTTCTTACAAAGAACACTTTACTCAGTACCTTCGAAATTTGAATTTGTTTTTCTATAGTTTCTTTGTTTCTAGCTCCCACCGATCAGAAACATGTCTTAAAAATATTTGAAAAGTGTCAAAATATAAGAATAATTATTACTGAACTATGTTTTATTAAATTTGTTATTATACTAATAACAAATGAACATTTTAGTTAACTCATATATGCCAGTGTTGTGTGAAAGCAAGTCTAAAATAGTAAGATGCAAAACCACACTCACTGAAAATTTTAACCTGTAAAGCTTTTCTTTGTACTATTCTTTGTATTCGGAAATGTTTGCAAAAAAAAGTTTTGTATCCATAGATTTCAATCTTTTTGTCAATCATTTGATTATTCAAAATGTGAAATAAAATGATTGTAACAAAGAAAGAAATCTATTATTACTTCAGTATTAATTTCAATGCTTCTTCATTCACAATTTCAATGCTTCTTCATTCACAATTTCTTACTATTCAATTACCATTTTTATACTAAAATTTTAGGTTAAAATAATAATATACTTCACATCAAATTAATTCCAAGAAATTTAGGCTTTACAATTCACCCAAAGAAAATTATAATATATTACATGGCAGTTGTCCGCATGGCAGTTTGTCGCATGGCAGTTGTCCACTATGGCAGTTGTCCGCATGGCAGTTGTCCTAGAGCCTATTACATCCGACGGTGCCAGACACCTAATGGATGCCAACCAGTCGCCGGCGCTGCTTCGTTAGAGACCCCAAATTTATAGAGTTCACGACCTATTGGAGCAACCGAAAGTGGCAGCCGACTACCTAATCGGGAATCACCCCAAACCCTCCCTTTCACAAAACACCCCAAGATCAAGGGGCAAATTCGGACCCCTGGGTCAGCCAATGGGGCTCTAGGACAACTGCCATGCGGACAACTGCCATAGTCCGTCGGATGTAATAACACGTCTAATACAACAGTCCGAGCCGCAGATCCCCATCCTCTGCTGGTAAATCTGGAGACCGGGATGACGTCTACATCATTACCTTAACAGCTTTACCCTGTCACCCCTACAGAAGGTCCTTTCCGAAGGGTGAACAACCAGCGGCAATCAACCGAGTACGAGTTTGCACCCCCATCATCAACAGCGGTGTCCGTCAAGTAGGCGTGGAGGGGCATCCTCTCAGACGCAATGACAGGAGGCAGTGGGATGTCCCAACCCCCAACTCTGCGGCCAAGTGCTGTGAAGGTGAATGGCTTATTCGTCTTGCAGTACCTAAGTAATGGATCGCAGAGGTGGTGACGCGTTTGCAAGCCCAAGCTAAGAACTGAGCTTCCTGGAGACCTAGATTGAAGAGAGAAGAAATAGAAGTAGAGAAGGGATGGAGAAAGCCAACACTTTGTGGGGTTTCGTTTAAGAATGTCGGTGGTTTAGTAGTTATCCAACCATAGGCGACAGTTCCTTGCCAGCCTACTGAGAACTTTGTCAGTCCTCTCTTATAGTTTGGAGTAATGTCCGTGTCTTAACATATTCGGAACAAGGACATACCGAGCAGAAAGAAATGGGTGGATGGTAGACATAACCTAGCGAGAGGGTTTCCCCCGCCAGCTGGATCCTGACGAATCAGAGTGTTTGAGTAATATCTAAAGAAAGTAGAGGATTAGTCTCTGTCATAGTGTTGGTGAAGAGGATTTTGTTGTTCGCAAGGATCAGAATATACCCCCATCGGGTATATCCACACGAAGGGAAATGAAACCAGGAAGGTACGAGTCTTGGAGGCCCGGCCGAGCTTCGATACCTGCAGTATCGCTACATGGAGATTGATCCGCGCAGAAATTCCTTTAGTTTCTTCATCTTATTAACATTCACACTCGCATTCCACTGCGGAATGCACATTGAACTGCCAGGTGGTTGCAATCTTGGAATCAGGGAGAGTAGTAGAAGGAGAATGATCCGTGCCACTGGCTTTAGCTGGAATAGTATAAATGATAGAGGAATTGAGATTCTGAAATGGCAAAGGATAAGAATTGGAACAGCCGCAGGGTCAGGCAAAGCACTTGTCAGAGAAGAGGAAATTGGAGAGGAGTTGAAGGAGCTGGTTGCTTGGAGTCAGGCAGGCGGGACTAGCTGGAGAGGGGAGGGAAGGAAAAATGTTAGCTTTAGTCGTGGGTGAGGTCTGGCAGTCCAAGCGCAGCCAGGTAGGTGTGTATCTTGTGTGGTGAAAAAAGCCAGCGCAAGGTTGCACCTAGCAAAACTGCTGCCTACACGACGATCACTCCACAGCACCGGAAGTTGTTAATAAGGCTTACAAATCTGGAGTGAAATACAATGTTAAACCCTGGAGAGAGCGCCACAACAAAATGCATGAAATATGTTTTCACCAAAGAATAAAAGTATTAGAGCCAAAGATATGGTGAATGTGTCTGGTCCTGTGAAGCAGTGGTGCATTGCCCCGGAACATCACACTGGCTGCGCTCTCCTCAATTGGAAGAGCTAGAAGACTAAATCGTTGAACTCGCCACAACTTGTACGCCCCTTCAATATGAATGATTGGTCTCAGTAACTTCTTGTAGCTGTTCTACTTATATTCTCTGTTTATTTTCTTTGTAATGATAAGAATCTCTTTGCAGAGGCGGAGTCCAAACTAAAGTCTCTTGACAGTGATAGGAGGAGACTTGATGAGGAGCTCAGGTCAGCTAGGGAGAAAATAGTCATGAGTGAGCGGGGAAAGCAGCTTCTAGAGGCCAAAATGAAGGTATGTAGTGGGTAGTGGGGAAATAGTCAGCCTTGATCTCACCAATAAGTAACGATTCATTTATTGATCAGATTTTATCCATGAAATGTGTTATAATTTATTTTAATTCATATCCTCACTTTATCTACTCAGGTTTCAGAAGGCCGACGTCCCCCAATTCGTACCCTCTCTCTCAGACCTTCCCGCCAGGAGAGATCTTCTCCTGCCCGCTCTTCTTCTTTCACCACTCCCCCCACTCATCTGGGCATTCCCTCCCCCACTGCCCACTCTAAGCCTCTACCGGGAGATATAATGACCCCACCCGCTAAGTTCCCTTCCCCCAGCAATTCCGCAGCCAGCACCCCAGCCTCCACTCCCACTGGGGGGAATGCCAACAAGTTAGTGAACATTGCCACTTCAGATAGATAATTATTGTCATGGTTTATATTAGTCCCTCGTGAGTGTGCTGTAGATAGTTTTCTTTCAATATCACTAATTCACTTTCTGATTATAAGCAAAACATTAAATTCTTAATTGTATGGCACTATTAATTTATTATACATTAGTATCCCAGAGGTAGTTATTTAAATGTTATTTTTTCTCCAGATCGTTTGCGGATAGTTTACCGAATGGCAACAAGTCCCCCAGCACCCCACCCACCTCCTCCTCTCCAATCAAAAGCATCCCTGAGGTGGAGGAGCAAAACTCCATTGGCTGGAAAATAAGGGTGGAGAATGGAGAGACTGAGGAGAAAAGAGGTAACTTCAATGAGAAGTTCATAGAGATCAAAACTTACGAAGAGAAGCAGACCCTGCCTGTGGATGTGATGGCAGAGAACAAAGTGGGCACTTTCGACCTACTGTCAGAGATAGATGGGGAGACTGTCGTGACTAAATCAGTCACTGATGACCAGGGAGAGACTGTGGTGACTAAATCAGTCACGGAGGAGGAGGGTGAGACTAAGACAGTCGTGACTAAATCAGTCACAGATGAGGATGGGGTGGAATTGACCGTCACTGAAACGGTGACTACGAAGGAGTAGTCATGTAAAAAACACACTAACCTACTAATAGTACTGAACTGAAGGTGTGAATGACTAATAGTACTGAACTGAAGGTGTGAATGACTAATAGTACTGAACTGAAGGTGTGAATGACTAATTTAGATGCGACTAAATTAGTCATTCACTCCTTCTAGTTCAGTACTATAAGGCTAGCAAATAGTGGTAGATTCCAAGGTAACTAACAGTCCTAGACTGATTATGATAGTGACTGCTACTCATAATGAAGTGACTGCTACTCATAATGAAGTGACTGCTACTCATAATGAAGTGACTGCTACCCATAATGAAGTGACTGACTGCTACCCATAATGAAGTGACTGCTACTCATAATGAAGTGACTGCTACCCATAATGAAGTGACTGACTGCTACCCATAATGAAGTGACTGCTACTCATAATGAAGTGACTGCTACTCATAATGAAGTGACTGACTGCTACCCATAATGAAGTGACTGCTACTCATAATGAAGTGACTGCTACTCATAATGAAGTGACTGCTACCCATAATGAAGTGACTGACTGCTACCCATAATGAAGTGACTGCTACTCATAATGAAGTGACTGCTACCCATAATGAAGTGACTGACTGCTACCCATAATGAAGTGACTGCTACTCATAATGAAGTGACTGCTACCCATAATGAAGTGACTGACTGCTACCCATAATGAAGTGACTGCTACTCATAATGAAGTGACTGCTACCCATAATGAAGTGACTGCTACCCATAATGAAGTGACTGCTACCCATAATGAAGTGACTGCTACTCATAATGAAGTGACTGCTACCCATTATGAAGTGACTGACTGCTACCCATAATGAAGTGACTGCTACTCATAATGAAGTGACTGCTACCCATAATGAAGTGACTGCTACTCATACTGAAGTGACTGCTACTCATAATGAAGTGACTGCTACTCATAATGAAGTGACTGCTACTCATATTAGTACAAGGGACTAGGTGACTAATTAATGTGAGATATTAGTTCTAATGTTTCAATGGTTCTAATTCTTAACTAATGCTTCCATTGAGTTCTCACCTCATTATTAGTTATCATAATTCATATTATCATAAATAAGTGATGCTAGTAATTCAAATCTATTTACCTTTTTTATTAATTGACAGTAGGAAATGTTGTGTTAATGTTTAGAAGCTATGACCTCTAATGTTTCAGTAATGTTTAGAAGCTATGACCTCTAATGTTTCAGTAATGTTTAGAAGCTATGACCTCTAATGTTGAGTTAATGTTTAGACTAATGTGTTCAAATAAATTAACCCTTAGAA
Source organism: Caprella mutica (assembly GCA_947561585.1). Taxonomy (NCBI): domain Eukaryota; kingdom Metazoa; phylum Arthropoda; class Malacostraca; order Amphipoda; family Caprellidae; genus Caprella; species Caprella mutica. Next base: position 423,593 of record CANNZV010000280.1, on the reverse strand, counting down.
AATATGCATTAATTCAAATGAAGTATTTTAATCCATGACAGAAATGTAGCTTTTCATTTTTTCTTTGTCCACCATTGCTTTATTCTTTTTAACACTTACGAAAAATGTTGAAATCACAACAAAGTTATTTTTGCCATTTATCCTAACTAAAGAAATAACCTATTTATTTTGTAATAGATTATGTGTGTTATTTTCCCTTAGACTTTTATCAGACTCATTATGGATATTTATTTACATGCTATATTTATTAAGTTCTATTGGAAATTTAATCATTCACTGTGTAGTCTTCTCGCGAATATTTCTATTATTTTCTTGAGTTCAATAGAAATATATTTTACCGGGCAATATTTCCTATCGATTAGTTTTTTTTGATGGTGGAGTGGGGCTAAAAATGGAATTAAATAGTCGTATCGAAATGTTTCATAATAATGTCTTTGAAGTAATCACCAGATGGCCTTATTTAAACTTCTAAATTTGTGTTTTATTTCATTTTGTTTTGTTTTAATCTATTAGTTTTATGTTTGTTTGTTTCCTTCATTCATTTTATTACATTATAGTTGAGATCATATCGTTTTATTTATGCGAATGCCACAAAATGAATCATAATTTTACATACTTTTCAAGTTAATGGGTAAAAGAACCCATTGGCTCTATCCTGAAGCTGTCTGTGGTGAATGTAAGAGAAGGGGTGGCGTCCCTTGCAATCTCAACTGTTGAAATTTTAATTATGTATTGTCTTTCTTTCATTTTTACCATGTTTATCATTTTTTTAACGCTACTTGCAGTTTTAGAGGATAGCGCTAGGGTTATGCTCTTCAACTACGAGGTCTTAGATTTTGTGTTAGGTAGTCTCGTAGGCTTCATTTACTATCGCCTCTTCATTTTCCTCTTCCATCTGTGAGTGCAGCCACCGGTGCTTGTGTCCTTGTCGTCACATTCCTTGGTAAGTGACTGCATTCACTGAGTAGCTTGCTAACCACCAACAACAATGATCATGTATTTTAATAACAAAAATCTCCATAAAGCACGTAAAACAACAGCCACCAACATACAACTCCAAATTACCCACAGATGACATGTGGATTCGTGGAAACATCAAGAGTACATTGTACATTTCAATCCTTTCTTTCGGTGCTACAAAATCTACAGACTGTATTCCCACCCTAAACAACGGAATAGAAAAACAATAGTGGTCTGGCTTGCCAAACAGAAGTGTCTGTGATCATTCAAAGGTCAACTGCCTCCATGCTCAATACTCTTTATAACAGAAATGTTCAAAGTTCATCAGGTAGACTAACAAGTACTGACTCAGCTGATAATTAAACCTCCAGCAACACAATTAAACAAGGTACTTACTAGCTGCAATAAATTAAAATCACAATCTAAATAAATAAATATTGTTAATCAAAACATAACCTTCCGCAATTTCGCGAAGTTAATAAATAAAAACACTGAAGAGAAATTATTGTTATACCTAACTACTACCAAATCAAAGTACAGTCACAGTTAACAACAATTAACGAAAATATGCCAATGTCAAACGTAATTATGATATCGGCTTATAATTAATGAAACATTTATATCACGCAGATTTGAATCAAATAGAATTTCATATATTTAATACAAATATAATAAAATAATATTTACACTTTACCTACTGCAAAAAGAGGATATTCTTTCCCAGCGAATAAATGTCCTTTGTTACGTTTTTTCTTTACCATCACGATTATGTGCCTAGCTGCCCAAATCTCACAATAATGATTAAATCGAGAACCTCCTGTATTTAACTACTCTAATGATACTCAAAACGAAGTAGATTAATCACAAATGTTAATAATAACTTTTCATAATTAAAATGTGTATTATGCAATCTTGAGCTGTGTTTTGAATTGAAATATTATTTTATTTTTCTTCAATATTCAAGATATTCTTCACTGGAAAGGTCATTCTTTGTGACAACACTTCTTGCAGTATTTTCATGGATTACCTATAAATTATAATATACCTTATACCAATGCATTGGTGAAGGGAGTTCTGAACGGCATGAGGAGAGATGGAGTGGGATGGTGGAAGAGAACGCAGAAATACATGGATTGGGCTGGATTGGAGGTGGAGGAGCTAGAGAGGATAAGTGGGAACGAAGTGAATAGAAGAATAGAAAAGAGAGTGGATGGAGGAGATAAATGAGAAGAGCACACTTTGGCTGTATATATAGAGTACAAGAGGGAGATAAGAGAGGGACAGGATATGGTTCCAGGCGAGAACCAACTGCTTGTGGCTGGGAGACAGGAGAAAAGAGAGGGATGAGGAGAGATGCTTGATATGTGGATATGAAGACATGTTGCATTTTGTGTTAGATTTCGAAGAGCTGGAGGAGGAGAGGAGGGAGGCATTGGAGTTGCAGAGACCGAGGTTGGAGGAGAGGCAGACTGTGGTGGGAGATTTATTGTTTGGAGAGGAAGGAAGGAGGAAGAAAAGCTAAATTTGTATGAAGATTTGGAGGAAGAAGAGAGTAATATAAAGAAGAGGAAATGAATAAAGCTGATGAGGATTTGGATGAAGACCAAGGATGATGACCAATTCAAAATTTAAAAGTAAATCACAAAAAAAAATCCTATGGTAAGAGGAAGGTACAAGTAAATAAAAAAATAATTGGGACCGTATAAAAGTAAATGAAACAGTTTCGGACCCTAAAAGTGAAGAGATCCCAAAGCTAGCGTGTACAATCTTCTATTTCCCGTCAGATTACTGTTTCGTACTATTGTTGCACACAAAGTATTAAAAAAATTTAAAAATATATAAAGTGTACGTAGAAACGAATTTTATGTGGTTTGTACATTAATGAACCTAATGATCCTAGACCTTAGTTCTTTAATATTATATAATGAAATCATTATTTTCTTGAAACCAGAAGAGGACTTTTATATTCTGTTCTACCTCTCTTCCTCCATATCTGCCTGGCACGTTTCTCAAATACACAACAACACATTTGAAATTCCAATTTCATTACCTAATATAGTTAGAGACAAAAAATGTACTACAAATAAAAGAGTGTACATTCTTCTTCTTCAGCGACGGATAAGTAATTAGCCTAATTATTGCACGTGCAATAATTAATGTAGGTACATTAAAGAGTATAATTTTTTTAAAAGCAATAATAAAACATTCACTCAACCGAATTGTATGCAGCTTGCATAATAATGATCATAGACCTTCCAAGTAAACACAGTCCTTTCTATTAGCTATCTACTTGTAGCGAAAACGTTGCTAGTTGTAGCAAAAATCGGAATTGCTTCGAAATAGATAGCTATTAGACATCCAATATTATCATCGAAATAGCAATAAGAATCTTAAAGATATCTTTTTGAAAGATATATTCTCATTTCTAAATTATTACTTAAAAAATGATTTCTTTTCGATGGATTTTTTTATCAAACTAAAAGAAAGGGAAGATATAAGCTAATTATTGATATTTATTAGAGTTTTTGTGACAATCGAGACGTTTAGTTTGAGTGACATCATCACAGCAACACTCTAAAATAAAATTTAAGGCAATCTAAGAGTGTTAAATTATAAAGAACTGTTTATTTATTGGCAATATACGAAGAGCTAGAGTAATGCGTGTATTCAATTATTCAAACTACTTAACTCTAATTTTCTATTAAATGTGTTACCTTGATGACGTCACGATAACAAATCACTCTATTGTCACTAATGTGAATTTACTGTGAGTTTAACGGCCACTTATAATTAGTGTGATTTTAGTAGTGAGGTGGTGTGCACGCTAATTTTGCGTGCTCCAGTTTTGATCAATTTGACCATTTATTATTCGTAAGTTGCGTAAGTATTAACCAATAAATCATTTTAATTCAATAAAAAGGATCTTGAGGTACATTTTTATCAGCAATATTGTCTTCGAAACTATAATTAAATAAAATTCGTACGCAGATTTATCAGCTGTTCACTGAATGTGCTATAGTGTTCGCAAGCTCAACACTGCATGAGGAGTGAACTGGATGACAGACTTTAAAGTGAATCAAAGACGCAGTATGATACTTCCTGTACTATATATAACTATTCTTGGTTTTATTATTCTTGAGCGATTCGGGTGTGACAATTATTTTGATTAGAGCTATAGCAAGTTGAACAGCTGTTTCTGGCTGAATGAGAGCTCGAAATAACTTTGACCAGCTTGTTAATTTTTGGTCACCTAGCTGTTCCTTGTAATCTGTTGTGTGTTTCAGATTCTTAGTTCACGAGGTTAAAGCTTTAAGTCTGTAGCTTTTCTGTCTGTTTGCACTTTAATTTCCTCCTCACAGGCTATATCCTGAAACTGTTTGTGGTGAAAGAAAGAGGAAGAGTGGTGTCTCTGGAGCACAGAACTGTTGTAATTTGGATTAAGTATATATCGTCTTTTTTCCACATGATTGTAGTTTTTAACGCTACACTCAGTTTTGGAGCATATCGCTAGGGTTATTCTCTTCAACTACGAGGTTTTAGATTTCAGTGTCAGATAGACTCATCATTTGCAATTACCTCTTCATTTTCCTCTTTAATTTTAAAGTTAGCTTGGTGGGCTTCATTTACTATCACTTTTTCATCATTGAAATTTGCATTAATATGAATTAATTCGGTACAGCGCTTAATTTCCTCTCTAAATCAGTAAGTGTAATTCGTTTATCTTTCATGTATTTCAGATTCTATAATTAATTTGTATATGTCGTTGTTTATAATAAAAAATTAAATATCAATGATTAACTTCTTTATCTCCTTTTTTTAGTCTCTGTAACTTCAATATGTTTACTAATTGTTTTGGTATAGTACATAATAAAAAGAAACCAGAAGAATATTTAGGAAAGATAGCTTTTTGGAAGAGAAAAGATACCAGGAATTGTATTGCTAAATCATAGCTAATTGAAAGAGATTTCGCTTCAAAATGGATTTCTATTAGATACAGAATAGCGGTGCACAGTACTTTCTTTTAGAAATCTTTAAGTAATCAAATCGACAAAACAAGAATTCAAACATCTATCTCTTTGCTTTCTTTCTCGTTTCTATTTCATTACTTTGTGTTTACTTATAGTAATCGAAAAGAAACCAGGAAAAGATTATGGAAGATAGCTTATTGAAAGAGAAAAGATACCAGGAATTGTATTGCTAAAACATAGCTAATTGAAAGAAATTTCGCTTCAAAATAGATTTCTTTTAGATACCGAATGGCGGTGCACCGTATTTTCTTTTAGAAATCTTTATGTAATCAAATCGACTTAACGAGAAATCTAATATCTATCTTTTAGCTTAGAGTGAACATATTTTTTTCGTTTCTACTTCGTTACTTTGTTAGTTCTTTAAAGGTCCCCTCCAAGCAAATATTTGTATTGCCTTATTCAACGAGGCTAATGTTTCTTATCCTTTCGCTGCAAACTGTATCGAATTTGGTAGCATATTTTTCTATTTTATATGCTTTTAAAGATTTTTATAATCAAAACTTTTCGAAACCTATTTTACTTCCGACTTACTAATTTAAGAAATTTTCAGGCTGAAGAAAAAGAATGTACACCATTTGTTTTGATTGCCAACTAGGTATTAGGTTTAATAAATCCATTTGATATTCTTGTAAAGGTATAAAATTGAAAGAACTTATAATAGATCGAAACGTTTATATACTTTCGGAAACAATTAATATCTAAAATAAAACAAAAATAAAGGCCGAAAATGCATGTTTTGTTTATAAAATTCAAATTTGTAATCAAAACAAAGAGTGTACAATCTTCTTCTTGAGCATCAGATTAGTGATTCGCTCAATTGTTGCTCACAAAGTATTAAAAAACTTTAAAAACAAATTATAAAATATATACTGAACCGAATTGTATGCAGTTTGCAGAATAATGATCATAGACCTTAGTTCTATGATATTATGTAATAAACTCATTTTTTCCCCGGAGCCTGGAGAGGACCTTTAAAGTAATGAAGCTAATATTTCTTATCATTTTACTGCAAACTGCATCAAATTGGATAGCATATTTTTGATTTAATTTATATACTTTTAAAGATTTTCATAATCAAAACTCTACAAAACCTATTTTACTTCCGACTTTCTAATTTTCAGTCATAAGAAGAAGAATGTACACCATTAATTGTTTTAATTGTCAACTAGGTATAAGGTTTAATAAATCTATTTAATATTCGTGTAAACTGTAAAGGTATCAAATCGGATAAACTTTTAATAAACGTTTGCATGCTTAACGAAACAATATATAAAACTAAGGCCAAAACGCATTTTTTGTTTAAAAATCTAAATTTACAATCAAAACAAAAAGTGTACAATCTTCTTTTTCAGCGTCAGGTTAGTGATTCGCTCGATTGTTGCTCACAGAGTATTAAAAACTTTAAAAGCCAATAATAAAATATACCTAGGTATACTGAACTGAATTAAATGCGGTTTGCGGAATAATGATCGTAGACCTTAGTTCTATAACATTATTTAATAAACTCATCTTTTCCCCAGAGCCTGGACAGGATCTTTAATATCCCTTTAAGATAAAGTCTGAAGAAAAATAGGTTTTGTAGAGTTTTGATTATAAAAAAAAAGCATATAAAATTAAAAATATTCTATCAAATTTTATGGGGTTTGCAGTAAAATGATAAGAAACATTAGCCTCGTTGGTTTAAACAATAAAAAAAATTGCTTGGAGGGGACCTTTAAATAGTAGGTTACTATGAACATTAATTTCACTCCGTATTCTGTAAGCTTTGATCGAAAATATGTTTGTTCGGGATTCCGTGTATTACCTATATTTCTTTCAAGAATATATAAAAAAAATCACTAATTCTGAGAGTAAGGTACTGTACTCTAAGCCCCGTCCAGACGCTCCAACAAATCACTTGAGTTTGGAAATACTTTTGCTCCGGCGAACACGGGCAATCTCATTTCTGCCTATGTTCACGTCCATACCAGAGCAATATGATCAGGAAATGACCGTGTTCGGGAAATAGCTGCCAACATTTTTCATCAATTTGTCTAGTCCTCAACATATTTCCAGTTTCCCTTCCAAAAATTAATGGTAATATAGGAATTAATAGCTAAATATCCTCCGACAGTGCAAGAATTTTTTTACTAGAGAAACTGAATATCTCCCGATATATCATTGGAATTTAATTTACCATCAAATACAATCTGCTAATAGCCCAGTCTGCAGAATGTGTCTCTTCTCCCACAGAAATTTAAATTTGAGAGACAGTTACTCTCTGAGTCTCTGACACTCAGTTGCAGATTCAGAATCTCCCGCAGCTGAATTAATGGTAACATAGGAATTAATTCAAAATCTCCCGCAGAGATCTCCAATTTCTAAAGATTCAATCAAAAACTCCCGCAGAGAGTCTTGGAAAAATGGGCACCAACTAAAATGCGGAAAAAAAAACGTGAGCGTGCACGCTCACGTCACTTAGTATTGACTAAAACACGGAAAATGGAATTTGCGTGCACGCCCACGCAACTAATTTGACTAAAACATGGAAAAGACTAAAACACGCAACTGTCTAAAATGCGGAAAAAAAGAATTGGCGTGCACGCTCACGCAACTTTCAGAAACGAAGAAAAATTTAAAAAAAATGGCGTGCACGCTCACGCAAATGTCTTTGGCGTGCACGCTCACGCATATGTCTAAATTAAAAGAATTGGCGTGCACGCTCACGTAACTGTCAAAAACGCAGAAAAAAAAATTGGCGTGCACGCTCACGCAAATCACTAAATTATAATTTTTGGCGTGCACGCTCACGTAACTGTCTAAAATACGGAAAAAAAATTGGCGTGCACGCTCACGTAACTGTCAAAAACGCAGAAAAACTAAAAGAATTGGCGTGGACGCTCACGCAAACGTCTAAATTAAAATAATTGGCGTGCACGCTCACGCAACTGTCTAAAATGCGGAAAAAAAAAGATTTGGCGTGCACGCTCACGCAACTGTCAAAAACGCAGACTCAAATATTTTGACTCAAGTATTTTGACTCAAATATTTTGACTCAAAAATTTTGACTCAAATATTTTGACTCAAATATTTTGACTCAAATATTTTGGCTCAAATATTTTGGCTCAAATATTTTGGCTCAAATATTTTGACTCAAATATTTTGACTCAAATATTTTTGGCTCAAATATTTTTGGCTCAAATATTTTGAATCAAATATATTCTTTGAAGATATATATATTTTTAATTAATATCATTTTTTTTTTCTTTTACTATTGATAACCCATTATTTTAATGGGAAGTACACTATAGTTAGTGAAATCAAAATATAAATATAAATTAAATATATTCTACATTGAAATCAATAAAACATGACCGAACTGTCAAGATAACAAAAGCTGATAAAGGTAATGCCTTAGTAATAACCGATTAGACTGAATATCATGAAAAAGTGATTACTCATTTGAGTTAAACGTGTACCTATTCAAAATTGCCACCTAACCCGATAAATACTTTGAAAAACAAACTCAACTATTAACTCAAGAAATTAAAAGATAACAAGAAACTAGATGAAGAAACATACAAGAAACTTTACAGTAATAAAGCTATTACTCCTAGATTCTATGCTAACATAAAAACTCATAAAGAAGATAATCCAATTCGACCAATTGTGTCATTCATAGATAGTCCTACATATGAACTTGCTAAATTCATCTCAAAATTATTAACTCCAATATCTGACATAGCACCTCAGAAGTTGAAAAATTCCTACTAAGCTAAATAAGAGCTGGAAAAATTTATTGTCCCCTAAGATAATATTTTAGTGTCTTATGATGTCAAGAGTCTGTTTACCTGCATTCCGCAAGATTTTGCATTAGATTGTGTGGCAGAAGCAATAGATTCAGACGATGAAATTCATACTAGAACTAACCTTGAGACACAGGACATAGTTAATTTAGTCAAAATTTGCATAGATTCTAATTTCTTCCAGTACAACAATGAAGTATATAAATAGATAAAAGGAACTCCAATGGGATCACCAGTGTCAGTTGTTATTGCAGAAATGGTAATGTAATTTATCGAAAACCAAATTTTAACTAATCCTCCATGTGATATTTCATTGTGGAAACGCTACGTGGACGATTGCATAGTAATAATTCCAGAAAACAAAAAAGAATTATTATTCAGATTCATTAACAGTGTCAACGAACACGTACAATTAACGCAGGAAATAGAAGAAGGATAAGAATTGGCATTTTTGGATATTAAAATAATGAAAAAAGAAAACGGATAATTAGATTTCACTGTCTATATAAAACCATCAAATACGGGGAAATATTTGGACTATGATAGCTACAATTCCAAGACTTAAAAAATAAGTGTCATCAATTCATTAGTAACAAGAGCCATCAAAATTTGTAGTAACTCATAATTGGAAAATGAACTGGAGAAAATAAGGAGAGATCTAGTATCAAATAATTATCCAAGAAAAGAAATTAATAAAGTGATAAATAAGAAGAAATTTGACATGCAAAACCAATAACAGTCAGCAAGAATAGAAGAAGAGGACAGCAACAGACGATATATTGTAGCCCCATACATAAAAGGAACAAGCGAAAGAATATAAAGGATTTTGAAACCATTTGATATTATGTTAAGCAATAGATCTAATAATACTATAGGAAACTAGGTTATAATAATTAAGGATAGATTAGATAAGGAGAGTAAAATCAATGTAGTATATTAGATAGATTGTTAGGATTGTGATAGTAAATATGTTGGAGAAACAGGTAGAATAGGATTAAGGATTAAGGAACATAAATCTAATGTAGTTAAGAGAGTACAATAATCATAGATATATTAGCATAATAGAGATACAGGCCATAGTTTAGATTTTGATAATGTTAGGATATTGTAACAATGTTAGCATACTTTTAATAGGAGAAAATTAGAATCGTACTATACGCATGGATAGGATAACACTTTAATAGAGCATATGAAGTTCCTTAGTAAATAGTGCCTATAGTTAATAAGATTGTCAAAATTTAAAATTGAAATGTTAAAAAAAAATTATAAATTAGGATATGTATCATGATTAGGAGTAGGTAGATTATAAGTCGCTTGTTTCTCAATAAATGTTACCCCTGAAGACGGAAATCACGAAAATTTCTGAAAGCTTGGGAAAATTCAAACTACTTCTTGTTGAGTTCTTCATCCTACATAAATATAAATTAGCGTGACGATATATTAATTTTATAATATAATTTTGAACGGAATTATGTGATGCATGAAAGAAACGTGCGTCACGCAACTTAATTAGCACAATGATGACAGAAAATATAAATTGGCGTGACGATATCAATTGTATAGTTTACTATTGGATGGAATTATGTGTTGGCGTGATAGAAACGTGATTCACGCTAGTTACTGAATAGATAACTACACAAACGTATACTACGCACTACGTGTAAAAATAACTGAAAATACAAATTAGCGTGACGATATTAATTGTATAATATGATTTTGAACGGAATTATGTGCTAGCGGGATTAAGACGTGCTGCACGCTAGTTAATGAAAAGATAACATAAATCTTAAATTAGCGTGAAGATGTTAATTGTATAGTTTAGTTTGGGATGGAATTGTATGTTGGCGTGATAGATACGTGCGGTCCACTAATAGTGAAAAGATAACTGAAAATAGTAATTAGCGTGACGATATCATAGTTTGATTTTGAATGGTATCATGTGTTAGCGTGATACATAGAAACGTGCGTCACACAACTTAATACAACGATAATTCAAAATGTAAATTGGCGTGGTGATATCAATTGTATAGTTTAATATCGGATGGAATTATGTGTTGGCGTGATAGAAATGTGCGACACGCTAGTTAGTGAAAAACTGAAAATATGAATAAGCGTGATGTATCAATTGTACCTATTGTTTGTTATTTGATGGAATTATGTATTGGCGTGATAAAAACGTGCGGCACGCTAGTTAGTGAGAAAAAAACTGAAAATATAAATTATCGTGACGATATCATAGTTTAATCTTTAACGGAATTATGTGTTGGCGTGATAGAAACGTGCGACACAACTTAGTACAACAATAATTGAAAATATAAATTGGCGTGACGATATTAACCGTATAGTTTAATGTTGGATGGAATTATGTGTTGGCCTGATAGGAACGTTCGGTGCGCTTCTTAGTGAAAAGATAACAAAATTTATAAATTAACGTAACAATATCAACCTTACTAACATAATATAGTTAACCTTAAGCCTGTATTACACTGTGGCGCTCGCTTGGCGGTCGCCACAGTTTTATTATTTTTCTCTCTAACTCCGCCCCTTTTCTCTCTAATAGCGAAAAATCTCTTGGCGAGCGCCACGAAATTGTGATCGCTCACTGCGCGATAGAACGAACACCGCCACCGTTTTAGAGGTGATGAAATTGTCACTGAAGCCTGCTAAAGAGATTTGAAGTAGTGGAAAAAGTATTTTGTTTCATTTTACAAGTTATTTAAGACTTTGTATGGCTAAAGCCCGTATTACACTGTGGCGCTCGCCATGGCGGTGTTGTCTCTCTCTACAGATATGGCGCTCAACATTCTCAAAATTGCTATTACACTAGACGAGTCGATATGGCGGTGATCGTGCATTGAAATTTAGGGAAAATTGAAAAATTTACTATGAAATGAATCGTACCAATAAAATTCGATGTCATCACGAATATATATTCAGTTAATTATCTTTTTGATAGTTTTGTGAAGCAATACCAAGCGTATATATTAAAAAGTTTAATTCCATTTAAGTTTAAGCGTTCATTCCTTTTTTGTATCGCGCAGTAGCCGTACAAAGTCTTAAATAACTTTTAAAATGAAACAAAATACTTTTTCCACTACTTCAAATCTCTTTAGCAGGCTTCAGTGACAATTTCATCACCTCTAAAACGGTGGCGGTGTTGGTTCTATCGCGCAGTGAGCGATCACAATTTCGTGGTGCTCGCCAAGACATTTTTCACGATTAGAGAGAAAAGGGGCGGAGTTAGAGAGAAAAAAAAAACTGTGGCGACCGCCATAGCGCGCGCCACAGTGTAATACGGGCTTAATGCGTGATACAATTGTATGGCTAATGCCATACAATCAATGGAAATAAACTTTTTAATATATAGGCATGGAATTGCTTCACACAACTATCAAAAAGACAATTAACTGAATATATATTTGTGATGACATCGAATTTTATTGTTACAATTCATTTCATAATAATTTTTTCAATTTTCCCTAAATTTCAATGCACGATTACTGCCATATCGACTCGTCTAGTGTAATAGCAATTTTGAGTATGGTGAGCGCCATATCGGCAGAGAGAGACAACACCGCCATGGCGAGCGCCATAGTGTAATATGGGCTTTACGTATTATATCGTCCAAAGGCAGTTCACATTATTAATGCGTGCTTGAACAATGTGAAGGAAATGGCAATGATTATATTTTGTAAAAACATTAATATTTAACCTTAATCTGTAAAAATAATTTAACTTGAAGAAGTAAGTGTATCAGTAGCGTGCAATGATCTCTCACATTAGTGCTGCTCAACTGGAAGAAGAGTAGATGATAATTAGGGTTGTGACAATATTCATTTAAAATCATAATAGCATAGATGAAACGAAATGTAATGGTATCGAATACCGCTGATTTAGTACAATTCAATACTCTAAATTTATCTCAATCTATAATATTTTCAGAATCTATGATTTTAAACGCTTATTGTCACAACCCTAATGATAACTGTGCTGTTTTTAATAAAGGAATTACCAGTATCATAGATGCAAGATCAATGTGTTATTATTTCCATGCTCCAAGCATGACCACTTTGAGGGCAAAGACCACAATTAAAAAACCTCTAAAATATACAATTGATATGGTCTTACTAATTTAAAATTTCTGTTATCTTTTCACTAGGAAAAGTGCTGCATGTTTCTATCACGCCAACATATAATTCCGTTGAAAATTAAACTATGATATCGTCACGCTAATCGATAATTTCTGTTATCTTTTCACTAAGCAGCGTACGCCGCACGTTTCTATCACGCCAATACATCCATCCGATATTAAACTATACAATTAATATCGTCACGCTAATTTATAGTTTTAGGTATCGTTGTACTAAGTAACGTGGCGCACATTTCTATCACTCCAACACATAATACCATGCGATATTAAACTATACAATATTGATATCGTCACGCTAATTTACAATTTCTGTTATCTTTTCACTAAGCAGCATGCCGCACGTTTCTATCACGCCAACACATAATTCCATCCAATAACAAACTATACAATTGATATCGTCACGCCAATTTCTATTTTCAGTTATCGTTATACTAAATTACGTGACGCACGTTTCTATCACGCCAACACATAATTCCATCCAATAACAATCTATACGATTGCATGATATCGTCACGCCAATTTATATTTTCAGTTATCGTTGTACTAAGTTACGTGACGCACGTTTCTATCACGTCAACACATAATTCCATCCGATATTAAACTATACAATTGATATCGTCACACTAATTTATATTTTTATTTATCGTTGTAAAAATTACGTGGCGCACGTTTCTATCACGCCAACACATATTTCCATCCGATATTGAACTATAGGTACAATTGATATCGTCACGCCAATTTATAATTTCTGTTATCTTTTCACTAAGCAGCGTGCCGCACGTTTCTATCACGCCAACACATAATACCATACGATATTGAACTATAGGTACAATTGATATCGTCACGCCAATTTATATTTTCTGTTATCTTTTCAGGCAGTATCTAAAAGACAGAAATGAATTATTAATCGGCGTGAGCGTGTACGCTCACTCCACTGTCTAAAAGCCGGAAAAAAGGAATTTGCGTGCACGCCCACGCTACTTACTTGACTAAACCATGGAAAAGTGGAATTTTATGGAATTTCTTGGCGTGCACGCTCACGCAACTGTCTAAAACGCGGAAAAATGTAAAAAATTGGCGTGCACGTTCACGCAACTGTCTAAATTGCTTTAAAAAGGAATTTGCGTGCACGTTCACTCAATTATTTTGACTCAACTATTTTAACTGGAACTATTTTGACTGGAACTATTTTGACTCAAATTATTTTGACTCGAACTATTTTGACTGGAACTATTTTGACTCGAACTATTTTGACTGGAACTATTTTGACTCGAACTATTTTGACTCGAACTATTTTGACTCGAACTATTTTGACTCGAACTATTTTGATTCGAACTATTTTGACTCGAACTATTTTGACTCAAACTATTTTGACTCGAACTATTTTGACTCGAACTATTTTGACTCGAACTATTTTGACTCGAACTATTTTGACTCGAACTATTTTGACTCGAACTATTTTGACTCGAACTATTTTGACTCGAACTATTTTGACTCGAACTATTTTGACTCGAACTATTTTGACTCGAACTATTTTGACTCGAACTATTTTGACTCGAACTATTTTGACTCGAACTATTTTGACTCGAACTATTTTGACTCGAACTATTTTGACTTAAATATTTTGACTTAAATATTTTGACTCAAAAATGTTGACTCAAGTATCAATATCGGATGGATATGTGGTGGCGTGATAGAAACGTGCGGCACGCTGCTTAGTGAAAAGATAACAGAAATTATAAATTGGCGTGACGATATCAATTGTACCTATAGTTCAATATCGGATGGAATTATGACGGAAAATGGAATTTGCGTGCACGCCCACGCAACTAAGTTGACTAAAACATGGAAAAGTGGAATTTTATGGAATTTCTTGGCGTGCACGCTCACGCAACTGTCTAAAATGCGGAAAAAAAGAATTGGCGTGCACGCTCACACAACCGTCAAAAACGCAGAAAAATTAAAAAAAAAAGGCGTGCACGCTCACGCTAATGTCTAAATTAAAATAATTGGCGTGCACGCTCATGCAACTGTCTAAATTAAAATAATCGGCGTGCACGCTCACGCAACTGTCTAAAATGTGAAAAAAAAATTGGCGTGCACGCTCACGTAACTGTCAAAAACGCAGAGGAATTAAGAAAATTGATGTGCACGCTCACGCAAATGACTAATTTAAAATAATTGGCATGCACGCTCACGCAACTGTCTATAATGCGGAAAAAAAGAATTGGCGTGCACGCTCACGTAACTGTCTAAAATGCGGAAAAAAATAATCGGCGTGCACGCTCACGCAACTGTCAAAAACGCAGAAAAACTTCCGTCTTTTAGATACTGCCTTCCAATTTCTCTCTTAAATGCACAAGTATACGAGGGCAGAGTGCGAACGCCACGTGAGACTCACAGGAGGTTTCTCCTGTGGTTCACATTTCTTTGAGTAAACAAAGTTGTAACACAGTACAGAGAAGATATAGTATCCCAGAGCTATAGGGGGGATATTACGCGTGTGCCGGTAGGTTGTGACGTCACATGTCAACAATGGTGCGTACGTTTGTACATACAATACAAACACAAAAGATGGCTGCAACACAATTTACACACCCAACTTTTGTTAAATAACGTTTTCGGTGATATTTTTTTTTAATTCCACATTACCGCATGCTATTATCCAATCTTTATAGTCTTAGGTACGGACAAAAATTTAAAAAATGACTGTTGTTGATGAAATTGCTAGATAGCTACTGGTCTTTTTACACCCAAAATAGTAACAAATTTTTAGTCTTGAAGAAGACGATTTATTAAAGATAATTAGATCATTAGTCAGATCGGTCGCGTTGGCCGCCATCTTAATTCTCTATTCCACGTGACCCACAGCAATTATGTTTACTATGACGTGACCTCTTGTTTACATACATGACGTCACAGCCTACCCAGAATAAATTTGAATAATACATGTAACTGGGGTACGATACTATTCTGTTTACTATGGTTGTAATTAACTTTTTGCAATTTTGTTTACATATTCGTGTTCATGAATATCATTTACTTCCTATTGCTCAATAAAAGTAATACATTTAATGTATAAGCGAGCATATTAGTATTTTAAGGCACTATCTATTTTGCGGAATGGCGGAATGCGGAATAGTGCGGAATACTGAGGAATGACCTACTATAATGCGGAATGAAATGTTACTGCGGAATGAAAGATAGAGAAAGCTATTAAATGAAGTAAAACCTAGATAATGGTTCATAATGAGCAGTACCATCATCTATTACGAGATAGTTTCACCTACGGAATGACACTCACGAGGTAGTATGACCTGCGGAATGACTCTCACGTAATAGTATGACCTGCGGAATGACTCTCACGTAATAATATGACCTGCGGAATGACTCTCACGTAATAGTATGACCTGCGGAATGACTCTCACGAGATATTATGACCTGCGGAATGACTCTCACGAGATAGTATGACCTGCGGAATGACTCTCACGAAATATCATGACCTGCGGAATGACTCTCACGAAATAGTATGACCTGCAGAATGACACTCACGAGTTAGTATAACCTGCGGAATGACTCTCACGAGATAGTATGACCTGCGGAATGACTCTCACGAGATAGTGTTACCTAGGCGGAATGACTCTCACGAGATAGTATGACCTGCAGAATGACTCTCACGAGATAGTATGACCTGCGGAATGACTCTCACGAGATAGTATGACCTGCGGAATGACTCTCACGAGATAGTATAACCTGCGGAATGACTCTCGCGAGATAGTATGACCTGCGGAATGACTCTCACGAAATATCATGACCTGCGGAATGACTCTCACGAAATATCATGACCTGCGGAATGACTCTCACAAGATAGTATGACCTGCGGAATGACTCTCACGAGATAGTATGGCCTGCGGAATGACTCTCACGAAATATTATGACCTGCGGAATGACTCTCACAAGATAGTATGACCTGCGGAATGACTCTCACGAGGTAGTATGGCCTGCGGAATGACACTCACGAGGTAGTATGACCTGCGGAATGACACTCACGAGATAGTATGGCCTGCGGAATGACTCTCACGAAATATCATGACCTGCAGAATGACTCTCACGAGATAGTATGACCTGCGGAATGACTCTCACGAGATAGTGTTACCTGCGGAATGACTCTCACGAGATAGTATGGCCTGCGGAATGACTCTCACGAGATAGTATGACCTGCGGAATGACTCTCACGAGATAGTGTTACCTGAGGAATAACTCTCACGAGATAGTATGACCTGCGGAATGACTCTCACGAGATAGTATCACCTGCGGAATGACTCTCACGAGATAGTATGACCTGCGGAATGACTCTCACGAAATAGTATATGCGGAATGACTCTCACAAGATAGTATGACCTGCGGAATGACTCTCACAAGATAGTATGACCTGCAGAATGACTCTCACGAAATAGTACATGCGGAATGACTCTCACAAGATAGTATGACCTGCGGAATGACTCTCACAAGGTAGTATGACCTGCGGAATGACTCTCAAGAAATAGTATGAGCTGCGGAATGACTCTCACAAGATAGTATGGCCTGCGGAATGACTCACGAGATAGTATCACCTGCGGAATGACTCTCACGAGATAGTATCACATGCGGAATGACTCTCACGAGATAGTATCACATGCGGAATGACACTCACGAGATAGTATGACCTGCGGAATGACTCTCACGAGATAGTATGACCTGCGGAATGACTCTCAAGAAATAGTATGACCTGCGGAATGACTCTTACGAGATAGTATAACCTGCGGAATGACTCTCGCGAGATAGTATGACCTGCGGAATGACTCTCACGAAATATCATGACCAGCGGAATGACTCTCACAAGATAGTATGACCTGCGGAATGCCACTCACGAGGTAGTATGACCTGCGGAATGACTCTCACGAAATATCATGACCTGCGGAATGACTCTCACGAGATAGTATGACCTGCGGAATGACTCTCACGAGATAGTGTTACCTGCGGAATGACTCTCACAAGATAGTATCACCTGCGGAATGACTCTCACGAGATAGTATCACATGCGGAATGACACTCACGAGATAGTATGACCTGCGGAATGACTCTCACGAAATATTATGACCTGCGGAATAACTCTCACAAGATAGTATGACCTGCGGAATGACTCTCACGAGGTAGTATGGCCTGCAGAATGACACTCACGAGTTAGTATAACCTGCGGAATGACTCTCACGAGATAGTATGACCTGCGGAATGACTCTCACGAGATAGTGTTACCTAGGCGGAATGACTCTCACGAGATAGTATGACCTGCTGAATGACTCTCACGAGATAGTGTCACCTGCAGAATGACTCTCACGAGATAGTATGACCTGCGGAATGACTCTCACGAGATAGTATGACCTGCGGAATGACTCTCACGAGATAGTATAACCTGCGGAATGACTCTCGCGAGATAGTATGACCTGCGGAATGACTCTCACGAAATATCATGACCTGCGGAATGACTCTCACGAAATATCATGACCTGCGGAATGACTCTCACAAGATAGTATGACCTGCGGAATGACTCTCACGAGATAGTATGGCCTGCGGAATGACTCTCACGAAATATTATGACCTGCGGAATGACTCTCACAAGATAGTATGACCTGCGGAATGACTCTCACGAGGTAGTATGGCCTGCGGAATTACACTCACGAGGTAGTATGACCTGCGGAATGACACTCACGAGATAGTATGGCCTGCGGAATGACTCTCACGAAATATCATGACCTGCAGAATGACTCTCACGAGATAGTATGACCTGCGGAATGACTCTCACGAGATAGTGTTACCTGCGGAATGACTCTCACGAGATAGTATGGCCTGCGGAATGACTCTCACGAGATAGTATGACCTGCGGAATGACTCTCACGAGATAGTGTTGCCTGAGGAATAACTCTCACGAGATAGTATGACCTGCGGAATGACTCTCACGAGATAGTATCACCTGCGGAATGACTCTCACGAGATAGTATGACCTGCGGAATGACTCTCACGAGATAGTATCACATGCGGAATGACTCTCACGAGGTAGTATGACCTGCGGAATGACACTCACGAGATAGTATGGCCTGCGGAATGACTCTCACGAATTATCATGAGCTGCAGAATGACTCTCACGAGATAGTATGACCTGCGGAATGACTCTCACGAGATAGTGTTACCTGCGGAATGACTCTCACGAGATAGTATGGCCTGCGGAATGACTCTCACGAGATAGTATGACCTGCGGAATGACTCTCACGAGATAGTGTTGCCTGAGGAATAACTCTCACGAGATAGTATGACCTGCGGAATGACTCTCACGAGATAGTATGACCTGCGGAATGACTCTCACGAGATAGTATGACCTGCGGAATGACTCTCAAGAAATAGTATGACCTGCGGAATGACTCTTACGAGATAGTATAACCTGCGGAATGACTCTCGCGAGATAGTATGACCTGCGGAATGACTCTCACGAAAAATCATGACCTGCGGAATGACTCTCACAAGATAGTATGACCTGCGGAATGCCACTCACGAGGTAGTATGACCTGCGGAATGACTCTCACGAAATATCATGACCTGCGGAATGACTCTCACGAGATAGTATGACCTGCGGAATGACTCTCACGAGATAATGTTACCTGCGGAATGACTCTCACGAGATAGTATCACCTGCGGAATGACTCTCACGAGATAGTATGGCCTGCGGAATGACTCTCACGAAATATTATGACCTGCGGAATGACTCTCACAAGATAGTATGACCTGCGGAATGACTCTCACGAGGTAGTATGGCCTGCGGAATGACACTCACGAGGTAGTATGACCTGCGGAATGACACTCACGAGATAGTATGGCCTGCGGAATGACTCTCACGAAATATCATGACCTGCAGAATGACTCTCACGAGATAGTATGACCTGCGGAATGACTCTCACGAGATAGTGTTACCTGCGGAATGACTCTCACGAGATAGTATGGCCTGCGGAATGACTCTCACGAGATAGTATGACCTGCGGAATGACTCTCACGAGATAGTGTTACCTGAGGAATAACTCTCACGAGATAGTATGACCTGCGGAATGACTCTCACGAGATAGTATCACCTGCGGAATGACTCTCACGAGATAGTATGATCTGCGGAATGACTCTCACGAAATAGTATGTGCGGAATGACTCTCACAAGATAGTATGACCTGCGGAATGACTCTCACAAGATAGTATGACCTGCAGAATGACTCTCACGAAATAGTACATGCGGAATGACTCTCACAAGATAGTATGACCTGCGGAATGACTCTCACAAGGTAGTATGACCTGCGGAATGACTCTCAAGAAATAGTATGAGCTGCGGAATGACTCTCACAAGATAGTATGGCCTGCGGAATGACTCACGAGATAGTATCACCTGCGGAATGACTCTCACGAGATAGTATCACATGCGGAATGACTCTCACGAGATAGTATCACATGCGGAATGACACTCACGAGATAGTATGACCTGCGGAATGACTCTCACGAGATAGTATGACCTGCGGAATGACTCTCAAGAAATAGTATGACCTGCGGAATGACTCTTACGAGATAGTATAACCTGCGGAATGACTCTCGCGAGATAGTATGACCTGCGGAATGACTCTCACGAAATATCATGACCAGCGGAATGACTCTCACAAGATAGTATGACCTGCGGAATGCCACTCACGAGGTAGTATGACCTGCGGAATGACTCTCACGAAATATCATGACCTGCGGAATGACTCTCACGAGATAGTATGACCTGCGGAATGACTCTCACGAGATAGTGTTACCTGCGGAATGACTCTCACGAGATAGTATCACCTGCGGAATGACTCTCACGAGATAGTATCACATGCGGAATGACACTCACGAGATAGTATGACCTGCGGAATGACTCTCACGAAATATTATGACCTGCGGAATAACTCTCACAAGATAGTATGACCTGCGGAATGACTCTCACGAGGTAGTATGGCCTGCAGAATGACACTCACGAGTTAGTATAACCTGCGGAATGACTCTCACGAGATAGTATGACCTGCGGAATGACTCTCACGAGATAGTGTTACCTAGGCGGAATGACTCTCACGAGATAGTATGACCTGCTGAATGACTCTCACGAGATAGTGTCACCTGCAGAATGACTCTCACGAGATAGTATGACCTGCGGAATGACTCTCACGAGATAGTATGACCTGCGGAATGACTCTCACGAGATAGTATAACCTGCGGAATGACTCTCGCGAGATAGTATGACCTGCGGAATGACTCTCACGAAATATCATGACCTGCGGAATGACTCTCACGAAATATCATGACCTGCGGAATGACTCTCACAAGATAGTATGACCTGCGGAATGACTCTCACGAGATAGTATGGCCTGCGGAATGACTCTCACGAAATATTATGACCTGCGGAATGACTCTCACAAGATAGTATGACCTGCGGAATGACTCTCACGAGGTAGTATGGCCTGCGGAATTACACTCACGAGGTAGTATGACCTGCGGAATGACACTCACGAGATAGTATGGCCTGCGGAATGACTCTCACGAAATATCATGACCTGCAGAATGACTCTCACGAGATAGTATGACCTGCGGAATGACTCTCACGAGATAGTGTTACCTGCGGAATGACTCTCACGAGATAGTATGGCCTGCGGAATGACTCTCACGAGATAGTATGACCTGCGGAATGACTCTCACGAGATAGTGTTGCCTGAGGAATAACTCTCACGAGATAGTATGACCTGCGGAATGACTCTCACGAGATAGTATCACCTGCGGAATGACTCTCACGAGATAGTATGACCTGCGGAATGACTCTCACGAGATAGTATCACATGCGGAATGACTCTCACGAGGTAGTATGACCTGCGGAATGACACTCACGAGATAGTATGGCCTGCGGAATGACTCTCACGAATTATCATGAGCTGCAGAATGACTCTCACGAGATAGTATGACCTGCGGAATGACTCTCACGAGATAGTGTTACCTGCGGAATGACTCTCACGAGATAGTATGGCCTGCGGAATGACTCTCACGAGATAGTATGACCTGCGGAATGACTCTCACGAGATAGTGTTGCCTGAGGAATAACTCTCACGAGATAGTATGACCTGCGGAATGACTCTCACGAGATAGTATGACCTGCGGAATGACTCTCACGAGATAGTATGACCTGCGGAATGACTCTCAAGAAATAGTATGACCTGCGGAATGACTCTTACGAGATAGTATAACCTGCGGAATGACTCTCGCGAGATAGTATGACCTGCGGAATGACTCTCACGAAAAATCATGACCTGCGGAATGACTCTCACAAGATAGTATGACCTGCGGAATGCCACTCACGAGGTAGTATGACCTGCGGAATGACTCTCACGAAATATCATGACCTGCGGAATGACTCTCACGAGATAGTATGACCTGCGGAATGACTCTCACGAGATAGTGTTACCTGCGGAATGACTCTCACGAGATAGTATCACCTGCGGAATGACTCTCACGAGATAGTATCACATGCGGAATGACACTCACGAGATAGTATGACCTGCGGAATGACTCTCACGAAATATTATGACCTGCGGAATAACTCTCACAAGATAGTATGACCTGCGGAATGACTCTCACGAGGTAGTATGGCCTGCGGAATGACACTCACGAGGTAGTATGACCTGCGGAATGACACTCACGAGATAGTATGGCCTGCGGAATGACTCTCACGAAATATCATGACCTGCAGAATGACTCTCACGATATAGTATGACCTGCGGAATGACTCTCACGAGATAGTGTTACCTGCAGAATGACTCTCACGAGATAGTATGGCCTGCGGAATGACTCTCACGAGATAGTATGACCTGCGGAATGACTTACGAGATAGTGTTACCTGCGGAATAACTCTCACGAGATAGTATGACCTGCGGAATGACTCTCACGAGATAGTATCACCTGCGGAATGACTCTCACGAGATAGTATGACCTGCGGAATGACTCTCACGAAATAGTATATGCGGAATGACTCTCACAAGATAGTATGACCTGCGGAATGACTCTCACAAGATAGTATGACCTGCAGAATGACTCTCACGAAATAGTATATGCGGAATGACTCTCACAAGATAGTATGACCTGCGGAATGACTCTCACAAGGTAGTATGACCTGCGGAATGACTCTCAAGAAATAGTATGAGCTGCGGAATGACTCTCACAAGATAGTACGGCCTGCGGAATGACTCATGAGATAGTATCACCTGCGGAATGACTCTCACGAGATAGTATCACATGCGGAATGACACTCACGAGATAGTATGACCTGCGGAATGACTCTCACGAGATAGTATGACCTGCGGAATGAATCTCAAGAAATAGTATGACCTGCGGAATGACTCTTGCGAGATAGTATAACCTTCGGAATGACTCTCGCGAGATAGTATGACCTGCGGAATGACTCTCACGAAATATCATGACCTGCGGAATGACTCTCACAAGATAGTATGACCTGCGGAATGCCACTCACGAGGTAGTATGACCTGCGGAATGACTCTCACGAAATATCATGACCTGCGGAATGACTCTCACGAGATAGTAGGACCTGCGGAATGACTCTCACGAGATAGTGTTACCTGCGGAATGACTCTCACGAGATAGTATCACCTGCGGAATGACTCTCACGAAATATTATGACCTGCGGAATGACTCTCACGAGATAGTGTTACCTGCGGAATGACACTCACGAGATAGTATGACCTGCTTTATTGCTTTCACGAAATAGTATGACCTGCGGAATGACTCTCACAAGATAGTATGACCTGCGTAATGCCACTCACAAGATAGTATGGCTTGCGGAATGACACTCACGAGATAGTGTTACCTGCGGAATGACTCTCACGAGATAGTATGGCCTGCGGAATGACTCTCACGAGATAGTATGACGGGATAGTATGACGGGATAGTATGACGAGATAGTATGACGAACCAATGACAGCGAATGTCTTAATTCAGTATTAAAGCGCGTCAAAGGTACTGAGCTTTTGAAATTGGACAGAATGTTATTAACATTAAATTTTGTAATAACATATTACTTGAGAGAAATAAGCAGAGGCTATCATAATTTAGGTACATTTTCACTAAGAAAGAATGTTCAAGATGTGTCAAAACTAACGCTAAGCCAAAGTATGTCTAAAATGGCATTCAACCCTGATGACATTAGCGACATTATAATGGACAAAGAAAGAAAAAAACAGACTAATAATTGCCAACATGCAAAGCGAAATACTTTTGTTACAAGAAAAATATTGGCTAAGAAATTAGTTGCAGCCGGAAGAGTTCACCTCCATTCCATGTCAAACACTTTCATTGTGGTTTCTTGGAATGAAAAAAAACATGCTGTCGCGAAATGCTTTCGCGTAGTGGAAAAGAGAAGTCGTTTCTTTCTACGTTTTATTTAGTGACCTGTAAAATACATTTATTTAAAAAAAAGTCACAAAAATTGATAAACCTACCTAATACAAATATGAATATATACAGTTAAAAAATATAGTAAAATTTATTTGAAGTAAAAACTAAACTAGTGAGGGTCTATGATTTTATAGGTCATGGACGTAGAGTGATGCAACGAATTACCGGTTGTATCATATCAATAAACAAAATTAACCAACTTTATAGAAGTTAAACATTAAAAAAATTATATACACATGGTTATGTTAGCAAGTTAAAAAATGGTATGTTAGAATTAAAACTTACTCTAGTAGCTGGAGCTACATAAAATAGATTAGGCGACAAGATGAATACTTCCGTACGACTGCGAATTTAATATTTATTTTACGATAGGGTGTGTCACGTTACGTTTAGCTGGATTAAAAGTTTACATAATTGGATCTGAGAAAATACATATATTAAAGATTATTGAATGAATAATGAACACGAGGAATAGAACTAAAATAATTAAAATGCCCGACTCCCAATCACTCATTTATACCAGCCACACACAGACACCTGCTACATGACACAATGTTAAAATGTTAATGAACGTTTTACAGATTAGCTTTAGGTTTACATTATTGGAACGGAAAAGGAGGTGAGATGAGTTAAAATATCAAAATGGAAATATACATTGGCAGGCTTTTAAAATAGGTGTAATAATTTATTGGATTAAAATGAAAGAAAACTGGAGGGATTCCAGCACACTCCCACCTGGCAACGGACGGTTGCAATATCAAATTACAGAGCATACAAACATACAACATTTATACAATCGATGAAAACTAAATACTTTAACTCTCATCGGGTTGCAAAATCAATATCAACTCTGATATAGGACGAGAGTAAATCCTGCCGCTTGAAGTACGAACGTGAGCAGATCTGACCAGATTGTCAGAGCCTCTTCTAACCGCTTCGACGGTTGCCAATGGCCACACATTTCTCTTCATGCTCTTGTCGCGGAGTAGAACAATGTTGCCGACTCTTAGGTTGGTCCTTATCTTAGTCCACTTGCTTCTTTCTTGCAGATCTTGAAGGTACATCTTTCTCCAAGTTTTCCAGAAACAGTCAGCTAGATATTGCCCCCTTCTCCAACGACTTTTTCCATAGGCCAGCAGATCACATTCAGTGAACTCATCCAAAGGTGGAGGATTAGGATTATCGCGTAGAGTGAGAAGCATTGCGGGTGTGAGTGGTAGAGGGTCTTTAGGGTCACCAGAGATGGTCCACATTGGAGTATTATTGACGATGCTCATTGCTTCGGCTAGGAATGTGGTCATCTCGTCTCTAGTCGGCAGTCTCGTTTTAAGGTTAAGGAGGGAAGCCTCGAGAATCCTCCGAATGGATCCCACTTTCCTCTCCCATACACCTCCATGGTGGCTTGAGTGGGCAGGATTAAAGTGCCATGTAACACCACTGTTCAACATGCCTTCAGCCACAGAATCGAACGCCATCTCGTTCTGATTAGTCTTCTGTGCAGCTACGAAATTAGTACCTCTGTCACAGTAGTAGTGTTTTGCATTTCCTCTAACTGAGGAAAATCGACTGATTGCGTTAAGCATGCTAGATGTATCTAGACCAACTAGGGGCTCTATGTGAACGGCTCTACTAGCCATGCAAGTCAGCAAAAGAGCCCATAGCTTCTTCGACGCGCAATTTTGGCGGGTTGCTTTCCCCTCCGTGATCAGGAAGGGTCCAAAGACGTCTAGGCCACAGTGTGTGAAAGGTGGAGTTTCTTGCAATCGATGAAAGGGAAGGTTAGACATCATTTGCTCCATTGGAGCACCTCTCAGCTTCTTGCATATCACGCAATCGCTTATAATAGTTTTCAGTAGTTTTGTGCCTTTATGAACGTGATAACCAGCCTGTCTCAAAGCCCCACTCGTGATGTGTCTTCCTTGATGGAGTATCCTTTCATGGTAATGCTTGACGATCAATGCTGTTGCTCTGCTTTTTCTAGGCAGTATGATGGGGTGCTTTTGAGAGAACGGCAATAAAGAGTCTTTCAGACGACCAGCTACCCTCATGATTCCATTCCGATCTAAAAAGGGATCCAACGACGCTAAGTGGCTAAACCTGGATTGTCCAGTCTTCTTGAGAGAGGCAATAACGTCTCCAAACTCAATCTTCTGCTCTTGAGATATTATAGCTGATGCAGCCTCAAGATCGCTTATTGTGAGACTTCGAGGGGCAATGGAGATTCCCAGTTTCTGTCTAGCTCGATCAACGAGCCTAGTGAGCCTAAGAATATACTTAGCGACGTTTATAGCTCTTAACCATGTGGAGGTACATTCAGAAACGATGCTAGTTCCATCCTGATCAAGATCCTCCAGGCCAGTTACAAGGGACTTCAGTTCAGGAAGATCGGTAACCCTCTCGACAGAGAAGGCAGGATTGGAGCAAGTCCACAGGAAGTCCGGTCCCCTGAGCCATGACGACCTCAAGAGCGTCTCCACAGTGTTTGGTCGACTAGCAACATCTGCAGGATTGACATCTGTCGGCACATAGGACCACTGTAGAGGATTAGTTACCTTTAATATAGAAAAAACTCTATTAGTCACATAGTTAGTAAATCTCCTGTCAGTATTATTAATATATCCTAAGACAACTTTACTATCGGAATATAGATATATATCATCATTTGAAACTAGTAACTCTTCAGAAAGTGTTCGAGAGATATCAGATGCCTCGAGGGCAGCACACAATTCTGCTCTCGGCATAGAAGTTGCCGCTCTGGGCAACACCTTTGATTTGCCGACTATGAAAGATACGTGTACGTTACTCGATTCGTTGATTAGTTTCATATAGGAGACGTAGCCAATTGCGGACTCAGAAGCGTCTGCAAATATGTGAAGCTCCCTTTGTTCGATCTTTCCAAAGTTCAGTGGAATATAGCTTCTGGGTAATTTCACTTGTCCTAATGTAGCCACAGATCTTTTCCAGGCATTCCACTCTGGCAAGAGGCTATCTGAGAGAGGTTCATCCCAGTCAAGAACGTTATCACTGGTTTCCTGTTGGAACACACGTCGCTGGATTAGTCTTCCTCCCAGTGTAACAGGACTCACTATGCCCAGAGTATCGAATACACCGTTTATTGTAGAGAGCAAGCCTCTCTTTGTAAATTCTCTATTAGGTACCTCATAATTCACGAACAACTGATCTGAGCTAAGGTCCCATTGAAGACCCAAGGCGCCCTGTATGGTAGAGTCGCCAGAACTTGAAGAAGCATCCCATCTTTCACTTTCAGGAAACTGCTCAAGCAGTTCTTTGCTATTGGATGCAAATTTATGAAGTCTTATTCCGAAGTTCTTCAACATCTTGACGGCTCCGTGTAGAGTGTCCATAGCTTCCTCAACTGTGCGAGAGCTTGCCAGACCATCGTCTACGTAGAAATTACGTTTTATAAATTCTCTGGAATTTTTCAATGTTCCATCAGAATGATTTGCGGCGTAGTTCAACCCATAGTGAGCGACTGCGGGGCTTGGACTGTTGCCAAATAAGTGTACGCAACCCCGGAACTGGACGAGATCTTTAGAGGGATTGTTCTCATCGAACCAAAAGAAGCGGGTGAAGTCTTTGGATTCTTCGTCGAGGTAGAAATTATAGAACATGGATTCTATATCTGCAGAGTATCCGATCTCGCTGCTCCTGAATCTGAGCAGTACTCCTCTCAATTTGTTGTTCCCATCTGGTCCTGTGAGGAGGGAATCGTTGAGACTAGTGCCACCGTAACGAGCAGAACTGTCAAAGACAAGTCTCGTCTTTTTCTTCCTTCGATGTGTCACCGGAAAAACTGGTAACCACCAAGCTTTTCCAATAGCTTTAGGGAAGACTTCTGATGATGGGACGACTTCAACTTGGCCGGCTCTAATATTCTTGTCCATCGCGTCGACGCACTGGTCTAGCCTTTCTTTATCACGGCTCAATCTCATGAGAGTGTTTTTCGTGCGCATGAGCACTGCAACCTTGTTGTTCGGGAGAGATACATCTTCGTCTTTAAAGGGTAAGGGCATGGTAAGGAAACCCTTGTCGTTGACAGTTACACCCTCCTCCATTATCGAAATGAACTTCTGGTCTTCTCTCGACAATCCAGGGAGGTTATCGTCCGTTGAGTCGAGGAAGACGTTGGATGGCGAAATCGGTCTTGGCGTACCGGGAAAGCATGGGGCAGCATCGAAATGTTCGTGACCAACTTTGAGAACGCAGTTATCTTGCATGTTATCTTCTTTCCCCGGGCATACGCTCCCAACCAATGCCCACCCAAGAGCAGTATGATGGGCAAATGGGAATCTATTTCCGTGACACTTAGTTTTCATTATGTCTCCGCAGTTACGTCCAAGCAGCAGAAGAACCTCAGCCGAAGAATCTATTTCTGGGAAATATCTTGATAGGGGAGATATATGTGGATGCATCTTAACCACATTCGGAGAAGCAACTTCATGTCGGCAATCGGGAATTGAATCGCTTGTGTAGATGGGTGGAATGTTGTAGCTTCTCTTCTCCCAGATTCCCCTGACCTTCAAACCACTGATAAGCTGCCCAGTAGTTTTCTTCCTGAAACCGGTCATCGTTGTCAGTGTGAAATCACGTTCGGGGCCAGACACATTCAGCAGCTCTGCCACCTTAGGATCTACAAAGGAAGTACTAGACTGTTCGTCGATGATGGTGTAGCATTTGATCTTTATGGCAGATTTCGGATGAGATATTTCGGTTAGAACCGTCTTAGAACAGTTGGCCCATGTCTGATCACCTCCGCATAGGGAGTTGCACAACTGTACGTGATCGGTAGACGGTTTCCTCTTGAAGTTACTTTCTGGTGACGAATAATTCCCGCCGTCAATGATTTCCTCGTAATGCATTAGTGTTGTGTGATTTTTCTTGCATCTTTGGCACACGACATTGGATTTGCAAAGGGCTCTCCTATGTTCTCCCAAACACTTAAAACACAGGTTCTTCTCTTGAGCGAACCTTCGTCTGGCGTGATAGGGTAAGTTCTTGAAAACATTACAGTCTAACAACTGATGACCAGTCTTCTGGTGATACGAACACGTTGGAGACTTTTCTTCGTTTATCTTGAAGTTCCTCTCATTTCTAGCATTCGTGTAGTCCTTCTTGAAGGTACGAACGTCGTTCGATTTAAATGAATTGCCCACGTTGTTAAGGCATGCATAGTTAGGATTATTCAACTCCTCTGCTTTAGATTCAATGAAATTAACGAGAACAGAAAAAGGTGGAATTTCGCAGTTGTTATTTCTAGAGTACGTTACACCTTCGTGACGCCAGGCACGCTGCATGAAATCTGGCAACTTAGTCCAAACGACTTGCTGACCGCTCGCCAGGTTAAATATGGAAAGTTCGTTATTACCACACAAACTGGATTCTATCATTCGACAAAGCAACACATAGTCCAACAGTTTAACATTAACGTTTGGTGGTCTAATAGATGGGAATGATTCTAACTTTTGCTTTAACGACGAACAAATTAACAAGGAAGACCCAAATCTTTTCTCGAACGTTTGCCAAATCCTAGCGAGCGCCCCGACGGGGTTGGAGGCACCGGCTGTGTGGTAGCTATGAACGATCTTACGTGCCTCACCGGTAGTATTGGCTAATAGAACTGATATCTGATCGATCGCACTTAATTCGATGTTTACCATTTTATTATTGAGCAGAGTTCTCCAAGAATGGAATGTCGAAGGGTCTCCCCCAAATGGATCAATAGATTCTTTAAACAAATCCTGTTTGACAAGGTGGAGAGCAATCGGATCAACTAACTTCTGATTAAGTGATTCAGTATTATAATGAAAGGCATTGCTAGTTACTCGGTCTAGGTTAGATGAACGTACAAAGGAGTTCGACGGGTTATCAAACGAACCTGATGACACACTAGTAGTTAGGTAATTTACGTTAGCCAGATTGTGATTGTTATGCGAAGAAGTGATACGAGGAAAATGATCATTGAGGTCTAAAGTCTTCATTTGATTCGAGAAAATACCTTTAAATCGATCTGCCTCTTCAATCTTCGCTGTAGCATAACTAGTTTCCACCGGATCTCTATCTAATTTCTGAAACTGTCTATAATCTTCGTTGGTAATTCCACGATCGGGAACTGTGGTAACAGGGTTAGACCGCTCAACGAACGTTTCGGGTGGGAAGAAATTATTGGATCGAGGAACAGGAGCAATTGGAAACAGAACACTGTCGCCAATAGATTGGGTCTGCTCTTGTACTTCAACGTTCACGGTGTCAATTTGTCGTTCAACATTAACAGTACCTACAGAATCTGACACGAAACTCATGGTGTCAATGTTAGACAGTTCTTCGTCTCCCAGCCTCTTGACGCGCATATTTGCCAACTCAATAAATTCCTTACAATTAGTCCTAGTGGCAATTTTATCGGAAATGTTGTTTTGAGCCTCTTCAGTGGCTCCCTCTTTGGTCAATTTTTTAATTAGCAATGACGATGTTGTCGAGAAAGAAGCTAATAACTTTTTAAGTTTGATAATTCTTTGTTTAAGCAAATGAGGTTCAATATAGTCACTAATATCCTCCTGAAGTATATCAATTATATCACTAGATATCTCTTCGCACTTAGTCTGTAGTGAAGTTGAACTTTCTACGTTGGCACGCTTTGGTCTAACTGAAAGGTCACTCTCTACGATCTGATTAAACTCCTGTGAGATTTCAGTTATCGGAACTGATGTGGCCATTTCGTGATTATGATGACCAGTAACTGAATAAATAAGTGTAATAGTGAGTGTGAAGCAGCGTGTCAGAATAAGTGTGAAGATAACGTTACTTTCGAGTGGACATCGAAGAGTGGTCTTCTACTCTGAAGTCCGTGTGGTCGTGCTCGCCTCTACCTGTCCTGTAGTCCACTAGAGTCACTGTCGCGAAATGCTTTCGCGTAGTGGAAAAGAGAAGTCGTTTCTTTCTACGTTTTATTTAGTGACCTGTAAAATACATTTATTTAAAAAAAAGTCACAAAAATTGATAAACCTACCTAATACAAATATGAATATATACAGTTAAAAAATATAGTAAAATTTATTTGAAGTAAAAACTAAACTAGTGAGGGTCTATGATTTTATAGGTCATGGACGTAGAGTGATGCAACGAATTACCGGTTGTATCATATCAATAAACAAAATTAACCAACTTTATAGAAGTTAAACATTAAAAAAATTATATACACATGGTTATGTTAGCAAGTTAAAAAATGGTATGTTAGAATTAAAACTTACTCTAGTAGCTGGAGCTACATAAAATAGATTAGGCGACAAGATGAATACTTCCGTACGACTGCGAATTTAATATTTATTTTACGATAGGGTGTGTCACGTTACGTTTAGCTGGATTAAAAGTTTACATAATTGGATCTGAGAAAATACATATATTAAAGATTATTGAATGAATAATGAACACGAGGAATAGAACTAAAATAATTAAAATGCCCGACTCCCAATCACTCATTTATACCAGCCACACACAGACACCTGCTACATGACACAATGTTAAAATGTTAATGAACGTTTTACAGATTAGCTTTAGGTTTACATTATTGGAACGGAAAAGGAGGTGAGATGAGTTAAAATATCAAAATGGAAATATACATTGGCAGGCTTTTAAAATAGGTGTAATAATTTATTGGATTAAAATGAAAGAAAACTGGAGGGATTCCAGCACACATGCTGTTGGATTAAAACCGAGAAACTGCTCATGTGGTTCAGATAAGCACTGTATCCATATATTAGCAGCGGAAATAGCCTCTACCGGTAGCACTTGCTTTGTACCTGTACCTGTAATACCTCTTACGAAACTCCTGAAGAAATCGAAAAATAAGAAACATTCAGGCGTCAAAGGGCCTTTGACAACATTTGAAAAGAAGAGAGAGCCTGCTCCTGAGTGTATTATAGTTTCTGATAATGATGAGGCAGTAGAATCAGATTTGGAAAATATTCAAGAAATTATTTCGCCCAAGGCTACAAGCACTCCAAAATCTAAAACTAAAGTCAATAATGACAATGAGAGTGAAGAAATATTGATGAAAAAAATTGGCCCATTCAATGTGTATAGAAATGATCTGGATAGTCTTGCTCCAGGAAAAGAAGTAACGGATGCCATAATTGATAGTTATTAGTTACATATTCATGATGAGTCAAGAAATTAAGGATACATCTTACTTAAAATGTAAGATTCTAGACTCCACATTCCCTTTGATGATCGAAGCTCGTGGTATTAAAAAAGTGCTTAAGTACACCTTCGTTAAAGAACTTACCAAATATGATTTTGTTATCTCTCCAATTTGTAAAGAAAAAAACTGGTACTTGGTAATTGTTGATATCGGAAGAAGAATAATAATTGAGCTTGAAAGCATGCAAACAAAAATTTCAATGCATCTGAAGAATTATGCTTCTATCATGGAATCTATTGAAAGCGCTGAAGGGAGCAATCTTCCTCCTTATGGTTTATACAAACCTATAGATTTGCCAAGACAGAGAGGAAATGATTGCGGTATCCATGTAGCTCTCTATGGTGAAATTTTACTCTCAGGGTCTGGTTCAATTCCAAGTGTAACAATGGCGAAGGTACGAGAGGAAATCAAAGATAAAATAATGTCAGCAGCTCCAATAGATTCTGGACTTCCTCAATCCACAAGAGAGAAAACATCAAAAATAACTGTCAGAAAGTGTGTCGATAGGCCAATCAATTTTTGTCCTCCTCCTAAGTTTAGAAATACACTTACCTATTTGAAAAAAGCTCTTAATAAATGTAGATATGAAAGCGATTTTAAAGTATGTAACTTAAAAAACGATTGTATGAAACCCATTGAAGGAACAATACTACATTTTTGTAGAGGCTGCAGAGACTGGTACCATAGTGATTGCTTAGATATGTGTATGCCTCTCAGTAAAAATGAAGATGGAAGCATTCTAGCATGTAAAATTTGTTCAAATTAATTTTTTTGTTTAATTGTATTTTCATCATTCTATTATTATTTTCTTATTAATTATAAGTATATTTGAAATTTATAACACATATCCTCTTTTACTTTAATGAATATTGTTCAACAATATTAAATTTTTTGATATGCATTATTTATTGAAAGGAATAATATTTTTTTTTGTATTTACTATTAATAAACAGAATATTGTAACGGAATTTATGTATCGCCTTTATGTTTCAAAACCCAAGTGAACGAGTTTACGTTAAAAAATCTATCATTATCCTTAAATAAATATCAATGACCGTTATAATAAATATATAATAAAACTTAATCATAAAATACAACTTTACACTTAGATTACAAACTATTGAACATATTTAAATATTAGTTCTCTTTCCGTTTCTTTTCATTTGAAAAATTATCGCCATGCAGATACATAATGATCTAAGTAATTAGAAAAAGAATAGATTAAAATACAAGATGTTGTAACTTTAGGGAACCATCCTACTATAGATATCCTCGAGCACTCATTATTATTGACAAGACATCAGCTGATCTTTCTAAATGAAACTTAGTTTATTAAGTTCTAGATATGTATAATTGTATATACACCAAAAATAACTATCGGAAGACTACCAGAATTACTATTACTATCAACAGATATGTATCAAGAACTGATTATAAAATGTCGAATTATTAACTTTAAATAAACTTTCCATTTCTTCGATAATCATCAATTATTATTTTTTTTTTGGATACAATATTTTTCCATTAAAAACAAGAAGGATAAAATCTTTACAGAAGAAGAAAACACGAATACAAAATTAACTTTGCAAACTCAATTAAAAAACCTTTTATCGTATGAATGATATTACATTAGCAACGATTAAAATCTGTAAAAGAAAAATAGTTCTATTACCTATAATGGACAATAAACTGAATTCTAATCTGAAAAAATAGCTGTAACTAAGCTACATTATATAGTTTCATAGAGAAAAATTGTTCGATCATAGACTTTCCAAACATATACGTATTTTTCAAAGTTATACTATCTCGCGAGAGTCATTCCGCAGGTCATAATATCTCGTGAGAGTCATTCCGCAGGTCATACTATTACGTGAGAGTCATTCTGCTGGTGATACTATATCGTGAGATTCATTCCGCAGGTTATACTAACTCGTGAGTGTCATTCCGCAGGTCATACTATCTCGTGAGAGTCATTCCGCAGGTCATGATATTTCGTGAGAGTCATTCCGCAGGTAACACTATCTCGTGAGAGTCATTCAGCAGGTCATACTATCTCGTGAGAGTCATTCCGCAGGTCATACTATTACGTGAGAGTCATTCTGCTGGTGATACTATCTCGTGAGAGTCATTCTGCAGGTTAAACTAACTCGTGAGAGTCATTCCGCAGACATACTATTTCGTGAAAGTCATTCCGCAGGTCATGATATTTCGTGAGAGTCATTCCGCAGGTCATACTATCTCGTGAGAGTCATTCCGCAGACATACTATTTCGTGAGAGTCATTCCGCAGGTCATGATATTTCGTGAGAGTGATTCCGCAGGTCATACTATCTCGTGAGAGTCATTCCGCAAGTCATACTATCTCGTGAGTGTCATTCCGCATGTGATACTATTTCGTGAGAGTCATTCCGCAGGTGATACTATTTCGTGAGAGTAATTCCGCAGGTCATACTAACTCGTGAGAGTGATTCCGCAGGTCATACTATCTCGTGAGAGTCATTCCGCAGGTGATACTATTTCGTGAGAGTCATTCCGCAGGTGATACTATTTCGTGAGTCATTCCGCAGGTCATACTATTTCTTGAGAGTCATTCCGCAAGTCATACTACCTCGTGAGTGTCATTCCGCAGGCCATACTATCTTGTGAGTGGCATTCCGCAGGTCATACTATTTTGTGAGAGTCATTCCGCAGGTCATACTACCTCGTGAGTGTCATTCCGCACGTCATGATATTTCATGAGAGTCATTCCGCAGGTCATACTATCTCGCGAGAGTCATTCCGCAGGTTATACTATCTCGTGAGAGTCATTCCGCAGGTCATACTATCTCGTGAGAGTCATTCCGCAGGTCATGATATTTCGTGAGAGTCATTCCGCAGGCCATACTATCTCGTGAGTGTTATTCCGCAGGTCCTACTACCTCGTGAGTGTCATTCCGCAGGTCATGATATTTCGTGAGAGTCATTCCGCAGGTCATTATACTACCTCGTGAGTGGCATTCCGCAGGTCATACTATCTTGTGAGAGTCATTCCGCAAGTCATGATATTTCGTGAGAGTCATTCCGCAGGTCATACTACCTCGTGAGTGGCATTCCGCAGGTCATACTATCTTGTGAGAGTCATTCCGCAGGTCATGATATTTCGTGAGAGTCATTCCGCAGGTCATACTATCTCGCGAGAGTCATTCCGCAGGTTATACTATCTCGTAAGAGTCATTCCGCAGGTCACACTATTTCTTGTGAGTCATTCCGCAGGTCATACTATCTCGTGAGAGTCGTTCCGCAGGTCATACTATCTCGTGAGTGTCATTCCGCATGTGATACTATCTCGTGAGAGTCATTCCGCAGGTGATACTATCTCGTGAGTCATTCCGCAGGCCATACTATCTTGTGAGAGTCATTCCGCAGCTCATACTATTTCTTGAGAGTCATTCCGCAGGTCATACTACCTTGTGAGAGTCATTCCGCAGGTCATACTATCTTGTGAGAGTCATTCCGCATATACTATTTCGTGAGAGTCATTCCGCAGGTCATACTATCTTGTGAGAGTCATTCCGCAGGTCATACTATCTTGTGAGAGTCATTCCGCATATACTATTTCGTGAGAGTCATTCCGCAGGTCATACTATCTCGTGAGAGTCATTCCGCAGGTCATACTACCTCGTGAGTGTCATTCCGCAGGTCATGATATTTCATGAGAGTCATTCCGCAGGTCATACTATCTCGCGAGAGTCATTCCGCAGGTTATACTATCTCGTGAGAGTCATTCCGCAGGTCATACTATCTCGTAAGAGTCATTCCGCAGGCCATACTATCTTGTGAGAGTCATTCCGCAGCTCATACTATTTCTTGAGAGTCATTCCGCAGGTCATACTATCTCGTGAGAGTCATTCTGCATGTGATACTATCTCGTGAGATTCATTCCGCAGGTGATACTATCTCGTGAGAGTCATTCCGCAGGTCATACTATCTCGTGAGAGTCATTCCGCAGGTCATGATATTTCGTGAGAGTCATTCCGCAGGCCATACTATCTCGTGAGTGTAATTCCGCAGGTCATACTACCTCGTGAGTGTCATTCCGCAGGTCATGATAATTCGTGAGAGTCATTCCGCAGGTCATTATACTACCTCGTGAGTGGCATTCCGCAGGTCATACTATCTTGTGAGAGTCATTCCGCAAGTCATGATATTTCGTGAGAGTCATTCCGCAGGTCATACTACCTCGTGAGTGGCATTCCGCAGGTCATACTATCTTGTGAGAGTCATTCCGCAGGTCATGATATTTCGTGAGAGTCATTCCGCAGGTCATACTATCTCGCGAGAGTCATTCCGCAGGTTATACTATCTCGTAAGAGTCATTCCGCAGGTCATACTATTTCTTGAGAGTCATTCCGCAGGTCATACTATCTCGTGAGAGTCATTCTGCAGGTCATACTATCTCGTGAGTGTCATTCCGCATGTGATACTATCTCGTGAGAGTCATTCCGCAGGTGATACTATCTCGTGAGTCATTCCGCAGGCCATACTATCTTGTGAGAGTCATTCCGCAGCTCATACTATTTCGTGAGAGTCATTCCGCAGGTCATACTATCTTGTGAGAGTCATTCCGCAGGTCATACTATCTTGTGAGAGTCATTCCGCATATACTATTCCGTGAGAGTCATTCCGCAGGTCATACTATCTCGTGAGAGTCATTCCGCAGGTGATACTATCTCGTGAGAGTCATTCCGCAGGTCATACTATCTCGTGAGAGTTATTCCGCAGGTAACACTATCTCGTGAGAGTCATTCCGCAGGTCATACTATCTCGTGAGAGTCATTCCGCAGGCCATACTATCTCGTGAGAGTCATTCCGCAGGTAACACTATCTCGTGAGAGTCATTCCGCAGGTCATACTATCTCGTGAGAGTCATTCTGCAGGTCATGATATTTCGTGAGAGTCATTCCGCAGGCCATACTATCTCGTGAGTGTCATTCCGCAGGTCATACTACCTCGTGAGTGTCATTCCGCAGGCCATACTACCTCGTGAGAGTCATTCCGCAGGTCATACTATCTTGTGAGAGTCATTCCGCAGGTCATGATATTTCGTGAGAGTCATTCCGCAGGCCATACTATCTCGTGAGAGTCATTCCGCAGGTCATACTATCTTGTGAGAGTCATTCCGCAGGTCATGATATTTCGTGAGAGTCATTCCGCAGGTCATGATATTTCGTGAGAGTCATTTCGCAGGTCATACTATTTCGCGAGAGTCATTCTGCAGGTTATACTATCTCGTGAGAGTCATTCCGCAGGTCATACTATCTCGTGAGATATATTCCGCAGGTCATACTATCTCGTGAGAGTCATTCTGCAGGTGACACTATCTCGTGAGAGTCATTCTGCAGGTCATACTATCTCGTGAGAGTCATTCCGCAGGTTATACTAACACGTGAGTTTCATTCTGCAGGTCATACTATTTCGTGAGAGTCATTCCGCAGGTCATGATATTTCGTGAGAGTCATTCCGCAGGTCATACTATCTCGTGAGAGTCATTCCGCAGGTCATAATATCTCGTGAGAGTCATTTCGCAGGTCATACTATTACGTGAGAGTCATTCCGCAGGTCATACTACCTCGTGAGTGTCATTCCGTAGGTGAAACTATCTCGTAATAGATGATGGTACGGCAGTATCTAAAAGACGGAAAAGAATTAATAATCGGCGTGAGCGTGCACGCTCACGCCACTGTCTAAAAGCCGGAAAAAAGGAATTTGCGTGCACGCCCACGCAACTAAGTTGACTAAAATATGGAAAAGTGGAATTTTATGGAATTTCTTGGCGTGCACGCTCACGCAACTGTCTAAAATGCGGAAAAAAAATTATTGGCGTGCACGCTCACGCAACTGTCTAAAACGCGGAAAAATTAAAAAAATGACGTGCACGCTCACGCAAATGTCTAAATTAAAATAATTGGCGTGCACGCTCACGCAACTGTTTAAAATGCGGAAAAAAAATAATTGGCGTGCACGCTCACGCAACTGTCAAAAACGCAGAATTTTTTTAAAAAAATGGCGTGCACGCTCACGCAAATGTCTAAATTAAAATAATTGGCGTGCACGCTCACGCAACTGTCTAAAATGCGGAAAAAAATTATTGGCGTGCACGCTCACGCAACTGTCTAAAACGCGGAAAAATTAAAAAAATGACGTGCACGCTCACGCAAATGTCTAAATTAAAATAATTGGCGTGCACGCTCACGCAACTGTCAAAAACGCAGAAATTTTAAAAAAAATGGCGTGCACGCTCACGCAAATGTCTAAATTAAAATAATTGGCGTGCACGCTCACGCAACTGTCTAAAATGCGGAAAAAAAATTATTGGCGTGCACGCTCACGCAACTGTCTAAAACGCGGAAAAATTAAAAAAATGACGTGCACGCTCACGCAAATGTCTAAATTAAAATAATTGGCGTGCACGCTCACGCAACTGTTTAAAATGCGGAAAAAAAATAATTGGCGTGCACGCTCACGCAAATGTCAAAAACGCAGAAATTTTTTTAAAAAATGGCGTGCACGCTCACGCAACTGTCTAAAACGCGGAAAAATTAAAAAAATGACGTGCACGCTCACGCAAATGTCTAAATTAAAATAATTGGCATGCACGCTCACGCAACTGTCTAAAATGCGGAAAAAAAATAACTGGCGTGCACGCTCACGCAACTGTCAAAAACGCAGAAAGTTTTTAAAAAATGGCGTGCACGCTCACGCAAATGTCTAAATTAAAATAATTGGCGTGCACGCTCACGCAACTGTCTAAAATGCGGAAAAAAAGAACTGGCGTGCACGCTCACGCAACTGTCAAAAACGCAGAAAAAATAAAAAAATGGCGTGCACGCTCACGTAAATGTCTAAATTAAAATAATTGGCGTGCACGCTCACGCAACTGTCTAAAATGCGGAAAAAAATAATTGGCGTGCACGCTCACGCAACTGTCAAAAACGCATAAAAAATAAAAAAATAGCGTGCACGCTCACTCAAATGTCTAAATTAAAATAATTGGCGTGCACGCTCACGCAACTGTCTAAAATGCGGAAAAAAAATAATTGGCGTGCACGCTCACGCAACTGTCAAAAACGCAGAAAATTTTTAAAAAATGGCGTGCACGCTCACGCAAATGTCTAAATTAAAATAATTGGCGTGCACGCTCACGCAACTGTCTAAAATGCGGAAAAAAAAGAACTGGCGTGCACGCTCACGCAACTGTCAAAAACGCAGAAAAAAATTTAAAAAAAAAGGCGTGCACGCTCACGCCAATGTCTAAA
This sequence comes from Caprella mutica, assembly GCA_947561585.1. Taxonomy (NCBI): domain Eukaryota; kingdom Metazoa; phylum Arthropoda; class Malacostraca; order Amphipoda; family Caprellidae; genus Caprella; species Caprella mutica. The sequence goes on along the minus strand of CANNZV010000280.1, from coordinate 383,620 downwards.
TTAAAATAATTGGCGTGCACGCTCACGCAACTGTCTAAAATGCGGAAAAAAAAGAATTGGCGTGCACGCTCACGCAACTGTCAAAAACGCAGTAAAATTTTAAAAATGGCGTGCACGCTCACGCAACCGTCTAAAATGCGGAAAAAAAAAGAACTGGCGTGCACGCTCACGCAACTGTCAAAAACGCAGAAAAAATAAAAAAAAGGCGTGCACGCTCACGCAAATGTCTAAATTAAAATAATTGGCGTGCACGCTCACGCAACTGTCTGAAATGCGGAAAAAAAATTATTGGCGTGCACGCTCACGCAACTGTCAAAAACGCAGAAAATTTTTAGAAAATGGCGTGCACGCTCACGCAAATGTCTAAATTAAAATAATTGGCGTGCACGCTCACGCAACTGTCTAAAATGCAGAAAATTAAATTTTTTGAATCAATTTTTTTGACTCAATTTGATGACTCAAATTTTTTTGACTCAAATTTTTTTTGACTCAAATTTTTTTTTGACTCAAATTTTTTTGACTCAAATTTTTTTGACTCAAATTTTTTGACTCAAATTTCTTGGCTCAATTGTTTTACATATTTTTCTGTCTGAATACATTTTTTTAAACAACTTTTTTTTTAATTAATTCCTTCAAATATATTCTTTGAATATATATATCTTTAATTAATAATATTTTTTCTTTTACTATTGATAACCCATAAATTGTGATGGGAAGTACACTAGTTAGTGAGAATAAAATAGAAATAGAAATTAGCGTGACGACATATTAATTATTAAATTGTATACTATACTTTTGAATGGAATAATGTTTTAGCGTGAAAGAAACGTGCGTTACGCAACTTAGTACAATGATGACAGAAAATATAAATTGGTGTGACGATATCAATTGTATAGTTTGATATCGGATGGAATTATGTGTTGGCGTGATAGAAACGTGCGGCACGCTGCTCAGTGAAAAGATAACAGAAATTATAAATTATCGTGACGATATCAGTTTTATAGTTTGTTATTTGGTGGAATTATGTATTGGCGTGATAGAAACGTGCGGCATGCTACCTAGTGAAAAGATATACATTCGAATATTTATATCACGCTATTGTTTTATTTACACATATTCATTTTTCCGTTTGACTGTTATCATGTAGCGTGACAATATTATGCAATTAGACACTGTTTAGTTTCTTGCTCTTTGTCAACTTTTATTACTTTTGTTCCTTTAATTTTTATGTTAGTTTCCCCTCAAACTCTTTTATAGAAAACTAATTATTATTTTCTTTGTTTAAAGAAAATTCTTCATCCTCTCTCTAAGCTATTCCAATTGATTACGTAAAAGTTTAAGTACCGTTTTTCTCTTGAAACTCAATTTCTATCCGTTTTACAGTAACACATTGTATTTAATAACTATAAAATTATACATGCGCAACCCATAGCGGTAATTTCCGTCATGTTCCACTCTAATCATGGTAAAATAGCATATAATTACAATTATCTAGAAGTAATTTAAAAAAAATCACTTAAAAATTTGGTTATTAAAATTAATTGGCTGGAGATTATTTAATTGAATTGACAGGAATCAGAATTCATTAATTAGTTTGGTAGGTTGGTGAATTTTTATTTTTGCATTACGTACTGTAAAATCTGGCAGCGCCGTTCCCCCGGAACCAAACCATTGACCTTGGACCTTGGGTTCATCCCCCCATCATCCCACCCACCCCCCACCCCACACCCAGGTGGGGGGTTTTAGGTGGGGGAACCTCCGTCCATGCCAACGATACATGGGGGGGAGCTTGCGATATTCGTGTGTGTGTGGTGTGCGCTGACTCTCAGCTTTTTCCTTGGGAAAAACTAAGTAAATATATAAACAGTGCAACTAAAGTTAGAAATCTCATCTCCTCCTACAGTTTTGGGTCTAAGGCTTAGCCCTTTTGGAATATGAAAGAGCACTGGGGGCTCCACAGGGCCTCAGTTCTGTTTTTTTTTTAAATTTCGGCTTTTGAATTTCGTGAAATTCAATTTTATTTTGTAGAGCTTATAGCTCCTCCCCTGGTGGAAGTAGAGAGTTGTGGATTGTTGTGTCGTGTAGACAATTTTGAGATGTATCCATTTCCAGGTATGAGAAATCTGTGTGTCGACCATAGTCGTAGCTACACGACCTCAAAGACAAAAGTGAGTGATTTTATAGGTGCTGGGGGAACCGCCATAGAAGGAGTTGGGGGAGGAAATGTGGTACGTGCTAACTGTTCTTAAATGTGGAAAATGTGCCCGCATCTTTTTGACCTGATGACTTTCCCTCCTAAACCCAACCATTTTGCCGTGAATGCCATTTCCGTGAGAAAAAATTTCAAAAAAATTTCAGGTCGGAAAAATTTTGGGGCTGAAATGCAAAAATTTAACATTTTCGGAATTGCGTAGCTCAGCTTGGTTTGGGTCTATGAAAATCATACTTGTATGGTCTTGTATGGAATTTTAGGATCTTTCACGTGATGTGGGTCCCGTTTTGATCAGAGGGTTCCAGGGTCCAACTCCGGGTCCACGAACGGAGGTCAACTTCAACCCCCATTTTGAGGGGGGTTAGGGGTCGAATTTCGAAAAAATTTACCATCACAATGAGTGCCATAAGTGTGGCATGGACCATGTCCGTACACCACTTTTTTAGACCAGTTCGACATGTAAAATCGACCAAAAAAAGCTGTAACGCCATTTTTGGCCAAAAAATGAACTTTGAAACGCTTGTTGAAGGAGGTTTCCTGGGTCCTAGGAACTTTTGACCTACACCATTCTCTAGAGAATCTCGGAGTCTTTCTGACGCATTATTTCAATTTCCATTTCGGAGGACCGTGAACTCTCACGAATTTTCAGAAAGATACGTCAACTTTTTTTTCACCAAAAACCACCCCCCCCCCCCCTGTATCATCGGGGGGTTAACACTTTTTTAATTTTGTGATAGATTTTTGTGTTAGGAAGGCTTGTGTTAGGAAGGCTCGTACGTTTCAAGTATTATCACTAGGGCTGGGACAATATGCTCTAAAAACTATAGATCCCGAAAATATCATAGACGAAACTAAATGAAATGATATCGAATACTATGTACCGCTGGCTTAGAACCATTCAATACTCTTTAGTTCTCTCCGTCTATAACATTTTAGGGATCTGTAGTTTTTAGAGCATATTGTCCCAGCCCTAATTATCACCTCTTCCATCCGTGAGCTGCTTGTGTCCCTTTTCGTCACATTCATTGCTAAGAGACTGCATTCAAGAAGTAGGTTCTCTCTATTTTTGCCGAATAATAGTGATTGAATTCATATTTATAACCTTTAAACTCTAATATAATAATTTCGTAAAAAAACATTTAATTGAATCTGTTGAGGCTTGATTAAAATTAAATGTCCTAGTGCTGAACAAAATTACGCTACTGACAATAATAATTTCTAAACTTAACTAGGACTAGCTGTACCATATATTTTTACGACTAGTTATATAAATTTAAGATAGTTTGGTTGAATTAATTAACGATATAACTATAAGAAATTCATCAAAGTTACTATGAAATATTAAATTAAATTTGCGTGCCGCACGTTTCTATCACGCCAACACATAATCCATCCGATATCAAACTATACAATTGATATCGTCTCGCTAATTTATAATTTCGGTTATCTTTTCACTAAGCAGCAGGCTGCACGTTTCTATCACGCCAACACATAATTCCATCCGATATTATACTATACAATTGATATTGTCAGGCTAATTTATAATTTCGGTTATCTTTTCACTAAGCAGCGGGCTGCACGTTTTCATCACGCCAACACATAATTCCATCCGATATTATACTATACAATTGATATCGTCAGGCTAATTTAAAATTTCTGTTATCTTTTCACTAAGCAGCGTGCCGCACGTTTCTATCACGCCAACACATAGTTCCATCCGATATTTTACTATACAATTGATATCGTCAGGCTAATTTAAAATTTCTGTTATCTTTTCACTAAGCAGCGTGCTGCACGTTTCTATCACGCCAACACATAGTTCCATCCGATATTTTACTATACAATTGATATCGTCACGCTAATTTATAATTTCTGTTATCTTTTCACTAAGCAGCGTGCCGCACGTTTCTATCGTGCCAACACATAATTCCATACAATAGTAAACTATACAATTGATATCGTCACGCCAATTTATATTTTCTGTCATCATTGTGCTAATTAAGTTGCGTGACGCACGTTCCTTTCATGCATCACATAATTCCGTTCAAAATTATATTATAAAATTAATATATCGTCACGCTAATTTATATTTATATTTCAATTTCACTAACTATAGTGTACTTCCCATAAAAATAATGGGTTATCAATAGTAAAAGAAAAAAATAATATTAATTAAAAATATATATCTTTAAAGAATATATTTGATTCAAAATATTTGAGTTAAAAATATTTGAGCCAAAAATATTTGAGACAAAAATATTTGAGTCAAAATATTTGAGTCAAAATATTTGAGTTAAAATATTTGAGTCAAAATATTTGAGTCAAAATATTTGAGTCAAAATATTTGAGTCAAAATATTTGAGTCAAAATATTTGAGTCAAAAAATATGAGTTAAAAAATATGAGTCAAAAAATATGAGTCAAAAAATATGAGTCAAAAAATATGAGTCAAAAAATATGAGTCAAAAAATATGAGTCAAAAAATATGAGTCAAAAAATATGAGTCAAAAAATATGAGTCAAAAAATATGAGTCAAAATATTTCAGCCAGAAATATTTCAGTCAAAATATTTCAGTCAAAATATTTGAGCCAAAAATATTTGAGCCAAAAATATTTGAGACAAAAATATTTGAGTCAAAATATTTGAGTCAAAATATTCGAGTCAAAAAATATGAGTCAAAAAATATGAGTCAAAAAATATGAGTCAAAAAATATGAGTCAAAAAATATGAGTCAAAAAATATGAGTCAAAAAATATGAGTCAAAAAATATGAGTCAAAAAATATGAGTCAAAATATTTGAGTCAAAATATTTGAGTCAAAATATTTGAGTCAAAATATTTGAGTCAAAATATTTGAGTCAAAATATTTGAGTCAAAATATTTGAGTCAAAATATTTGAGTCAAAATATTTGAGTCAAAATATTTGAGTCAAAAATATTTGAGTCAAAAATATTTGAGTCAAAAATATTTGAGTCAAAAATATTTGAGTCAAAAATATTTGAGTCAAAAATATTTGAGTCAAAAATATTTGAGTCAAAAATATTTGAGTCAAAAATATTTGAGTCAAAAATATTTGAGCCAAAAATATTTGAGTCAAAAATATTTTTGACCGTTGCGTGAGCGTGCACGCCAATTCTTTTTTTCCGCATTTTAGACAGTTGCGTGAGCGTGCACGCCAATAATTTCATTTTTTCCGCGTTTTAGACAGTTGCGTGAGCGTGCACGCCAAGAAATTCCATGAAATTCCACTTTTTCATGTTTTAGTCAACTTAGTTGCGTGGGCGTGCACGCAAATTCCATTTTCCGTGTTTTAGTCAATACTAAGTGACGTGAGCGTGCACGCTCACGTCACGCTCACGTTTTTTTTCCGCATTTTAGTTAGTGCCTGATGGTACTGCTCATTATGAACCATTATCTAGGTTTTACTTCATTTAATAGCTTTCTCTATCTTTCATTCCGCAGTAGCATTTCATTCCGCATTATAGTAGGTCATTCCGCAGTATTCCGCATTCCGCCATTCCGCAAAATAGATAGTGCCGTATTTTAGACTAGTTAATGGATCAACGGTGATCAGACAGAGCGGACGTGTGACTCTCCCTAAAGGCAAAATTTGGTATTCGTGAGTAACTAAAGATAATTACAAATAAGTAGGTAGTTAGACATGATCACTTAGGTATTTAAACTCAGTTCAAGATCTAGTTTCTACCCAATTGATAACTATATCAGTGACTGATAGGTAGGCTAGGGTACCGTAGATAATCCTACCTATAAGGTAGCTAGGATTTTTTTTTTTTCTCCATTTAATTTTGAAGTTAGGTAGGTAGGCCATCTTTAATATAATTTTTTTTTTTTTCTGAAATTTCGTGAACTCACTATAACTTATTATGGATTCATGGTATTCATCAGTTTCAACCGAAACTGAAAATATTAAAGAGCTAGGAGATGAAGGTGTTATCTCATCAGTTGAAGAAGATAGTAGCAATGACATTGACATGGAATCAGGATACAAAGATAAATTAGCCAGAAAGAAAAAATCAAAAAATAGAGATGAAGTAATTCCAGAAACAATTTTGCCATCCACTGCTAGTAACTATTATGAAAATAAAAAGGATAGGATATCAGGCTCCTACAAATATCCAACAGAACAGAATGGTAATGACTCCAAATATAGGAAAATCAATATAGATGACTCCAATTTAGCTCTAAGTATTTATTCTAATAAAGACGATGAATATCAGACCATCCCTGGAACAGACAGTTCAATGATCAGAATGCTACAAAATGACTTTGCTCCAGTTGATGACGAGGAGTATGAAATAATCTCCAGAAGGAAAAGAAAGAAAGTGTTTTACTCATTGGACACACAATCGATGACAACAAACTACCCCACCTCAACACACAGCAGTGTTATGAGAAATAGTACAACCTCTTATGCGAATACTCTTAGTAGGTCAATAAATACCAACCAAGGAACATCAGGACTCTCACAGAGAGAAGAAACAAATCCTGGCACCCATGCCAATGAACTGAGGAATGAATGCACTTCTATTATTGTTGAACCAATTATAGATGGTGCACAAAATATCTCAAAATTCCTCTCTAATGATAAAGAAATTGCTCTCTTCTTACATAACTCAGTTTTCAGAAAAGTACAAATTGATAGAACATCAAAAAACTTCAAAAAGAATCTCCTTATAGTCAATATTAATAAATATAATCCAAATGCCTTGAATGAAATACTCAACATTACCAATTTTGGACCATGGAGAGTCAAATGCAGATTACCTATTTCACAAGAAAATGTAAGAGGAGTAATAGGACCAATAGGATCCGAAACAAAAGATGAAGAAATAAAAGAAGAAATATCAAAGCAGTTCCAAAATTTGATAGATGTACAAAGAATATATAAGGGTAAAGAAAAATCACCGACACTTTGCGTAAAACTGACATTTGCAGGGCAAAAACTTCCTGATGAAGTTAGATTGTATCACCAGATATACAGAACTAGGATCTTTGTGGCCAAACCCTGGCAATGCTACAATTGTCAGAGATTTGGTCACAATGCCCAAGATTGTAGAAACCAAAGCATTTGTGTGAGATGCTCTGGTAAACATAAATCAGCAGATTGCACATTCAACAATACTGATCAGGTAACCAACAAATGCACAAACTGTAAAGGAGATCATCCTGCTAATTACAGAGGATGTGAAAAGATAAAAATGGCCCAAAATATTGAAAAACTTAGGGCATATGAAAAACTTTCATATAAAGAAGCCCTTCTAAACACAAAAACCCAATATACAGCAAGTATTAAACCAAAGAATCAAATAACAAAAGAATATCACCCAACCCAAGAGAATACTCAGAATAACCTAGTAAACCGCACAAAAATAATAGAAAAAAAATCTATAGGAACTCAAACAAGCTCAACTGGAAATAAAGCTCCATCAGTAGACTCCAATCTTATTGCAAATATCACAATTTTAATTGTAAAACTTATGAGAGCTGAAACCATGAACAATTCCTCAAAGATAGCAAACATAGTTAAAGATGTAATGGGAGTCAAAATTGATGCAGCAAAATTCATGGATGAACCTGAACAAAATATGATGGAAAGTGAGAATTCCTGGCCTTTCACTATTAGCCCAAAGGAAAAACAATTAGATACAAAAAATCAAAGACAAACTAAAACTAATGCAGATGGGAAACCAACTAACAAGGACACAGAAATGAAGAAACCGCCTCCTAATGTAAAACAGAAAGAGACACAGGAGGGAAAATCTAATAAATGAACAATTTAGAAAACCTTAGTATAATTTTTTGGAATTGTCACAGCCTTTACTCTAAACTAACAGAACTGAAAATAAAATTATATTCATCAAAGCCTCACATATTATGCTTATGTGAAACCTGGCTGAAAGAACATAGATTACCAGTTTTTATTAATTATACTTCTTTCTTTAAATGTAGACCCCAACAAGCTGGGGGAGGTTTGGCTATACTTGTACGCAAGGACCTTTGCGTAACTGAAAAAACACTGATTGATTTTCCAAATAATAAAATTGAAGTTCAGGCTGTGACAATTCATAGTAATAATAAAACAATTGATATAATGAATGTATATAATCCTAACAATGATGTAACCAGAAATGAATGGGAATTTTACTTTGACCAGTTGGGGAATGGAAGAATTATTGTTGGGGATTTTAATGCTCACCATCAGCTTTGGGACTCTAATAGCATTGAAAACTCATCAGGAAGGAATTTAGCAGAGGTACTGGTGAATAAACCTGAACTATGCATCCTAACCCCAACAGATATGAAAACATACTATCACATACAGTCAAGAAAATTCTCCACCCTTGACCTATGCCTGCTGAATCTGGATCTTTATGCTAGTGCTATAATACAACTAGAGGAAGATTTAGGGAGTGATCACTTCCCTATATCTGTAGAGATAAATTTTAAACCTGAAACAGCAACATTCAAACGCAGATCTAAGTGGAAGTTTGAGGCAGATGTATGGAAGTATTGGGTTGCTGATCTGCCAGAATGTAATACAGATAGTACAAATTTGGAGGAATCATATGGAAGTTTCTTAGAAAATATTTTGAACACAAGTAATGAAAAATTCCAGAAAACTAAAGAAACTGTTACTCCAAAATATTGTAAACCCTGGTGGAACCAACAATGTGCAGAAGCTGTTGCTGAAAGAAGAAAAAGAAAAAATACTTTTCACAAACATCCAACCATTGAAAATCTCATTTCTCTCCGAAGAGCTGAAGCTATTGCAAAACAAACAACCAAAAAAGCAAAGAAAAAATCATTTATAGAATTCTCAAACAAAATTAACAGTGAAACGCCAACCTCAAAAATTTGGAAATATATCAATAAACTGAAAAACAAATCAAGTAGAATTTATGCACAACCACTGATCGATAATAATCAAACCATTCTTAATCCAAAGCACAAATCAAACATTTTAGCAAAAAACTATGCCAAAACATTTGACTCATCTACTTACAGTGTGAATGAAATGAGTTTGCTACTTCCCATCACAATGGCTCTGAATGACTGCTCAAATGACATTCAAAATAAAAATTTTACTCTGTATGAACTGGATAGAGGACTAGAAAATCTAAAAAGTACCACACCTGGTCATGATATGCTACATAATGATATGCTGAATCATTTACCAAACGAGTATATAAAGTGGATGTTACAAATAATTAACGAGAGCTTCCAAAAATCATTTGTTCTTAAAGAATGGAAATTGGCAATCATTCTCCCAATAGGGAAGCCAGGCAAACCACCAGAAGAACCATCATCGTATCGACCCATATCCCTTCTTCCATGTTTTTCAAAGTTGATAGAAAGATTAATTACCAACAGACTAAATTATATTTTTGAAACAAACCAATCATATAGCTCAACACAAGGGGGATTCAGAAAACGCTTCTGTACCCTTGATCAAATTGCCAGACTAGAAAATGGAATAAGAACATCGATGGGTAAAAGAGAGAGTTTGATTGCTGTATTCTTTGACCTAAGTCAAGCATATGATAGAATATGGCATCTGGGCCTATTATCTGAACTTACCAAACATGGAATTAGAGGCAAAACATTAGCTTGGATTAAAAACTACCTAACTGATAGAAATTTCAAAGTATACTTTGAAGGTGAATACTCGGATGAATATCCAATCAAATCAGGCGTGCCTCAAGGATCAATCCTTGCTCCAACTCTGTTTAACATAATGCTATCAAATATTCCTTCGATCCAGAATATTCACATATCAGAATATGCTGATGATATTGCAATCTTTGCTTCAGATAAAAATGTTAATAACCTAACTACAACTATTCAAAAGCAAATAGACACTCTAGACAAATGGCTCAGTAAATGGGGCTTCAAAATAAATGAAAACAAAACAAAAGCTATGCTATTTACATTAAAACGCTGTGAAACCCCCTCCTTAAAGATAAATGATTCCTCTATCTCCTTTGTTGAAACTTATAAATATTTAGGTATGATATTTGATAGTCACAGATTATCATGGAAATCCCATGTTGACATGTTAATTAAAAAATGTGTACCTCGTGTAAATATTTTGAAATCTATTTCAAATAGCCAGTGGGGTGCGGATAGGTTGATTCTTCTCCGGTTGTATAAGAGTATTGTTCGTAGTATTATTGATTATGGATCAATATTTTACAGGACTGCCCCTAAGGTTTATCTTGACAAACTGAATGGTATACAGAATAGTTGTTTGAGAGTAGCTCTAGGTGTTAGAATGACTTCTCCTTTAATATCAATTGAAATAGAAAGTAATATTCCACCACTGTTTATACATAGAGAATATCTCTTGATGAAATATTATGCTAGACTGAATGAATTACCTGAATACTCCCCTGTCATTAGAGAAACAATGAATGATTTGAATAACTCTTACAACAGAGGATGGACTAACCATTACATTTCAGCACCCGTTGTAATTCAATCTCTTAAACTGTTATTATCTTATCAATTCCCACATACTGAACATACCTACTCACCATTAATCTCTCCAGTACCACCTTGGTATAATATAGAACTTTACCTTAAATCTGAATTTACTAAATCTTCTGTTAAGGATCTAAGTGAAAACAATGCAATAGCAATATTTAATGATATAAAGGAACATTGTTATGACAAATTTATTCATATATATAGTGATGGCTCTGTTATTAATAATCCAATGAAATCAACTGCTGCTGCCATAATAATTAATCATAATGATGAAAGAATAATAAGAATGTGGAAAATTAGCCCACTAGCTTCAATTTTAACAGCAGAATTATTTGCAATTTATAAAGCTCTGAAATATATTGAGGAACACATTGAACCAGAAAATGGAGTAGTTATATTTACTGACTCTCAATCCTCTATTGAAATATTGAAGGGAAGAACCCCCAAATCAAATTTGCATCTTGTCTTTATCACACAGAAGTTAATTATGAGCCTAAATTCCAGATTCCCTGTAATAATCCAGTTCATCCCAGGTCACAGGAACATTGAAGGCAATGAGTATGCAGACTTAGCAGCCAGAGCAGGACACAGCTCTGATGAGGTAACAGATGCCCCAATTTGTTCTTCTGATAGAATGAGACTGGTTAAGAGTATCCTGAAAAGGAAATGGTATGAGTATTGGATTGATCAAATGGACACAACAGGTAAAGGACATTTTCTTTTTAAAATAAAAAAGTGTATAGGCTACTGGCCATGGACCTCTCTGAATGAGAGGCCCATAGAGTCAGCACTAGCCAAAATGAGAATAGGACATGTTGGGTTAAATGAACATAGATATAGATTCAATATGAAAGAGACAAATTTATGTACATGCGGGAAAGTAGAAAGTATAGAACACTATTTGTTCCAATGTCCAAAGTACGTTATGTCTCGAACAAACCTCTACCTAAAGCTTACTGATTTAAATGTCCCTATGACCTTGCAAAATATTCTTGGAGGAGGTGATTATGAAAACGCTATTCAGGTAAAAATAATAAGAGCTACATCGCAATACATAAAGGAGACACAGCGTATAACGGATCTGTAGATAAAACTTTTGTATGCTAACTACTAACCTTCTTTATAGTATGTATGTGCTTGAACATGGAATCTATAAAATCCAGGCCTGTAAATAAAATATAAATGTTATAATTAATATTTAAAGATTTATGGTGACAAATGCCATTACTGAGACACAACTCTTGCATTTTTGCACAAATTGATTAGCTATAGGATAGGAAAATAATGTAAGCAAATTAGCAAGAGAATGTGCTCAGTTTAAGAAAAGAAAAAAAAAATTGAAATACATGTATAGACATCCTAATTTTATATGCTGTGGTCATTAAAGTAGAGTAGTGTAGATATGACACAGTATAGCTCATGTATAAAACATGAAGATAGAGTTCCCATTACTGAAGACACCCACCTAGTCATCATTGCCTCGCCTCAAGGCACGGCGACTGCAATAGTGATGTCAGTGAGGATGTTATCCCTGTCTAGACAGTATCCCCTTCTAGTAATCTATTTTTGTACCGACTAATTGTTATCTGGGAGGGAACTAGAACTAACTGTACTGCTGCTAGGAACAAATATAAAAAAAAACATATGCATATATATATATCAAGACATATTATAGCTAACATGAATTAATAAAAATGTTTTCTTTTACAGGTTCACATCTAAATAAAGACTTGAGGCGCATGGTTCATTCCACTTACATTTGTGAGCGAACCGAGTCCTCGTTAAACTGAAGAAGAGAGAGAGAGAGAGAGACTAGTTAATGTGAACCGTACGTGGTCGCCACCTGTGGGTCACATTTATATTATTTGAGTGTGATTGGCATATTCTAATAGTATTCTCATGGTATAATATTAAAATGCACACTTCAAGATACATAAATCAACACTTGATATTTATTCAAATGAATAGATTACTCATTTATTACTCATGAGAACCTTACGTGGTCACCACCTGTGGGTCACACTATACTCATGTGAACCGTAGGTGGTCACCACCTGTGGGTCACACTTATCTAATTTGAGTGTGATTAGTGTATTCTAATGGTATAATATTAAGATGCAAACTTCAAGATACATAAATCTTTTAGATTTTTGTGACATGAAACTGTTAATGTAGTTTGTTGTATCTGCTAGTTTCCAAGTAAAATAGTATGTCTCATAAACTCGCCATTTGTCTCTCCAGCTCTCTCCAAAAATCAACAAATTCTCTCCAAAATGATCAAATTATCATTGATTCTCACCAAAATAACATTGTAGCATAGGAGAAAAATAGATAAAACTCACCATTTGCAATTGAAGAGCTCAAAATAACTGTCACAAACTCGCCATTAAATTGGCGAGTTTGGACATGCTTTATTACTTGGGCTAGTTTGTTGTACTGCACACTTCATGATTGTTTAATGACCTGGCAGGGGGGTTCGGGGGGCGGCACGCCCCCCGATATACGTATTTGTGATGATCTATTTGAAATAAACGGCAGATGTACCTTTCCAAACTCCCAAACAATACGGTCATAACCTAACCTATCGTAAAATTAATTGTGCTATATCTCGTAAACGAAGAGTTTTCACAACAAATAGTATTCATGAAAAACGTCTTAAAATAGCTTTTTTAACCTATTATTGATGTCAAATTACCAAAAATCCCAATTAAGATAGATATATTTAAAAAAACGTGACCCACAGGAGAAACCTCCTGTGAGTCTCACCTGGCGTTCGCATTTCCTTCCCGTATGTTACTCCTTAAATGGCCAAAAATCTCAAAATTTTCTACACTAATTACATGTAAATTGTAAACATAGAGATTAATTAGAATATTGTCGTCGGATGATTCAGGAGACTAATTTCAAGGCCTCATTGAGTCATTAGTCGCCTGATAAACTTCACAACTTCATGCATCTTTTGCAGACTGGTATGTCAATCTGCTCTCACACACACAGTAAGGTTGTGTGCACATTGTGTGTCTGACTTTCCTCCTAATTTCTTTCTCCTCTATTTTCGGTGAGTAGGGTCAAGCAGGTAAATTGCGGCCCACTAACTAACTGCGGCCTCTAACAACAGAAATGTCATAGCTTCAAAACACTCGTTAAAAGTTTTAAAACATAAATTATAGCATGCATTGCGCTTATTTTGATAGCTATGCAACATTTTAATGTGATTTCAGTTCAGAATGTTTTAGAGACTCTCTTGAGAGGGCCACAATAAAAATTAATGGGCCGTAATTTACCTGCGTGACCCTATTTAAATTAATAATAAAGATAATAATTACAAGTAAATCAGAGGGCCAGTCTGCAAAGTGTGTCCATCCAGTCTGCAAAAGATGCATGAAGTTGTGAAGTTTATCCGGCGACAATTGAGGCTTTGAAATTAGTCTCCTGAATTATCTGGCGACAATTTTTAAATTAATTCCTATGTTAACATGTAATTATTGGAGAGTATTTTGAGATTTTTGGCCATTTTGAAGGGAAAATTTGAAAATCTTTGGAAAGAAATTGTCCCAAGAATTAAATATCTGGAGACTGATTGTGCATGTTTTGCAGACTGGGTAACATAGGAATGAATTCTAAATCTCCCGCAGCTAAATTAATGGTAACCTAAGAAATTAAATGATCTTCATTAATTCAAATTTAAATTAATTGACAATATTTTCACTGGATATTATCAGTATTGATATAGTTTAAACATTGTTTAAGTTTAAACTTCATAGCTGGTAGCTGCCCAAATAAAAAAGTTAGAGGCCAAATGCCAGTCTGTATTTGGTACACAGAATCCCACTGACTTTTACATAAAGCTGAAAAAATCCACCATAAATTTCCAATAATTTTGCTGATCCACCAACATTTTCCCAATTTATCCACCGAAAATTAATGGTAACATAGGAATAAATAGCTAAAAGTCCACTGACTTTGCTAGAATATTTTTTTCAAAGGGAAAAAATTCCACCGACATGTCGGCAGAATTTACCATGAAATACAGTCTGGGCCAAATGTTTTGTGACACCCGAATGCGGGTGTGAGAACTACATATGAACGCAGTACGGCCAGTACCTTATTGGATACTCACATTGCTTCAAATCTGATATGATGAAATCCAAACTATAAGGTGGTACAAAAATGAAAAATCATTACTCCCAAAAAAGCTGATGAATTATTGTATAAATTCTAGCTTATAAGTATCTAAACAATTTTAGATATAAAAAAGCTATAGGTAACTATAAATATATTTGTCTCATTTTTGACTACCTGCTCATCGTTCTTCTGTGCGGGACATTAGTAGAAGTTCCGGAGTAGTGAATTGCGTAGAGGCCGGACTGCAGAAACTGGTGAAGTGTTCTCCAAGAAATTGTCTATTTTGGCTTCTGTTCTCAGTAAAATACTTTAATTAAAGGAGGAAATTAAGAATTGTTCGCACAGAAAATGTTAAAAATGCACCATGTTCTGCAGACTGGCGTAGAGGGGGGAGTTGAATTGAGACAAGATAGAGTTGGAACTCTTTATATAGGTAGGTAGGTAGGTAGGCATTATTATATAGAAGTATTAAGATAGGTTAAAAATAGGGTGATTGTGCCAGTAATCGGCATACCTATAGTAATCGGAATAGCAGACACATTAAGTATGATTTCAATATAATATATAAAGCAATAGGGGTGTGAGTACCAAATTATTAAAGAACCAAGTTCCAACCGTTTAATTGAATTTTAATCCTTTCTAATTATTTCACCACACATATTAACAGTTAGCTTCCGATCATTGTGGGAAAGTCAAGTTATCGGTCAGTTCATTGAATTTTTTGTAAGAGAATGTTTCCTCTTTGAAACTCAGAGTGTGATTCAGTAGCTTCTAATGTACCAGGTATACAATTTTCTCGATGTACAATTGTAACTAAACAAATACTTTTTAATTTAAATTGTAGTCCGATCACTAGATTATCAGAACATCTAATTTTTATGATCTGACAGACTGGCCGATTAAACAAAGAATCCATCCGTCCACCCTGACGGTTACTGGAAAATCTTCCTGTCATGCGTCCAATAACAAACTGGTATATTAACTAATCAATTTAGATTGTTACATTGGCCGATAACATAAATGAATAATTTTTGAGATAATTACGCTCGTATATTCTCAGAAGAAAATAGGTTGTTACGTATGTTAACAACTGGTATGATAATACTTTAACGTCAAATAATATAGAAATATTTTGCATACTAATACATACTTATTTAGTGTCAAGAGGGAATTATATATGGCATTTGTCAATAATCAAAATATTTAAAATTCAATGAGAGAAAAATTTGAAATTAACTTAACAGTAAAACAGGTATTTTTAAATACTTAATATATAGGTTGACTTCCACTCCACAATCTGACGTCAGTGACACAGACAAAGAGAATGATGCAATCTACAGTCTACTCCATAAAAGTGGAAGAGAGGTCATAGCTATATAACGGCATTCATTTTTGTAGCGGAAATTCAAATTATGTCCTGTTTAAACTCAAAACAATTGTTATTTACATGCTGAAAATTACGAACTTCATGAACCATTTCAATGAAAATCTAATGGAGTTACAACAATTTCAAAATAATTTTATCAGTAAATAATGTGTTATAGGTAGCATTATAATATAACTAAGATATCTGTAACAAAATAGAAATGAAATGCATAATAATTGCAGTTTGCTGTCATTTAAAATAGTTACCCCTTATTTTTAGAACTATTCTAATCAAGAAAACATATAAAGGCTGCTGGTTAACTAAATTGATTAATAACTATCTGAGAAATGAATAAATTGTATTGTTCGTCAATTTTAAAACATTGGAATATAATCAATGTGTAACTAGTTACTTAGCAGACAAATCAATTATATGATAAACTTTATAGTTTAAAGTAGCGGTTGATTTTTAGAACGGGTAATTTTCCTCTTGTAGAAGGTGGCAGTTGTAGGGGCTTCACATGTCTAAATGATCACATTGATAAAAATATCTTAGTTTCTGGTGTGTGGCTAACAATAATTTATAACATGTTCAAACTTTCGATTGAAGTGACAACACTAAAATCTAACGTATTTTTAAACATTGATCAAGTGTTTGATTGTGTGTATGGGTAGGTAATAAATAATAATATTATAATTTATAACATAATACTCACTATAACTTACTATAGTAGGAATTATGTTAATAGATAAAATACATATATATTGATTGTATAGATATTAAGTATGACTGAATCTATTCTAAGCGGAAGACTAATTATATTATATATTATTATTGTAATCAACCAGTATGGCAAACATAAGTTCCTTATGATTGTCATACTGAATTGGAAGTGACTGAATATAGATATTGCTATGACGATTACTAGCATTTTAGACTAATGGGACATTTTTACTTTTAATTGCATAAGTAATAAGATAAAGTGTTTATAGCTGTAAAGCGATTAGAAAGAAAAAATTTCCAGCTTTCTAATAATAGTTGCATTGTGTCAGTAGCGTTTATATGTGACTTGTTATTGGTATTTGTTTGTAATTTATCCTTGACTGACGGATTACTGGCACAAACACCCTACCTACATTATTACTAGCCATAAAAAAACTATTCCACCAAATTTGAAACCTGATATAATCTCAATCCTATACTTATTTACAGGTAGTCACTAGTGTGGTCATAACTTGTTAATGTTATCAAATTAATAGAATATAGGGTAAAATAATGAATGAATCTGAGAGTGATAGTCACATGTATCACTCAAACCAATATGACTCAGATTCACTAGAACAGAAGATATACTGTCAAGAAACATTGAATAATACAAAAATGCCTTACAAAAAGGATATAGCTAATCCTAGCAGGATGCATCCAAAGCGGGAGAGGGAAATCCATAATTCCAGAAACATGTCCATTGCCTGAGACGCAATACAGGGAAAGACCAGAAAGTGATATGCCATTTCCAAATGCAACAGAATTACCATCAAACTAGGAAGAATATCAAATCAGTGATAATGTCCACACAATTCCAGAAACATGTCCATTGCCTGAAACACAATACATGGGAAGTGATATGCCATGTCCAAATGCCAAAGAATTACCATCAAACCAAAAGGAGTATCACAACAGTGACAAAGTCCACATAATTCCAGAAACATTTCCTATTCCAGATGATTCTCAGATAAATGGTATTAATCCAATTTATCAAAGAAGATCCAGTGGTACACAAAAACAAATAAGAAATAAAGAAAATCCAACCTACCCAAGTAATGCAGCAATGAGATCAAACTCTCAAAATAACACCATTATTTTTAAACAACTATCTGAAGACTACTGAAATCACTGCTGGAAACACAAATAACCAAAAGCTAACACTCAGGTAATGAAGCATGTCCAAACTCACATTTTTCGATCATTTGAAGAGGAATTTGGTTTCTTTTGGAGAAAAATGAAGAGTTGATCATAATCAACATGATTAATAATATATTCAATGAATTCATAAATACTACCCCACGTGGGACAGAGTGGGATACCCCTCGCTTGCGAGGGACGAGGGATTTTAGATGTCTTAAGACGTCTGAATCCCACTCACATCCCATGTCTTGAACAAGCGGGATGCCCCACGTCTGTCCCACAGGGGATTATTACACGTCTGCCCCACGTCTTAAATCCCTCGCTAGCCCCACATCTCAAAACCCCCGCTTGTCCCATGTCTGCCCCACATCTAAAAACCCATCGCCTGTCCCAAGTCTAAAACCTCACGTTTAAAACCCCTCACCTGCCCCACGTCTAAAACACCTTGCCTGCCCCACGTCTAAAACCCCTCGCCTGCCCCACGTCTAAAACCCCTCGCCTGCCCCACGTCTAAAACCCCTCGCCTGCCCCACGTCTAAAACCCCTCGCCTGCCCCACGTCTAAAACCCCTCGCCTGCCCCACGTCTAAAACCCCTCGCCTGCCCCACGTCTAAAACCCCTCGCCTGCCCCACGTCTAAAACCCCTCGCCTGCCCCACGTCTAAAACCCCTCGCCTGCCCCACGTCTAAAACCCCTCGCCTGCCCCACGTCTAAAACCCCTCGCCTGCCCCACGTCTAAAACCCCTCGCCTGCCCCACGTCTAAAACCCCTCGCTTGCCCCACGTCTAAAATCCCTCGCCTGCCCCACGTCTTGAACCCCTCGCCTGCCCCACGTCTAGAACCCCTCGCCTGCCCCACGTCTAGAACCCCTCGCCTGCCCCACGTCTAGAACCCCTCGCCTGCCCCACGTCTAAAATCCCTCACCTATCCCACGTCTAAAACCCCTCGCCTGTTACACGCCTCTCCCACGTCTAAAACCCCTTGCCTGTTCCACGTCTAATACCCCTCGCCTTTCACACGGTGGATATATTGCAGACTTGCAGAACAATTTTTTAATTTAAATAGATTTTAGACGTTCAAATACGTAATCAATGTGTAAATTGCCTGGACAAGCTACTTGTGCAATTGAATGTACTTATCTAGAACATCAGTTGAAGACTGTAAGTAATTGATCAAAATAATAACTAGGTAGGTATTGATAAACACTAGTAGATATAACTAGGTAGCTGTTGATGTAGGTATCTAGGTAGGCTTTGATGAATAATACTAGTAGGTAAGGATCGATGAACACTACCTAGTAGGTTACTAGGTAGGTATTGATAAACACTGGTAGGTATCTAATAGGTATTGACTTACAGTTATAGGTAACTAGGAAGCATTGATAAACACTTGTAGATAACTAGGTAGGTTTTGGCAAACAGTTGTAGGTAAGTAAGGTAACTAGGTAGGTAATTGATGAACACTAGTAGGTAACTAGGTAGGTATTGATGAGCACTAGTAGGTAACTAGTTAGATATTGATCAGCATTTAGTAGGTAACTAGGTAGGTATTGATAAACACTGGTAGGTATTGACAACAGTTGTAGGTTACTAGGTTGGAATTGATAAACACTAGTAGATAACCAGGTAGGTATTGACAAACACTGGTAGGTATCTAAAAGGTATTGACAAACAGTTATAGGTAATTAGGTAAGCATTGATAAACACTTGTAGATAACTAGGTTAGTATTGGCAAACAGTTGTAGGTAAGTAAGGTAACTAGGTCGGTAATTGATGAACACTAGTAGGTAACTAGGTAGGTATTGATGAGCACTAGTAGGTATTGATAAACACTGGTAGGTATTGACAACAGTTGTAGGTTACTAGGTTGGAATTGATAAACACTAGTAGATAACTAGGTATGTATTGACAAACACTGGTAGGTATCTAAAAGGTATTGACAAATAGTTATAGGTAACTAGGTAAGCATTGATAAACACTTGTAGATAACTAGGTTAGTATTGGCAAACAGTTGTAGGTAAGCAAGGTAACTAGGTCGGTAATTGATGAACACTAGTAGGTAACTAGGTAGGTATTGATGAGCACTAGTAGGTATTGATGAGCACTAGTAGGTATTGATAAACACTGGTAGGTATTGACAACAGTTGTAGGTTTCTAGGTTGGAATTGATAAACACTTGTAGATAACTAGGTAGGTATTGGCAAACAGTTGTAGGTAACTAGGTATTATTGATGAGCACTAGTAAGTAACTAGCTAGGTATTGATGAACAATTGTAGGTAACTAGGTAGGTTTTGATGAACACTACTAGGCAACTAAGTAGGTATTGATGAATACTAGTAGGTAACTAGGACATAGGTTGATATTTATAAACAGTTGTAGGCAACTAGGTAGGCGTTGATAAACACAAGAAGGTAACTATAGGTAAGATTAATTAACAGTTATAGGTAATTAGGTAGTTAATAACATTAATTAACATTATTAATACAAATATTAATAAATAACTTAATACTTATTTTTATCATTTACATTAAAAAAAGAAAAGATACCAAAATATAGAATGTTACATTATATTTATTTAAAATAACCAAGAAGCACTCAAGTTGCATAAAGATCATTTCATTACTACTTCTACCATATCCAGGATGGCTCAGTGGTAGCGTCGCCGATTTCAATAGTACATCACACTACAGTCCTGAGTTCGAGTCCCGAGAACACCACTACATTTCTTTATCCATTTCTTCCCTTTTAATTTGTATATAACAATATGTAATATTAAAATGATTGATATACAGCCAAATGTATATATGCAATAAAGTAAAAAATTGCAATAATGATTAGTATGATCTTCAATATTTCTTATACAATTTATATACCCCAATTAACAGAATGGTATTAGACGTAGGACAGCCGAGGTGTATTAGATGGGGGAATTGCAAGGGGTATTAGACGTGGGACAGGCGAAGGGTTTTAGACGTGGGACAGGCGAGGGGTTTTAGACGTGGGACAGGCGAGTGGTTTTAGAAGTAGTATAGACCGGGGGAGGGGTTTAAACGTGGGATTAGACGTGAGTCCGTGGGTATCTCTCGCTGTTAGACGTCTTGCAAGACGTGGGATCAGACGTCTAGTAGAAGGGGACCCCTGTGCAAACAGCGAGGGACAGACGTCTAAAACCCCACGCCCCACGTCTAAAACCCCTCTATAGCGAGGGGTATAAGATGTGGGACAAACCACTTTTGGTTAGCTGGGTAAGTATGAAGGAGAAATGCAGATTTATACCGATGGATCAAAGTTGACGGATGGATCAGTTGCGGCAGCAAGACATCAATACATTTGATATACAACACACATAATCCTACATATAAAGGCCTCGCATATAGGATCCAGAAGATAATATATGAACTATTACCATTTGTAAAGATACAATGGGTAAAAGGCCATGTTGGCAAAAAAGAGAATGTGATTGCAGATGCTGCAGCTAACTTAGGTCATCAAAATGACAGATCGGCTGCAAGCATACTAAGTTTTGAAGAAAACATCACCCATCTCAGTAGAAAGTATTTCCATTTATGTGTAAAAGAGTGGAACAACAAAGTAAATTTGACCCTAAAGGGTAAATTCATGCATAGTATCATGTCCAAACCAAAGTACAAACCCTGGGTGGGACAAAAATCTAGAACTCTAGAAACAATTTTGGTAATATTGCGAATTGGGCTCATAGGATTAAATGGTCACAACTTTCGATTTGGTAGAGGTGAGACAGCACAATGTATACATTGTGAGGTTCCAGAAACAATAGAACACTTTCTGTTGACTTGCAGAAACTACCAATAACACAGGAATGCAATGATTCTTGCACTCAATAAATTAAATGTTCAATTGTCCCTAAGAAACATCCTTCTGGGAGGAGAACATTCAGAGAACACGCAAATAAAAATTCATCGCATTTTACTGAAATATCTTCAACCATGTGGCAGAATATATCAACTATAAGTGTCGATCAATATCAACCCAAACAAGCAGATATATAAAGGAAAAGTACACTTGTTAATAAGTTCATGAAATCAGTAGCTAAATAGCTGTGTACTAACCAGTTAATGGACAACCATTGAACTTGAAAGATCCCAGGATCAATTGGTATGAACCATTCAGTTGAACTAGGCACCTTAAGTGGTAGACTCATTTCAAGACATACCACAACACTGAAAATAAGAACTGATATTGCTAACTAGTAACTACTATCTAACAGTCTAACTTGGTGTCAGGGAAAAGAGAGACAAGTGCCATCACCTCTGTAAACAAAGCCAATCTCCTTATTAACCCTACAAGAAGAAGATGCACAAAGCGTCTAAAAGATTAGATTAGGACACCTATATAATCGTAGCTACACTATTAAAGAAGATTAGATACTTTACTCAGTGAGTCGGACTCAGTCAGTGAGCTTGCATTTATTTTGGTTTGTCTTGACAAATTGTGGAGATCGTCAGTTTAAGGCTTAAAGTCAAATACCAATTAATTGGCTTACATCCACTCTGGAAAATACCTACCTTCCAGTGTGCAAAGCATGCACAATCAGTCTCCAGCTACTTAATTTTTGGGGCAATTTTTGGGAATCTTTTCTGATGGTACTAAAATTGCTTCTCCTTCAATAATGATTCGATTCACTTGAAACAAGCTTTTGTATGTAGCCTGGTGTATTTACTAAAAATTTTCTAGAGAGTAGAATTTGAAAAATAAATTTTTAATAGTCTAAAAATTTAATTTTGTATGGACTTGTTCATTCTTCTTCCTGGATTAGGTAGTGATTTTTCGGGACTGGGAATAGATTAAAGATTAGGAACAAGTGTAAGGATTGTGTGCAATTTTCTTCAGATTGGAGGCAATTCTCAGGATTGAATACAATTATGAGGATTTTGCTCAATTTCAGGATTGGGTGCAAAAGTGATGTGATATCTTGGATTTGATAATTTACTGGTAAGTTTGTCACCAAATCTGAAAAACGGTATTGAAACATAAATGTTTGTTTTGTTTTATAAATATTTGTGTAAATGGATGTTATTTATTGGAAGAGACCCGCTAGGAGTTCCGAGCTCAGCCCAAGAACATCTCATAATTGTTTTTGTTAGGTAGTTTGGGAGAATCGTCACTAGTCTTCAATAGGGATCCGATTTGATTGAGACAAACTTGTAAGTGGTAGTCTGGCTTTTTTGCTACACTTTCTGTGCCCCTGACGAATTTGCCACAGTCGCAGCTCTCCCTTGGGAGTATCACCCGGGGTTTTATGTCTTGTTTTAATCTTATTCCTATATTTAAATCTTTTTATTGTGAAATTGCGAACAGATTATGAAATCTCTCTGAACACTTTCAGAAGGCTGGATTAACAAAGGAATTGATTCTAAAGTGTTTTCCAGAAAATTAATGTAGATATTAGATTTATTCAAAAACTATTGGATAGAATTTTCAAAATAGCTATAAGATATTGTCTAATCGCCAGACTTGATTATAGTGAATATAATCAATCGTCAAAGAATACAGAAATGCATTTTTGATATGTTCCCAAAAAGTATTTTTTTTAAACTCTAAAAGCAACTATTACTATTTAAAAAGAACTGAAGTTACTCAACTTTTTATAAATAATCCCCCAACACTTTACTTAAATTACATGGATAGGAAAGATAATATTGTTTTTATTCCACAGGAAATAGATACTACTCCTCATCACTAATTCATAATGCCTGCATTTCCTTTTGTTAAATTAGGAATATTGCTTGTGAAGCAAATCAGTAAACCTATTGCTAATGCTGTGAAAAATAGAGCCAAGAAAACTCCCTTCTTTAGAAACTACATTTGTATGCCCCCCGCACAGTGTAAGTTTTTAGTTATTGTATTGCCTCATTTGGTTATTGTATTGCCTCATTTAGTTATTGTATTGCCTCATTTAGTTATTGTATTGCCTCTTATAGTTATAGTATTGCCTCATTTAGTTATTGTATTGCCTCATATAGTTATAGTATTGCCTCATTTAGTTATTGTATTGCCTCATATAGTTATAGTATTGCCTCATTTAGTTATTGTATTGCCTCTTTTGGTTATTGTATTGCCTCTTTTGGTTATTGTATTGCCTCATTTAGTTATTGTATTGCCTCATTTAGTTATTGTATTGCCTCATATAGTTATAGTATTGCCTCATTTAGTTATTGTATTGCCTCATTTAGTTATTGTATTGCCTCATTTAGTTATAGTATTGCCTCATTTAGTTATTGTATTGCCTCTTTTGGTTATTGTATTGCCTCATTTAGTTATTGTATTGCCTCATATAGTTATAGTATTGCCTCATTTAGTTATTGTATTGCCTCTTTTGGTTATTGTATTGCCTCTTTTGGTTATTGTATTGCCTCATTTAGTCATTGTATTGCCTCATATAGTTATAGTATTGCCTCATTTAGTTATTGTATTGCCTCATTTAGTTATTGTATTGCCTCATATAGTTATAGTATTGCCTCATTTAGTTATTGTATTGCCTCTTTTGGTTATTGTATTGCCTCTTTTAGTTATTGTATTGCCTCATTTGGTTATTGTATTGCCTCATATAGTTATAGTATTGCCTCATTTAGTTATTGTATTGCCTCTTTTGGTTATTGTATTGCCTCTTTTAGTTATTGTATTGCCTCATATAGTTATAGTATTGCCTCATTTAGTTATTGTATTGCCTCTTTTGGTTATTGTATTGCCTCATTTAGTTATTGTATTGCCTCTTTTGGTTATTGTATTGCTTCATATAGTTATTGTATTGCCTCATTTGGTTATTGTATTGCCTCACTTGGTTGTTGTATTGCCTCTTTTGGTTGTTGTATTGCCTCTTTTGGTTATTGTATTGCCTCTTTTGGTTATTGTATTGCCTCTTTTGGTTATTGTATTGCTTCATTAACTAGTGCTTAGTTAGATGGGACTTTCCCTTAAATTTCTTAACTTTTACAATTTCTTAACTCAATCCAACAGTTATTTATCTTAAATGTGCAGGCCTTCTCATTGTTAAGAATCTTTAGAGTGTAGCTCATTGACTCAATTTTAAGATGGAGGCTTTGGTATTTTTATATCTTTGATAAAATTCTCTTTTCCAGGCTTTCCTGAATAGTGAATATAAGAAAATTGTATGCACTTTATTGGAAGATATTGCATGTGGTGCAATATATCTTTCCTTTTAACTCCAATGAAGTTCAGATCTATTGTTATTGTCTCAATAAATTAAATTCTATGAACTTTGTGTCATATATTTTTTTGCATATGTTTATGGATTAGTAATTGGCATCTTTTGGCTTTTAGACAATAGGACTTTCATCAGAAATTTACTCTTGTGCATAGAGTGATATGAATTTTCCATTTCATTCTAAATTGGCTCCTTTCATTTCTTTACAATTTTGGCATGTGGATTTTATTTTATTTTATTGAAAATGTATTCAACTTTTCTGAACCATTCATCTTCAAGCATTCATACTTAATGCATACATCATCTGAGTTGCAGATGCTTTTTCATCTGGATCTCTTATCTTGACTTGTTTTACACTATATGTAGCTATATGAATAGTGTTTGATACCATTCTCTTCCTTCAGTGTACCATTGGTGTGATGTTCGCACCAAGATGTACCTCACTAACATGATTCGAACTAAGGACAGCGCTCCAATTCCAAAACTGAATGAACAGGCTGCTATAGAACTGGGTGCCAATCTACTAGGTGAGAGTTATTCCTTATCTACTAGGTGAGAGCTATTCCTTATCTACTAGGTGAGAGTTATTCCTTATCTACTAGGTAAGAGCTATTCCTTATCTACTAGGTAAGAGCTATTCCTTATCTACTAGGTAAGAGTTATTCCTTATCTACTAGGTAAGAGCTATTCCTTATCTACTTGGTGAGAGTTATTCCTTATCTACTAGGTAAGAGCTATTCCTTATCTACTAGGTAAGAGCTATTCCTTATCTACTTGGTGAGAGTTATTCCTTATCTACTAGGTGAGAGTTATTCCTTATCTACTAGGTGAGAGTTATTCCTTATCTACTAGGTGAGAGTTATTCCTTATCTAGCTACTTGGTGAGAGTTATTCCTTATCTACTAGGTGAGAGCTATTCCTTATCTACTAGGTGAGAGCTATTCCTTATCTACTTGGTGAGAGTTATTCCTTATCTACTAGGTGAGAGTTATTCCTTATCTACTAGGTGAGAGTTATTCCTTATCTACTTGGTGAGAGTTAATCCTTATCTACTAGGTGAGAGTTATTCCTTATCTAGCTACTAGGTGAGAGTTATTCCTTATCTAGCTACTAGGTGAGAGTTATTCCTTATCTACTAGGTGAGAGTTATTCCTTATCTACTAGGTGAGAGTTATTCCTTATCTACTAGGTGAGAGTTATTCCTTATCTACTAGGTGAGAGTTATTCCTTATCTACTAGGTAAGAGCTATTCCTTATCTACTAGGTGAGAGTTATTCCTTATCTACTAGGTGAGAGTTATTCCTTATCTACTAGGTGAGAGCTATTCCTTATCTACTAGGTAAGAGCTATTCCTTATCTACTAGGTGAGAGTTATTCCTTATCTACTTGGTGAGAGTTATTCCTTATCTACTAGGTGAGAGTTATTCCTTATCTACTAGGTGAGAGTTATTCCTTATCTACTAGGTGAGAGTTATTCCTTATCTACTAGGTGAGAGTTATTCCTTATCTACTAGGTGAGAGTTATTCCTTATCTAGCTACTAGGTGAGAGTTATTCCTTATCTAGCTACTAGGTGAGAGTTACTCCTTATCTACTAGGTGAGAGTTATTCCTTATCTACTAGGTGAGAGCTATTCCTTATCTACTAGGTGAGAGCTATTCCTTATCTACTAGGTGAGAGCTATTCCTTATCTACTAGGTGAGAGTTATTCCTTATCTACTAGGTGAGAGTTATTCCTTATCTACTAGGTGAGAGTTATTCCTTATCTACTAGGTGAGAGTTATTCCTTATCTACTAGGTAAGAGCTATTCCTTATCTACTAGGTAAGAGCTATTCCTTATCTACTAGGTGAGAGCTATTCCTTATCTACTAGGTGAGAGTTATTCCTTATCTAGCTACTAGGTGAGAATTATTCCTTATCTACTAGGTGAGAGTTATTCCTTATCTACTAGGTGAGAGTTATTCCTTATCTAGCTAGCTACTAGGTGAGAGTTATTCCTTATCTACTAGGTAAGAGCTATTCCTTATCTACTAGGTGAGAGTTATTCCTTATCTACTAGGTGAGAGTTATTCCTTATCTAGCTACTAGGTGAGAGTTATTCCTTATCTAGCTACTAGGTGAGAGTTATTCCTTATCTACTAGGTGAGAGTTATTCCTTATCTACTAGGTGAGAGCTATTCCTTATCTACTAGGTGAGAGCTATTCCTTATCTACTAGGTGAGAGCTATTCCTTATCTACTAGGTGAGAGTTATTCCTTATCTACTAGGTGAGAGTTATTCCTTATCTAGCTACTTGGTGAGAGCTATTCCTTATCTACTAGGTGAGAGCTATTCCTTATCTACTAGGTGAGAGCTATTCCTTATCTACTAGGTGAGAGCTATTCCTTATCTACTTGGTGAGAGTTATTCCTTATCTACTAGGTGAGAGTTATTCCTTATCTACTAGGTGAGAGTTATTCCTTATCTACTAGGTGAGAGTTATTCCTTATCTACTAGGTGAGAGTTATTCCTTATCTACTAGGTGAGAGTTATTCCTTATCTAGCTACTAGGTGAGAGTTATTCCTTATCTAGCTACTAGGTGAGAGTTATTCCTTATCTACTAGGTGAGAGTTATTCCTTATCTACTAGGTGAGAGCTATTCCTTATCTACTAGGTGAGAGCTATTCCTTATCTACTTGGTGAGAGTTATTCCTTATCTACTAGGTGAGAGTTATTCCTTATCTACTAGGTGAGAGTTATTCCTTATCTACTAGGTGAGAGTTATTCCTTATCTAGCTACTAGGTGTGAGTTATTCCTTATCTACAAGGTGAGAGTTATTCCTTATCTACTAGGTGAGAGCTATTCCTTATCTACTAGGTGAGAGCTATTCCTTATCTACTAGGTGAGAGCTATTCCTTATCTACTAGGTGAGAGTTATTCCTTATCTACTAGGTGAGAGTTATTCCTTATCTACTAGGTGAGAGTTATTCCTTATCTACTAGGTGAGAGTTATTCCTTATCTACTAGGTGAGAGCTATTCCTCAGCACTTTGTCATAGGAGTTACATCTACCCAAAAAGGGGTACAGGGGATCTGATTGTCAGACTAGGGGTTTGAAATCATTTTATACTGGGGGTTCATGAATTGATAAAAAATCCTATTTCCAATAACCAATTGCTCCATGTTCTAACGTTATCACTAGGGTTGAGACAATATGCACTGCATATTATGCAGTGTATGCACATAAAAATTTAGTGCATATTCGCTTGAAATATGCGTTTCATAAAATGCATATGCATTTATAAAACGCATATGCATTTATATAACGCATATGCAAAATATATGCAGAAAATAATTTAATTAAAAAAAATTAAACGTATTTCAGTTAAATAGACATTCTAGATTTCTATCTATTCCTCGAAATAGGCTGTTACTAAGAAGCCCATGTATTTTTCACCAAATATTTTTTTAATTAATTGTAAAAATATTAAAACACTGAGATGTAGAATGAAAGTTAATATATTTAAATTGAGAATTTTTATATATTGAAACACTTCTTATAAAGTCTGCTTCCAAGTACATTAACAAGTCATAAATATGAAGTATCTTTTATACAGGTAGAGCTCGTACATCGCACGATCTTTAAACGGTCACCCACTAAAAAAGATCAAAATTATCAGTTCTTCTGACCATGCAAATCCTACAATGGTCTCTCAAATAATATTATTTATAATTTAACAAATATTTTATTAGTTTACCTAGTATCTAATCAAACATTGATTATATTCAGAGGTACTACAATTTAAAACCAACACTTAACTTATTGTTTTTTCAGTAATTTGATCTTTGTCAACCTATTCCTCCATGTTTTCTTTGATTAGAAAAGTTCTATACAAATTAAAAAGAGGTGTAACTATTCTATATTATATAGTAATATATATCTCATTTATTTAAACCAAAAAAAAATCAAGTAAAAATAAAGATATTAAATTAGTTATTTTTATTTTGTTTTTGGTTCAATTAACGAAATATACCATCAATGTAAACTCCCAATTACAATTGGCCTTATTTCAAAGAAATTAGAACATATAAAGCTAACCTGAACGCATATCGTTGAGCATATAACGCTAACCTGAACGCATAAAAAGTATATTTTAAGCATAAAAAAATATATTTTTAAGGCATAAAATGCATATATATAAAGCATAAAAGCCCATTTATCAAGCTTAAAGCATAAAAGCCTAATTTTCATAAAGAATATTGTCACAACCCTAGTGATCACTTTTGAGATTGAGCCTCGCGCCTCAAATTGCTCTATTGTTGCTGGAATTACTGAGAATTTTAAATCTATGAACGCAAGATATATTTTCATTATTTCTATGCTCTGTAAAAGTTTTTAAAGTTCTCTGATAATTATCTGGAATATTTAGAAGCAGAGTTCAACCAAGTTCCCCACCTCGTTATAACCTACTCTATAATATTTAAATTTTTGAAGTAGAATAAATATCTAGCTTTTATTCATTCACCTGATGTTTATCATTTATTTATGTAGAAGTTTATCTTTTGAACATCGTTAATCAATTTATTTTAATAAACACTTTTTATATGTATATAAAATAGAAATTCCATGTGCAAATAGAAAATGCATCTGCAAAATAAAAAATGCATAAGCATTTTCTATTTGCATATGGAATTTCTATTTGCACATGCATTTCAAGATTTGCATATGCTTTTTTTATATGCATATGCATTTTTTCACCAATATGCAAGATATGCAAAGTCACAACCCTAGTTATCACTAGGGTTGTGACAATATGCTCTTAAAGGGGTAGTAAACCTTTGGACAAACTTTTTCTCTAATGTTGATAAAGGGATATTAATAATGGAATTAGATATAGCTATTTCATTTTTTAAACTACTATTTAAAAAAAAATTATTTCACAAATGCAGCGCCAAAATACTGATGTAATCTGGAACTAAAACTCAGCTAATACCTACGTAGATACGCACGGAACACCCATGCAATCTGTAGGTACTTAAAGTTTTTCATTCGTTCTACCTAAGTTGTTGTATTGAAAGTGGCTTAAATGAGCACTGCTAATAATAGACTAATAGCAACAATAGACACTGCTAATAGTAGAATAGATTGCATCTCATTTTGACAGCTGATCAGGAATGTAAACACTAACAATTCGCAGCGCCCTCTCTGCATATGCGGTGAACTTTGGAGTTAAAACCAAAATATTATATTTGTTAGTTAGTTATATATAAGACGAATGAACTGTCGTCTGTATACAATTAATTACTAACAACATTTTCAATAGAAAAATGACATTTTTTTGTTAACTCTTAGCGACCAGGTGGAAACTCATGTCTCCTCCTTTCATATAGTAGTCTCATGGGACCAACTGGCCATATGTGTCCTCTTTTTTTTATAAATTAAAAAAAAATTCTCATCAAATGATTTTCATATCCTCACTGATGTCTAAACTCAAAAAAAAAGTTATCAAATATTTTATTCAAAGTCAGAAAAACAAAAAAAAGTGGCTCGCTAAAGGGTTAAGTTTACTGCCCCTTCAAAGTCATAGCTCCCGAAAATATTAGAGGAAGAGAATCAAACACTATTGAATACTAAACCAGCGGTGTGTAATATTCGATACCATTTCATTTACTTTCGTCTATGATATTCATAAGATTTATGATTTTAAGAGCATATTGTCACAACCCTAGTTATCACAGACAACAAAATTATTAGTGGGGATTTTTTCCCTAAAGTTAAATTATTGAAGCATGTAATTGAATTCACACTGTTTTCTTTTGTAGTAGCTATAAGATTGACTCCATTGCAGGTGAATTTGTAATTATTGGTGTTGCTTCCTCCATTTTGTTGTGGGAGTACAACAGACAAAGCAACAATGAGGCACGCAAAGAAGAAGCGGAGTTAGAATTTGTAAACACTTTGGAAGCGAGGATTACAGACCTTGCCTTCGCTAATGAAGAACTAGACACGAGATTACGAGAAATGCAGCGACTGATATATGCTACACCCGCTATAATGGTGAGTTGAAACAAACTTTCAGTATCCACGAGTTTTATAGTTTGACTTTCACACCAACCTTATCGTGATAAAATATTGCAATTACCAATTGACCTAAATATCTCGTGAGAGAAACTACTTTTCCTGTTAAAAGTACTCTAGTGTGTGATCAAATTCTTAGTTATTATTTTTCTATTTCAGGATGCAGCGAATAAGAACCCTGACCAGATAATACCCGTGACTGGATCTGACGCAGTGAATAAAGCTGTCAAAGATGTCGCTGTGAAGTTAAAGCCACGTCCTGTTAAATGAACTCACTAGCTTTCTGTGTTACTTTGTAGATGTGGAGAGATGTTCACCGTCACTAAGGTTTGTTGTACATATTTAGTGAATAGAAGCAAAAATGAAAGACACACTGAAATAAGAAAAGTTTGAACAGCCACTTTATGAATTTGTGTAACTTATTCTTTATTGATCTTCTAGTCACCACCTATGATTTAATAATAGATAATAGATACCTCCTCAATGAAAGATTGTGATAAATAACTTATATTTTATTCTCTTGTATTTGTTCCTGCAAACCACATAACTATTAGCCGTTACATTTATCACGGTGTTTCTTGTGAATTTCAAAGTGTAAATTCGAATATGTTAAGATGTCGAATCTACTTTACTGTTAATAAATATAAGAAAAGAAGTATTTGTTAAATAAGGATAATAAATTTAGAAAGATCTTCAAATGTAATTCAAAATAGAACCTGTAAATAAAGAATATAATAACTATAGACCAATGTTCACTTCCCTGCTACTCTATATACAAATCAATTAGTAACTTTAAATTACAACAGCACTAGATTATTAACCTAAAATAGCATTAATCACAATAATGTTACACAGATAAGTACACAATTTCTTAGATACCAATACAAAGTGTTTATACTCATTACTAGGGATGTGACAATATGCATCATTTTGACGCGATATGCAGCATATTATATGACTATTTCTGCATATAATATGCTAAAAGTCAATGTGCATATATGCTGAACCAAAATGCATATATGCTAAAAGTCAATGTGCATATATGCTGAACCAAAATGCATATATGCTAAAAGTCAGTGTGCATATATGATGGACTAAAATGCATATTGGATATATGCATTTTATATATCAGATATTATTCAATATAGTGTGCATATTATATGCTCTAAGTTATTTACGGAAATTAAAATAAAGGTAATCTGTATATAGTTATGTTTTGAATGTAGTTGTACTTTGGATGTTTGAATGGAACTTAAAATAAAAGTCTTTTTTTTTCATTTTTACTGCAAAAATGTTAAACTTCTAAAAACAAAATATAACAAAGCTGTTTTAAATTTTGACTGTTTTAATTTATAGTAAATCAATTTCAAACATACACATTCAATTACAAACAGTGGAATTGCACTTTATTATTAAATGGTATTTCAGGATTTTAAAAGTGAATCTCCTATTTGCTAATGTAGTTTCGTACTGGGAAAACACCCGTTCTACATCACAAGAAACAAGAGGAGCAAATGTTTCAATTAGAAAAATTCAGTCTTCTAAATTATCCTACATTGATATATCACATTCCGATCATGACTCGAAAATCATAAACCATCTTGTTAGACCAGCGGTTCCCTTTAAAGATCCCCAGCTATAAGCACCGACACTAAGTTATTAAATGATTAATTTAAACAGTTTTGTATTTAATTACTTAGATATATTATAAACCTACGAGCAATTACCTTTCATATTTTTCTAGTAGTACAACTCTCTAAAATAATTTTTCATTTATTTATCAATTACTATAAATATTTACTAAATACAAAGTATTGTATAATTGTAATTAATTTATTAATACATTTGTAATTTCAATATTCCACCTACAAACTTTTTAAATTTGAATAATTAGTTTGATTATTTTTATTATTATCCACAGTTAAAATCGTTTTCTATGCAGGGATCCCAGAAGAAAACTGCATAGGTTAGACATTCACATGTTAAAAATGACCAAGAAGTGCATATTTCTCGGTTAGCATATATGCACAGTGTGCATATTATATGCTCTTGAAATATATGCAGAGGACTGCATATATGCACAATGTCACATCCCTCCTCATCAGTAAAATGGATAACATTAAAATACTTGATTCCCTCCTTATTACTATCTAATGAAATGCAGAAACTACAATAGTACACGAGGTTAAATGATAGTTGTGGTGTAAAGGGCCGTACACACGTAGGGTTTTTTAAGTCTTTCCACAAGACTATTTGCTAAGCTCCTCCAACTTTTTCCACGATAGTACAAGTTAGTATCATGGATACCAACTGGAATAAATATTAATTATATCGTTTTTTCTTATATTCTCGTGGAGAAAGTAGGAGGAGCTTAGCAAAAAGTCTGGTGGAAAGAGTTAAAAAACCCTACGTGTGTACGGCCCTTAAAGAGTTATAGCTAATTAATTGTTCTCTTGCAAATGAATTAGGACTGTACCGATATCATAATTAATACCCATACTGCCATACCACTTGGTAATCAGTAAATACCTAAAAATGGTTGATATAACTAAACTAATACCATAATATTACCAATACCATTGTTTGAAATTGGTAATCTGACGATAACTAAAAATTACCAATTTTGATTGCTAAAATAGATCTCTTTACTTTTACATAGTTATCAAAACGGTCTGTTTACTTTTATTGTCTTAAATTTTTCCTGATTCACTTGTACAGTTCGAGGTACTTGTTAGACTGAATTTTTCATTACCTTCGCAAATTTGCAGCAGGTTATATTTTGCCCGGCATTTATTTATTTATCATCTTGTTATTCGCATAACTGAAAAGTGTTCAACCAAATTGATTGAAATTGTTTCAATTGGTCAATGTATGGTTGAATCTTGGGAGCGATCCAGTCAAGGTCATTTATACCTCAAAAAGTATTGAACCACATTGCATGAAAATTGGCGAGACGATTGGTTAATATACAGGAACAATTTTGTTAGATTCAAGATCAAGGTCAACCCATTATAACTCAATAACTAAAAAAATGTTCAAATAAATTTTCTGAAATTTGATGGGACGGCTGGTCGAGGTCATTTATAACTCAAAAAGTATTGAACCATATTGCATGAAACTTTGAACAATTGGTCATTATCATTTATTAGATTTTGGGGGAGAATGGGTGAAAGTGGCGGCGAGTGCAGGTAACCTAGTTTAAAGTTCTATTTTAGGCTACATATATAAACATAGGTTTCCTCTTGCCCCCAATATCATATCAATTTTACAATAGTGTTCAGTTACACCTATTTCATATTATCTTTCGATTCAATGGCAGAATTGTTTTCTCAAAGAAGGATCTGGAAGAAAATAGCAAGTTGTAATAATTAGCACACTAAGTTGAATAGCTTTCACGATCTTAAAATTTGGCATGTTACTTTTACGGTTTAAATGTTTCATGATTTACTTTTACGGCCCGAAAAAACTTTCAAGACTGTGAAAGTGAAGAGATCCTTAAATATATTGGTACAGCCTTAATATGAATAAAACAACTAAATAAGATAACTATAATAAAACAATCTACATTATATATCACAGAAAAGAGTGAATCAGTTCATTATGGGAGGAGAAAAAGCTACTCCGTGAATGCAGTCACTTACCAAGGAATGTGACGAAAAGAAATCCAGCACTAGTTCTCACAGATAGAAGAGGAAAATGAAGAGGTGATAGTTAATGAAGCATACCTAGTCCAAAAATATAAGTCCTCATAACTGAAGAAGATATTGTTAAAATAATGATTAGCATCATAAAAAATGTCGAAAAATTTACAAGCAGTTCGTGGCCTAAGGAACACCACCCCCTTCTCTTCCATTCACCACAGACAGCTTCAGGATAGAGCCAATGGGGACTAGTTTGAAATGAAGTATTAATAGGTATAACACATAGTGCTAAGTTAACATGTGATAATTTACCACGTAGTGATAATGTACTATATTTGACACAAAAGGAACTTAAATATAATGGATTGGTATTATTTATTGCACAGAAGATTGAAAAGTGAAGCTAAAGAGAAATTCGTGACACAAAACAATATCTATATTGACTATCGCTAAAATATCAATAATTAAATATCACTAAACAGTCATGGAGCGAATTAAAATTATCACTTGAAGAGTAATAATAAGCAACATAGAAATAATTGTAAAATGGACTCCCATTACAATATAATTCTTCCAAGACATTACTTTAGCAGAGTAATGTCACACTATAGTGACTATAGCACATCACTCACTATAGTGACTATAGTCTATAGCACATCACACTATAGTGACTATAGCACATCACACTATAGTGACTATAGCACATCACACTATAGTGACTATAGCACATCACACTACAGTGACTATAGCACATCACTCTACGTGTCTCCTTTCTTCTCTTCACTCTTACCTGCCTGGTGCTGAGAAAGGAAGGCTACATTCACAGGTTTGAGAAAGTGCGCTGTTCTAGCAGTGCCTTTATCACCACTACCTGAAGGTGCAGATGGTGAGTAAGGGGCTGCCTTAGCAGAGTTACACTCACTACTCTCTTTGCCACTACCCACTTCACTAGAACTGCTACTCTTGCCTTTGTTGGTTCCACTGAGCAGTTGAGAGCTAGAGCTGGAACGGGTCATTTCATGCTGTGGAATGGTGGAAGATGTAGCCCTGTGGCAGGTTACTGGGGTGTGGGTGGAACTGGAGTAACCACCATTGCAATGCTGCATAAAGTACGGGGAAGGAGAGACACAAGGAGTGGTGCCTCTCGAGTAACTCAGTTCGCAGTGTTCGAGCATTCGCAACAACTCAGATGGACCAGGACTGCCATCCTCCTTAGGCTCATTCTTGTTGATCATATCTAGTGAAGTGGTGAGGTCCCACATCTGAATAGCGCCTGAGGTGTGACCAGTGAAGAGGTAGCGCCTGGGTCTGGTGCTGCCTATTCTACCATCACACTCATGCACGCAGAAGCCACTGATGCCGGAACCATCCACACTCTTGACGGAGCAAACTCTCTTGCCTTTACTCGCTAGGCGGACAATGAGTTCGTCAGTCTCAGGGACAACTTTCTGAATGAACACCTGCTCATCGTCCTGCTCTCCATAAGGGCCTATCTCATTGGACTGAGGCATGCACAGCAGGGGCTGGTCAGCCTCTTCTAGAGTCAGGACTTTGAATGAGGACAGAGGTGTGGAGCCTGGTTGAGTGCTGATCATACCTAAAAAAGAAACACAAAACTCTCAAGTAAATCAATTCACAATTTTGAATCATTTTCATCAAAGCAACTACATCCTGCAGATACCATTATTATACTGTAGCTAAGCAGTAGATATTTAAACCAATTCCAACTAGTAGCAGTTTCTACTGTTATCAATCAGCAGCAGTAGTTTCTACAGTGTACAGACGTTTCGTTGACAGAACGTTAAGTCGATAAAATGTTTAGTAAATATGTATAAATGAAGATAATTTTGAAATTCTAAATATAATTGGCAGTTTGTTGTACTGTACCCTTCATGATTGTTTAATGACCTGGAAGGAGGGTTTGGGAGACAGCACGCTCCCCCTGAAACACATATTTTAGTGTGTGAATACTTAATATCCCCCTTACGAAAATTGATCGGATGTAAAGTTCTGTCTACGAAACGTCTGGCAACTGTTTCTACTAATACCAACTGGCACTGGTAGTTTCTACTAATACCAACTAGCACTGGTAGTTTCTACTAATACCAACTAGCACTGGTAGTTTCTACTAATACCAACTAGCACTGGTAGTTTCTACTAATACCAACTAGCACTGGTAGTTTCTACTAATACCAACTAGCACTGGTAGTTTCTACTAATACCAACTAGCACTGGTAGTTTCTACTGATACCAACTGGCACTGGTAGTTTCTACTGATACCAACTAGCACTGGTAGTTTCTACTGATACCAACTGGCACTGGTAGTTTCTACTGATACCAACTGGCACTGGTAGTTTCTACTAATACCAACTGGCACTGGTAGTTTCTACTAATACCAACTGGCACTGGTAGTTTCTACTAATACCAACTGGCACTGGTAGTTTCTACTGATACCAACTGGCACTGGTAGTTTCTACTAATACCAACTGGCACTGGTAGTTTCTACTAATACCAACTGGCACTGGTAGTTTCTACTGATACCAACTGGCACTGGTAGTTTCTACTAATACGAACTGGCACTGGTAGTTTCTACTAATACCAACTGGCACTGGTAGTTTCTACTAATACCAACTGGCACTGGTAGTTTCTACTGATACCAACTGGCACTGGTAGTTTCTACTGATACCAACTAGCACTGGTAGTTTCTACTGATACCAACTAGCACTGGTAGTTTCTACTGATACCAACTGGCACTGGTAGTTTCTACTGATACCAACTGGCACTGGTAGTTTTTACTGATACCAACTAGCACTGGTAGTTTCTACTGATACCAACTGGCACTGGTAGTTTCTACTAATACCAACTAGCACTGGTAGTTTCTACTGATACCAACTGGCACTGGTAGTTTCTACTGATACCAACTGGCACTGGTAGTTTCTACTGATACCAACTGGCACTGGTAGTTTCTACTGATACCAACTAGCACTGGTAGTTTCTACTGATACCAACTGGCACTGGTAGTTTCTACTGA
Source organism: Caprella mutica (assembly GCA_947561585.1). NCBI lineage: Eukaryota > Metazoa > Arthropoda > Malacostraca > Amphipoda > Caprellidae > Caprella > Caprella mutica. Next base: position 345,570 of record CANNZV010000280.1, on the reverse strand, counting down.
TACCAACTGGCACTGGTAGTTTCTACTAATACCAACTGGCACTGGTAGTTTCTACTGATACCAACTGGCACTGGTAGTTTCTACTAATACCAACTGGCACTGGTAGTTTCTACTGACTATTACCACAACGGAGCCTAACTATTTCTCACCGCGAAAGCGCATCACACTCCATGTTCTGACGTGGTTGTATTCACTGCAGACGCTGATGAGGAGCTTTTCACTGAGTTTCACCTTACACACAGGATGTCTGTGAACTGTGAATGTCTGAAACAACTGAGGACCGTGACCAACAGTCTCTGGGTGCTGTACAATCACCCGCACAGTGCCTGAAACATAATAGTCACTGGTTATAACACAACAGTGACTAGTTAGAACAACACAACAGTGACTAGTTAGAACAACACAGCAGTGACTGGTTAGAACACAGCAGTGAGTGGTTAGAACACAGCAGTGAGTGGTTAGAACAACACAGCAGTGACTGGTTAGAACAACACAGCAGTGAGTGGTTAGAACAACACAGCAGTGACTGGTTAGAACAACACAGCAGTGAGTGGTTAGAACAACACAGCAGTGAGTGGTTAGAACAACACAGCAGTGAGTGGTTAGAACAACACAGCAGTGAGTGGTTAGAACACAGCAGTGAGTGGTTAGAACAACACAGCAGTGACTGGTTAGAACAACACAGCAGTGAGTGGTTAGAACAACACAGCAGTGAGTGGTTAGAACAACACAGCAGTGAGTGGTTAGAACAACACAGCAGTGAGTGGTTAGAACAACACAGCAGTGAGTGGTTAGAACAACACAGCAGTGACTGGTTAGAACAACACAGCAGTGAGTGGTTAGAACAACACAGCAGTGACTGGTTAGAACAACACAGCAGTGACTGGTTAGAACAACACAGCAGTGACTGGTTAGAACAACACAGCAGTGACTGGTTAGAACAACACAGCAGTGACTGGTTAGAACAACACAGCAGTGAGTGGTTAGAACAACACAGCAGTGAGTGGTTAGAACAACACAGCAGTGAGTGGTTAGAACAACACAGCAGTGAGTGGTTAGAACAACACAGCAGTGAGTGGTTAGAACAACACAGCAGTGACTGGTTAGAACAACACAGCAGTGACTGGTTAGAACAACACAGCAGTGAGTGGTTAGAACAACACAGCAGTGAGTGGTTAGAACAACACAGCAGTGAGTGGTTAGAACAACACAGCAGTGAGTGGTTAGAACAACACAGCAGTGAGTGGTTAGAACAACACAGCAGTGAGTGGTTAGAACAACACAGCAGTGACTGGTTAGAACAACACAGCAGTGACTGGTTAGAACAACACAGCAGTGAGTGGTTAGAACAACACAGCAGTGAGTGGTTAGAACAACACAGCAGTGAGTGGTTAGAACAACACAGCAGTGAGTGGTTAGAACAACACAGCAGTGACTGGTTAGAACAACACAGCAGTGAGTGGTTAGAACAACACAGCAGTGAGTGGTTAGAACAACACAGCAGTGAGTGGTTAGAACAACACAGCAGTGAGTGGTTAGAACAACACAGCAGTGAGTGGTTAGAACAACACAGCAGTGAGTGGTTAGAACAACACAGCAGTGAGTGGTTAGAACAACACAGCAGTGAGTGGTTAGAACAACACAGCAGTGAGTGGTTAGAACAACACAGCAGTGAGTGGTTAGAACAACACAGCAGTGAGTGGTTAGAACAACACAGCAGTGAGTGGTTAGAACAACACAGCAGTGAGTGGTTAGAAAAACACAGCAGTGAGTGGTTAGAACAACACAGCAGTGAGTGGTTAGAACAACACAGCAGTGAGTGGTTAGAACAACACAGCAGTGAGTGGTTAGAACAACACAGCAGTGAGTGGTTAGAACAACACAGCAGTGAGTGGTTAGAACAACACAGCAGTGAGTGGTTAGAACAACACAGCAGTGAGTGGTTAGAACAACACAGTAGTGACTGGTTAGAACAACACAGCAGTGACTGGTTAGAACAACACAGCAGTGAGTGGTTAGAACAACACAGCAGTGAGTGGTTAGAACAACACAGCAGTGACTGGTTAGAACAACACAGCAGTGAGTGGTTAGAACAACACAGCAGTGACTGGTTAGAACAACACAGCAGTGACTGGTTAGAACAACACAGCAGTGACTGGTTAGAACAACACAGCAGTGAGTGGTTAGAACAACACAGCAGTGACTGGTTAGAACAACACAGCAGTGAGTGGTTAGAACAACACAGCAGTGAGTGGTTAGAACAACACAGCAGTGAGTGGTTAGAACAACACAGCAGTGAGTGGTTAGAACAACACAGCAGTGAGTGGTTAGAACAACACAGCAGTGACTGGTTAGAACAACACAGCAGTGACTGGTTAGAACAACACAGCAGTGAGTGGTTAGAACAACACAGCAGTGAGTGGTTAGAACAACACAGCAGTGAGTGGTTAGAACAACACAGCAGTGAGTGGTTAGAACAACACAGCAGTGAGTGGTTAGAACAACACAGCAGTGAGTGGTTAGAACAACACAGCAGTGACTGGTTAGAACAACACAGCAGTGACTGGTTAGAACAACACAGCAGTGAGTGGTTAGAACAACACAGCAGTGAGTGGTTAGAACAACACAGCAGTGAGTGGTTAGAACAACACAGCAGTGACTGGTTAGAACAACACAGCAGTGACTGGTTAGAACAACACAGCAGTGAGTGGTTAGAACAACACAGCAGTGAGTGGTTAGAACAACACAGCAGTGAGTGGTTAGAACAACATAGCAGTGAGTGGTTAGAACAACACAGCAGTGAGTGGTTAGAACAACACAGCAGTGAGTGGTTAGAACAACACAGCAGTGAGTGGTTAGAACAACACAGCAGTGAGTGGTTAGAACAACACAGCAGTGAGTGGTTAGAACAACACAGCAGTGAGTGGTTAGAACAACACAGCAGTGAGTGGTTAGAACAACACAGCAGTGAGTGGTTAGAACAACACAGCAGTGAGTGGTTAGAACAACACAGCAGTGAGTGGTTAGAAAAACACAGCAGTGAGTGGTTAGAACAACACAGCAGTGAGTGGTTAGAACAACACAGCAGTGAGTGGTTAGAACAACACAGCAGTGAGTGGTTAGAACAACACAGCAGTGAGTGGTTAGAACAACACAGCAGTGAGTGGTTAGAACAACACAGCAGTGAGTGGTTAGAACAACACAGTAGTGACTGGTTAGAACAACACAGCAGTGACTGGTTAGAACAACACAGCAGTGAGTGGTTAGAACAACACAGCAGTGAGTGGTTAGAACAACACAGCAGTGAGTGGTTAGAACAACACAGCAGTGACTGGTTAGAACAACACAGCAGTGACTGGTTAGAACAACACAGCAGTGACTGGTTAGAACAACACAGCAGTGAGTGGTTAGAACAACACAGCAGTGACTGGTTAGAACAACACAGCAGTGACTGGTTAGAACAACACAGCAGTGACTGGTTAGAACAACACAGCAGTGAGTGGTTAGAACAACACAGCAGTGAGTGGTTAGAACAACACAGCAGTGAGTGGTTAGAACAACACAGCAGTGACTGGTTAGAACAACACAGCAGTGAGTGGTTAGAACAACACAGCAGTGAGTGGTTAGAACAACACAGCAGTGAGTGGTTAGAACAACACAGCAGTGAGTGGTTAGAACAACACAGCAGTGACTGGTTAGAACAACACAGCAGTGAGTGGTTAGAACAACACAGCAGTGAGTGGTTAGAACAACACAGCAGTGAGTGGTTAGAACAACACAGCAGTGAGTGGTTAGAACAACACAGCAGTGAGTGGTTAGAACAACACAGCAGTGAGTGGTTAGAACAACACAGCAGTGAGTGGTTAGAACAACACAGCAGTGACTGGTTAGAACAACACAGCAGTGACTGGTTAGAACAACACAGCAGTGAGTGGTTAGAACAACACAGCAGTGAGTGGTTAGAACAACACAGCAGTGAGTGGTTAGAACAACACAGCAGTGACTGGTTAGAACAACACAGCAGTGACTGGTTAGAACAACACAGCAGTGAGTGGTTAGAACAACACAGCAGTGAGTGGTTAGAACAACACAGCAGTGAGTGGTTAGAACAACACAGCAGTGAGTGGTTAGAACAACACAGCAGTGAGTGGTTAGAACAACACAGCAGTGAGTGGTTAGAACAACACAGCAGTGAGTGGTTAGAACAACACAGCAGTGAGTGGTTAGAACAACACAGCAGTGAGTGGTTAGAACAACACAGCAGTGAGTGGTTAGAACAACACAGCAGTGAGTGGTTAGAACAACACAGCAGTGAGTGGTTAGAACAACACAGCAGTGAGTGGTTAGAAAAACACAGCAGTGAGTGGTTAGAACAACACAGCAGTGAGTGGTTAGAACAACACAGCAGTGAGTGGTTAGAACAACACAGCAGTGAGTGGTTAGAACAACACAGCAGTGAGTGGTTAGAACAACACAGCAGTGAGTGGTTAGAACAACACAGCAGTGAGTGGTTAGAACAACACAGTAGTGACTGGTTAGAACAACACAGCAGTGACTGGTTAGAACAACACAGCAGTGAGTGGTTAGAACAACACAGCAGTGAGTGGTTAGAACAACACAGCAGTGAGTGGTTAGAACAACACAGCAGTGACTGGTTAGAACAACACAGCAGTGACTGGTTAGAACAACACAGCAGTGACTGGTTAGAACAACACAGCAGTGAGTGGTTAGAACAACACAGCAGTGACTGGTTAGAACAACACAGCAGTGACTGGTTAGAACAACACAGCAGTGAGTGGTTAGAACAACACAGCAGTGAGTGGTTAGAACAACACAGCAGTGAGTGGTTAGAACAACACAGCAGTGAGTGGTTAGAACACAGCAGTGACTGGTTAGAACAACACAGCAGTGACTGGTTAGAACAACACAGCAGTGACTGGTTAGAACAACACAGCAGTGACTGGTTAGAACAACACAGCAGTCACTGGTTAAAACAACACAGTAGTCACTGGTTAAAACAACACAGTAGTGACTGGTTAGAACAACACAGTAGTAACTGGTTAGATTTTAGAACATAGTAGGCTATCAGTGGCCACTCACCAGAGGCTATCTCTATTAGTGGCCACTCACCAGAGGCTATCTCTATCAGTGGCCACTCACCAGAGGCTATCTCTATCAGTGGCCACTCACCAGAGGCTATCTCTATCAGTGGCCACTCACCAGAGGCTATCTCTATCAGTGGCCACTCACCAGAGGCTATCTCTATCAGTTGCCTCTCACCAGAGGCTATCTCTATCAGTGGCCTCTCACCAGAGGCTATCTCTATCAGTTGCCTCTCACCAGAGGCTATCTCTATCAGTTGCCTCTCACCAGAGGCTATCTCTATCAGTTGCCTCTCACCAGAGGCTATCTCTATCCAGTTTCTCTATCCAGTTGCCACTCACCAGAGCTGGTGCCATAGGCTATCTCTATCCAGTTGCCACTCACCAGAGCTGGTGCCATAGGCTATCTCTATCCAGTTGCCACACACGTTTGTCTTAGGGGTGAGGTAGACAGAAATGGCAGTGATGACGTCATTTGAAGGGTCGTGGTAGAGTTCAGTAACCAGTAAGTCATTGTCCTTCATGCGCAGAGGGAACTTTTGCATGTCAATGTAGTAAATGGAACCTGAAATAAACACAAATTATTACCATTCATAATTACAACACATTTTAATGACTTTCTAAAGCAAACTAAATCATAATTAAGTGGTAAGTAGTTATTTGTAATTGTACAATAACCATCATAGTATGCCTTTATTCATAGAATTGCTACCAACCTTATCAAATGCTATTCTGAAACACTGCAGCCTTAACATTAACAGTTCTTTACCATTTGTGCATCCCAGAAGTAGAAAAGATCCCGCAGTGTCAAAGGAGGCAATGGGGAGTACCTCTTGCGTCTGCCAGTTCCTAGTCATGGCGTGCCACACCCCTATCTTACCAACACTAGACAGAGCCACCAACTGGTAGCCAATGAAGAACAGGTACTCCACACTCACACCAAGGTGAAAAGTACCTGAGAAATAAAGTAAATAGACTTCACCAAAGTATAAGAACCGACTTGATGGGAAAACAAATCCCCATTCTTGAAAACATTTCACGTCTTAACGACGTGCAAATTTGATTGCAAAGTAGCTAACTAAGACAACTGGAAGGAATTTGTTACTATTTGGTAGAAGAGCTTTAATTCAAAAAACCCTACTAGTGAAATAAAGAGTTGTAATCAATTAGAACTAGTAGCTACAAGTGAGTGTGAGACAAGAAGTGCACTAGTTAATGTTGCTTTGAAATGTTTTCTCACCAACATCAAGTCTGTTGCCATCATCCCCCACACCCCAGAGTCTGATGTTAGAGCCATAGGAGATGGCGAGCATTTTGTTGTGGGGGGAGGCGGTGCCATTGGCCTGGTGCTCACCAGCCTGCTGCTGCTGACTCGTGGCAGGCATCTTGGCGTTGATGGCAACCCTCTCAATGAGCTGCTCCTGATAGGGAGACGTGAAAGCTAGCTGCCAGCCAGTGCTGTCCTTGTTCCTGCAAATATTAACATATGAAAAAAAAAAAGAATGAGAGCTAAATAAAAAAAAGATTCATTTCACAAATAAAAATTAGTATGACCAACTAGCTAAATAGAATAAATGGAAAAGTAGAACCAAAGTGAAGGCAATGTTAAGAAATACTTGTGATCAACAGTGGTAGGTCAAAAAGGAAACTATTTAAAACAGACTGTCCAATAAAAACTGTACATTAGAAGTTAAAAACTCACAAACTCTCAGAAGCATGTTTAAATAACATAAAAGCAAGACCACTGACATCTGATGTGTTTAAGCTGGTTCCAAGCTACAACTAGCCGTCGAGTAATTCGCTGGTGGTTTACATTTTTCCATCGTACACATCACTTATATATAAAAATAAGTTAGGAGTGTATATTTTTCAGTGTTTTGACTTGGTGAAGAAAGAAAAAGACTAACAGTTTCTCCAGAATGAGGTGTCATTACTTATTAGGCAGCTTGGTTATGGCTACCGACACAAAAAACAAGCACCATTCTTATAACTAGTGTATTTCCATACCTATCTAGGGACAAGGTTAGGTTGGAAATTAACATTTCATATATATTGCACTGACCCAAGAATAAGATTTAAAGGGTTTAGAGAAAATAAACAATAAATAAATAAACTTTAGAGAAAACTAAAATAAACTTAATGTAACAGGAGAGTAACTAAAGACACACTGGAGGTGAACCTTACCATCGATTGACAGCACTAGAAAAGCAGCATGAAAAGGGAATGGAGGCAAATTTGATATTAATTCAATGGCAATGATAGAGTAATGACGGTATTTTAACAGGTGATAACATGACTATAGTTACCTGTAGCAAGAGACAAAGTGAGCATAGGCAACCACTATCCAGTTGTGGTGTGCCTTAACACTCCGCACACGCATCGGGTCAACCCAACACAAACCTAAAGAAGAGAAACTCTGAGGTAGGAACAGGTGACAGACAAGTAGGGGGGAAAATATTTAAAATTGTTGAGATGCAGCAATAAAAACAATTCATGGCAATAGAAATGAATAACCTTAATGTTCAGATGTGAAAAATGTATTTTGTGTAAATTGACTTTTGAAATGTCACCAAACTATCTCAGGTAAATCAAAGGAAATTTAAAAATGAACTCTAATTATTAGCATGGAATTGTATTTAGTTACCTATAGATCAAATGCATGTGCACCAGAATTCATGAATCTGAAATATTATCGAAAATAAAATATAATTTCTCTCACTGTAGATCTTAAATTCGCGACTGTGCTATGTTTGAAATATCATGACACTGTATCATTAAATAGATACAGTGTGATAGTCATAATATTGGCACTGGGTGAAATATACGTCTTCGCCCAATAGTATCTCTAAGAAAGGGCAAAGTAGCTATGAAAAAATGCATGCATTTCCATATGAAAAAGACATTTAACTGTGAAAAAATTTCCCCAATGCCTACTAAACTAGTAACAAGTTGAAGTACACAGCAAGTCTTAGCGCTATTATTTGCTCCACTGTATGTACTTATAACCTGTAGCTGTGTTTCACACGAGTGGCTAGTCTGATGTTTGGGGATGCTTTGCAACATCGGGGACTGAAATGCTTCCTAAGGTAGAAAGTATAATGAAACTAGATTATGTGCACTCGGTAGAGCGCATACCTTCGCCTCTTCTCTGACCTGTTCTCTCCTAAAATTTAAGAAACTGCTAACTGGATAATAACCAATCGTCCCACCAAATTTCATTCAATATGGTACAATACTTTTTGAGTTATAGAGTTATAAATGACCTTTGACCGGATCGCTTCCAAAATTCTACCAGATCGTTCCTGGACATTGACCAATCGTCCCATCAAATTTCAGACAATTTGGTTGAATACTTTTGGAGTTATTGAGTTACAAATGGCCTTGACCTTTATCTTTGACCCGATCGATCCCAAAATCTAACAAAATGGTTCCTGCATATTGACCAATCGTCCCACCAAGTTTCATGCAATATGGTTCAATACTTTTTGAGTTATAAAATATCATGACCTTGACCTTTGACCGGATCGCTCCCAAAATTCTAGCAGCAGGTCACTGGACATGGACCAATCGTTTCACCAAATTTCAGGCAATTTGGTTGAACACTTTTTCAGTTAAGCGAATAACAAGATGATAAATACATAAATAAAGTCCGATGAAAATATGACCTTCCCGCATTCTGCGAAGGTGAAAAGGAACACCATAGTAAACAGAATAGTATAGTACCCCAGTTACATGTATTATTCAAATTTATTCTGGGTAGGCTGTGACGTCATGTATGTAAGCAAGAGGTCACGTCATAGTAAACAGAATTGCTGTGGGTCACGTGAAATAGAGAATTAAGATGGCGGCCAACGCGACCGATCTGACTAATGATCTTGAATAAATAGTCTTCTTCAAGACTAAAAATTTGTTACTATTTTGGGTGTAAAAAGACCAGTAGCAATTTCATCAACAGTCATTTTTTAATTTTCGTCCGTATAACTATAATGATTGGATAATAGCATGCGGTAATGTGGAATTAAAAAAAAATATCACCGAAAACGTTATTTAACAAAAGTTGGGTGTGTTGCAGCCATCTTTTGTGTTTGTGCTGTACGTACGAACGTACGCACCATTGTTGACATGTGACGTCACAGCCTACCGGGACACGCGTAATATCCTCCCTATAGCTCTGGGATACTATATCTTCTCTGTACTGTGGGAACACTAACTATGTCGATATTTTGAACCTAAATCTTTGAGGGTCTGCCAACAAGCTAAGGATGGGATGTTGTTGGAGGCAAATAATCCCAAGGATTGTTAAAAATTGGTAGCAGAGGAATAAAATCAACATTTTGAAGTGACCTTCACTAACCCAACCGTTAGTGAAGGTCCAATCTAACCCATTTTCACCCAATCAAGAAAATTTGGAGGTCTTTGAAACTCAATGTTATAAAGAGAGAAACCAAAAATCTGCCTCAATGGAAAAAAAATTAAAGAGGAGGAGAGCACTAAACTGGTGGTAAATTATAATAAGCGTTTGCAATCAGGTGTCTCTAGACAATTGCTTATTAGTCTAACCATGTCAATAATTCTGCCATGGAATTTTTATATGCTGCATAAATATATTAGCCAGTCATTGTTGCAAATTTTTTTAAGATCGAATTGTCATTTTCACATGGAAAATTGGAAATGCATAGTGTTCAATAAATTTATGCTGCGACCCGCTAGGAGCGCAGCCTAAGAACACCCCCTGATTGTTGTTGGGGATTTTGGAAGAATCGTTACTACTCCTTCAATAGTCAACCAATTTGATTGAAACAAACTTCAAATGATAGCCTGACTTATTCGCTACACTTTGTAGGCAATAGAATTTCAAAATAATAATTTTAAATGTCAAAATTGGATAAAATATGATCGTATGGACTTGTAGTTTCGACCGATATTGTCACTAAAATTGCTTCTTCTTCTTCAATAATGAATCGATTTGGTTGAAACAAGCTTTATTATGCAGCCTTGTGTATTTACTACAATTTCTAGAGAATAAAATTTTGAAAAATTACATTTCAATGATCAAAAGTTAGAATTTTGTGTGGACTTGGAATCTTTTCTGATGGTACCACTAAAATTGCTTCTTCTCCTTCAATAATGAATTGGTTGAAACAAGCTTCAATTGGCAGCCTGAGGATAGAATTTTGAAAAATTAAATTTTAATTGAAAAATTTAAAATTTTGTAAGGACTTGGAATCTTTTCTTATGGTACTAAAATTGCTTCTTCTCCTTCAATAATGAATCGATTTGGTTGAAACAAGCTTCAATTGGTAGCCTGATGTATTTGCTACAAATTTTAGAGAGTAGAATTTTGAAAATTTGATTATTAATACTCTAAATATTTAATTTTGCATGGACTTGTTCATTCTTTTTTCCTGAATTGGGTAGTGATTTTTCGGGAGTAGGATTAGGAATAAGTGTGAGGATTGTTTGCACTACTCAAGATTGGGTGCAATTTTCTCCAGGTTGGGTGCAATTTTCTCCAGGTTGGGTGCAATTTTCTCCAGGTTGGGTGCAATTTTCTCCAGGTTGGGTGCAATTTTCTCCAGGTTGGGTGCAATTTTCTCCAGGTTGGGTGCAATTTTCTCCAGGTTGGGTGCAATTTTCTCCCGATTGAAGCTGTTCTCCAGAATGGGTTTGATAATTTACTGTTGTAAGTTTGCTACCAAACCTATTTGTCAAATATTAGATTGTTTGTGATAGTTTTTGAAGTTATGTGAATGAATTACCACATTGGAGCATAAGTATTTGGTGTAAATGGATGTTATTTATTGCTGTGACCCGCTAGGAGCGCAGCCTAAGAACACCCCCTGATTGTTGTTGTTAGTGATTTTGGGAAAATCGTTACTACTCCTTCAATATTAAACCAATTTGATTGGAACAAACTGTAAGTGGTAGTCTGGCTTATTCGCTAAACTTTCTGTTAAATGAAATTAACGAAAATAAATTTAAATGTCAAAATTTGATAAAAAATTATTTCGTGCAGATTTGTAATTTCATTCTTTCATTCAATATTGACACTAAAGTTACTTCTTCTCTTTCTATAAATTTAAAATAGTTTTGATAGGTAGCCCGGTGCATTCACTAATATCTTTAGCAAGTAGAATTTTGCTAGTATAATCGTCATATAATAGTCAAAAATTAAAATTCTGTGTGGACTTGTTTTGCAGTTGCTGGCACATATTAAAGTAAGTTTTTCATCTTCTATATAATGAACTGATTCGATTGAAACAAATTTCTAATGGTAGCTTTATATGATCCCTTCAGAGGGTAGGGAAGTGAATTGCAAAATTTTCATTGACTGCGTGATTTTTCTGTGCCCCAGACAAATTTTCAACAGTCTCAGCTCTCCCTGGGAGTATCACCCGGGGTGTTATGTCTTGTTTATACTTTAACCTTTCTTTTATATATTATCAGATTAAAAGGGTTATAGACCGGGTTGATAATTAATAATAATTAACTATCAATGTATCTATTCATCTTCTGTATCCTTTGAAAACCATTACCTAGCTATGGTGAAGGCTTGATTTCTTTACTTCTTGGTAAAAAATTAATGGTGCACTAACATTAGGAAAATGGAAAAGGTAATTTGAATAGCCAGTAGAACTGATAGCACACTTCTACCTGTATTCAGAGCTAACATTATAGCTACTCTCACTCTTTCAAATCCTTGATATAGTATTTCATTAGAAAAAGATGGACTCAGAATAAAAACTAATAGCTACTCATCACATAGTTGCTAGCTACATATTCCAAGATATTTATAAGTGAATAACTATATGACGGGCATTCATAGAGTGCATACCTATGTCACCACTTAGAAATGACATTGACCCTCCAATAATCCTTGGGTTATAAATGACCTTGACCTTTAACCAGTTAGCTCCAAAAATATAACAAACTGATTCCTAGACATTGACCAACCATCCCAATAAATTTTAGGCAATTTGGTTGAATAATTTTTGAAGTAAAAATAATCTTGACCTTTGGCCTGATCGCTCCCAAAATCTTACCAAATTGTTTCTGGATAATGACAAATTATTCCACCAAACATTACATTCCGCAATCTGTGAAGGTAATTGATGAGAATCTCATGCGGGATTATGCATGGGATTTCCATGTGTAAATTATTAGCTAAATATATAGCTAACTATGTTCTATGTGCTTAATTTTGATTTCTGTTTGTGTTCAACTTTGTTTAAAAGTTTAGTTCTTCGTTTTGTCATGTTATGTTTAATTGTTCAAGATTATGTTTCAGAAATAGATATAGCTAAAGTTTAAGTGTAAATTTTATTATAAGATTTACCAGTGTAAAAATTTGAATGACTATGACAAAGACAAAGAATAGTCAAGAGATGAGGCAGTCAGAGCTTACAGATATTACTACTTACTAGACCATTTCTTCTCATTCTTTATCACATTTTTTCTGTTCACACATACCTACCTTATACATTCATCTAACATTACTCATTAATTTTCATGATTGTTTATGTAATTTGCATGTGGACTGGAACTTCAGTCATTCGGTTAGTCGGAAATCACATCACTATTAAGTATTAGCTATAGCCAGTTAAGTACTAGCAGTAATAACTCATAAGAATATACTAGTTTACTTACCACCGCCAGTAACATTGCTAAGCATACTAATTTCAGTCTTGAAGTGTTTGTTCAAGTCAGCAGAGGAGTTTCTGGAATGGTTTCTGTAGTCAAGAGACGCGTTTCTGGAATGAGTCGCAGGTTTCCTAGATGAGGTCAAGCCGCCACTACCAGAGATATTACGACTGCTATTATTGTGAGAAGATGAAGGCAGTACATCCACAGAGGCAGCCTGAAACACGTGAAAACACTAAGGAACATCTCTGGTGACAGTTAGTGACTGATGAGAAATACAGAGGAGAGAAGAAATGAGGAAGTGGTAGCTAGGCTTAGCTAGGTAGGCTACCTACCTAAGTTAGTTACACCTTCAATTATCGTGTGCTGTATTATTAACACTACAAGAATAAAGTAACTAATTACCTGAGAGGCTCTGTAGTCCAATGAATTATTCCTAGAGTGAGAGTAGCGACTGCTGCCTGGAACTACCGGAGATGTTTGAGGTCTGTGGCAGTGATTGCTGACTGTAGAGGAGACTTCTTGGATTGGTAGACCTGTGCAGGAATGGTAAAGAGGTACCGGTGAACTGGAGTAAGTTATGAGTTAGCGAACAGTTACACATTTTGAAACACATAAAATATAAATTTAACTTGCTAGTTGTTTTAATTTGCTACCTGCACGAAACTTGGATTCAAATTAAAATAAAGTAACATCATTGATAAAAAAGCAAAGTCAGTTGATACTGTCTGCAGTAAATCTATTAAATAAACTAAAAAACATTCAAAACATTTGGTGAGAGTTCTTGGCTAATAAATAGTACATAAAACTGTATAATTTGTATTCTACATTTTCTAATAACAGTATATCCAACTCACAAGGAGGGGGGAGGTAACCACAGAAAAGTACATCACCACAACTAGAGGAGGTGACATCTTGGCAGAGAGAGAGTCTCTTCACCAGACCTACTATGCCGTAAAACTCTGCCTCATGCCTGGTAAGGGGACAAAGTGAAGGAGTAAACTCTGTTGTCTCTGAGTTGCCTTACCATCACCTTTTACATTCCTTAAAGCTAATAGCTATATACAATAAGTAATTATAACTTGAAACAATAGCTTCTTGGAAACTGTCACACAGATATAATGTATGATAGGCACTAACAATATACAAACTGTGAAAAATTAAAATAGTGTTCTATTTCAAAAAATTAATACCTACGTAGTTAAAAATACTGTTCATTGTTACTTTAAAAAACGAGTATTTGAAATAGCAATGGAGGCTCACTTGAGCTGAGAGATGTCATATCCTGCAGTGGCAATTTCTCGTGTTCTGAGGTACTGGAGAATAATTCTGAACAAGGAGGGGTCTCTGTCTATGAAGATTGCACCAGATTCATCTTTGAATGAAGATATTCTTCCAGAGAGGAGGGAAGTGAAGAAAGTGTCTGGCATCCATGAGAGAGTTTGTTTAGATGTACTGAACCTAAAAAATGGAGAGGAAATTAATTCAGTAGCTAAAAGAATCAAAGCAGTTATAATATTGAGAAGAAAAAATGCTCTTTAGGACTAGAAACTACAATTAAATTATCAACAAACATCTAAGGTAAACTCAATGAAAATAAATAGAGGTTTAAATCCATTAAATCATTCACAATAACTAGCTACAGTAGCTTTCCATTAAATATTACAAAGTCATATGCAAATTGAAAACGAATTCAATGAGCCAATGTTGAAATTGGGGAGAGCAACAACAAGCTAGCTTGATAATATCAGTAATAGCTATGACATGTATGGCTAGCGCAAAGATCTCCATTCAGAAAACCATAAAAAATCAAATGTCACCAATTTATGTACTTTCATTTTACATCTACAAATAGAAGAGAGCTACATGGGAGGCATAACCTCTGAACACAATCATATCCACTACTACCTACAGTAGTTACTAACCTCTCTCCTCCAACATTTAGTTGTATAATGTCTCCAGGTCCATTAAAATGAGAGTTATTCATATTAATCAAGTATATACTAGCTATCTGAAATAGTTTGTTGGGAAAACCCAACTATATTCTAATAAATTAGTATAAATTAAAAATAATTAGTAATAAATTAGGTACAAAAGACAAAAATACATTTCATCCAAACAAGTATAAAACCAGATGGCAGACTATCTGCAACAGCTCAGACATATTTTATTCATTAAAATGTACAAAATTTAAAGATAAATTTTTTAGGAAGATACATTTTTACATGTAGCTATCAGTGAAATACATGTAAACATAGGAGGAAATTAAGGATTGTTTGCACAGAAAAATTGAGAAAATGTTCAAAATGTCCCATATTATGCAGACTGGTGGGAACATAGGAATTAATTCAAAATTTAAAGCCAAGTAGACATATCTGAGTTTTGACCTTTTGAAATCTTAAGTCAATTAATTGGCTTTAACTGACATACTCTGTAACATGGTCGATGGCTGCGCAAACTATTGATCAGTAGATTGCGCAGCGAAATCGGTCAATATTGCAGATCACTCAAAGTTTCAAATGCGCGTGACATATAAGTAAGAGCCTTATAGTGTATATAAGCCAGTCTGTATTTTGTGCACAAAATTCCACTGACTTTTTCAAAAAGCTGAAAAAATCCACCAGCAATTTCCAATAATTTGGCTAATCCACCAACATTTTTCCATTTACCTATCCACCGAAAATTAATGGAATTAATAGAAAATGGGAGATATTTGGGATATTCTCTCAGAACAATTTTGAATTAATTTCTAGGTATATTTACAATAATTTTGCTACAAACAAAATAAGAGATCTCTACCAACACTTAAGCTACCAGTTGGTTTCTGAAGACTTGAAAAATTCCAAAAAATACACACTGGTATATACTGTAGCAGACAAAATATAAGGGTACGCAAAAACAAGTTATCTAAATCTTTGATTTCATAAAAAGTACAAAACACACATTATTGAAATTTTGCACGTATATTCATATAGAACTCATATGTATTCGTATGAAATTTCAAAGCATTTGGACAAATATTCTAGGAATAGTTCCATATTTTACTTCAAACACTAAATTTTGCTCTGGTCAAAAGTAAAGGGTAGCCATCATAAGCTTTGAAATATTCCCGGCTATTGGCAATTAACTTAATAATTTGTGAATAATTCTTTGCTATATCACTTCAATACATCTTCTACCACAAAATTCTACAAATCGGGGCAGATTCACAGCAGTTGCATAGCAGCAGATCTGGGCAGATTCATGGTAGTTGCATTGCAGCAAACGAGGCAGAATCACAGCAGTTGGATAGCATCAGAACGAGGCAGTTGCATAGCAGATCGGGGCAGATTCACAGCAGTTGCATAGCAGATCGGGGCAGATTCACAGAAGTTGCATAGCAGATCGGGGCAGATTCACAGCAGTTGCATAGCAGCAGATCGGGACAGATTCACAGCAGTTGCATAGCAGCAGATCGGAACAGATTCACAGCAGTTGCATAGCAGAAGAACGAGGAAGATTCACAGCAGCAGAACGAGGCAGATTCACGGCAGTTGCATTGCAGCAGATCGGGTTAGATTCACAGCAGTTGTATACCAGATTGGGGCAGATTCATGGCAGTTGCATAGCAGCAGATAATAGCAGATTCACGGCAGTTGCATAGCAGCAGATAATAGCAGATTCACGGCAGTTGCATTGCAGCAGATTCACGGCATTTGCATTGCAGCAGATTCACGGCAGTTCATTGCAGCAGATCTGGTTAGATTCACAGCAGTTGCATACCAGATCGGGGCAGATTCACGGCAGTTAAATAGCAGCAGATCGTAACAGATTCACTGCAGTTGCATTGCAGCAGATTCACGGCAGTTGCATAGCATCAGAACGAGGCAGAATCATGGCAGTTGCATTGCAGCAGATCGAAGCAGATTTACGGCAGTTGCATAGCAGCCAGTCTGCAGAATATGGGAGATATTTGTGATATTCACTCCGAACAATTTTGAATTAATTCCTATATTTACATTAATTTTGCTACGAACAGAATAAGAGATCTCTATGAACACTTTACCAGTTTCTGCAGACTGGCATATCAGAAGATCGGGGCAGATTCACGGCAGTTGAATAGCAGCAGATCAGGGCAGATTCACGGCAATTGAATAGCAGCAGATCAGGGCAGATTCACGGCAGTTGAATAGCAGCAGATCGGGGCAGATTCACAGCAGTAACATAGCTGCAGATTGGGGCAGATTCACGGCAGTTGAATAGCTGCAGATTGGGGCAGATTCACGGCAGTTGAATAGCTGCAGATTCGCGGCAGTTGCATAGTTGCAGATCGGGGCATATTCACGGCAGCTGCATAGCAGCAGATCAGCTTGTTTACTATTCCGAACCTTGGTCACACAGAAACTTTGATCACTTTAGTTTACTACTGGCGCACTATAAGAGTCTCAGGGATGAATATCACAGTTTATTAATGAATAAGAGCTATTAAACTTTACTAATAAATGTGCGCAAGTCCACCCGTGAATTGAAATATTCCCCGGGTGTTCTTGCTCATCTTTTATATTTGTTATATCTCAATAATTTATTATTATTATTAAAATCATCTTACATGAGTCATGACGTTAATCTACAATAAATAATGCATATCCAACGTAAATTGCAATCAAATTCGAGCATAATTATCAACACTACGGCAAAGTTCGTGGAGATTAGATTCTAGTCCAAAATAATTATTTTGCTATGAAAAACAATTAAAATATAGGTCACTGTTTGAACATTTAGTATTTATACTTAATCTCTCAAGATTTTTGTGAAACTTATGGAATAGGGGGTTTAAGAGCTGCTCTTTCCAATGGTGTTTAGCCTGTTGTCATATTTGAAATATTTTCACGCATTCGCCGTCAATGACCGATGCGCAACTTCACCCGGATCAGTCTGTATTTGGTGCACAGAATTCCAATGACTTTTTCAAAAAGCTGCAAAAATTCACCAAGAAATTCCAATATTTTAGCTGATCCACCAACATTTTCCTAATTTATCCACCGAAAATCAATGGTAACATAGCAATAAATAGTAAAAAAATCCACCAACTTTGCAGGAATATTATTTTTGAAGGGGAAAAATTCCACTGACATGTCGGTGGGATTTCCCATGAAATACAGACTGGCACCCGGAATTTTGAGGTGCGTAAGGCCAGTACAGGTTTTACAACGCCACCAGCTCTTCCCACACATAGCATCCACCACCTCCAAGCAAAACTCCTTCCCCAGGGCCGTCACCCCATCCACCGATACACATCCCCCATCCTCAGGGGACCCGACCCACAGCGACACATCTAGCCACCCACGCCTTCTCCAAGAACTCACAAGTATTCCAGACTTCCACACCCCCAAAACACAACAATCCCCCAATCGTCTCCACATGATACCCATCCTTCAAGCCCAGCAGACCCGGGCACTTCAAAACAAAGTGCTCCAATGTCTCTTCACCTGCCCCACACATCACACAGCCAGTCTCGCCTCCCCAAAAATCTCGCTCTCCATCTCAGCCTGAGTGTGTTGGTTCTAACCCTGAACAGCAATTGTGATCCCAACTATTGTCATAACACTCCCCACCTATTCCCCCCTTCATCCTGTAATGCACCAGCGTGCTCATACTCTCAACATCCTCTCGCCATCTCCTGCTTTCCCACTCGTCTTCACCCTCACAACGTCTTCACCACTAATCTCACCAAGCCTCTCCCACTCCAAACCAATCTCCTCAAGGTAGCCATTCACCTGCTTCATCCATGATCTCTGTCTACCCTGCCTTCTCATTCCCTCAAACACCCTCCTCAAGACCTCATTCTCTGACCCCACAATAAATCTGGTAAACTTAAGCTTAACTTTAATGTCCCTGGCCCACACAGAAGAACACCCAACCTCACCTTGCAGAGCTGCCACCAGGGTACATTATCTTCCTCCATACTCCATTTTCAATCCTCTGCAACCTATCTCTTTCACTCTTCGTCCACACCACCACCTCGCTCGCACTCAACACACTAGGCAGCACCACACTTTTCCAAAATGTCTTGCCTATCAGCAGCCTATCACATGCTCTGCCTATTGGCTATTACTGAGTAGGTGACATTTGCTAATAACGCATGTCCAAAACTCTCCATTTTAATTGCAAGTTTGTGACAGTTATTTTGAGCCCTTCATTGCAAATGGCGAGAATTATCTATGTTAATTTGGAGAGAATCCAGTTCGTAATTGGTGCACTGAACTCCTCATGACTTTTTCAAAAATCTGAGAAATATCTGCCAACATTTTTCATCATTAATTATCAATTTGTCTACCTAGTCCTCAACATTTTTCCAGTTTCGCCCATGTTACAGTGTATGTCAGTTATATAAAGCCAATCCAGTTTGTATTTCATGGAAATTCCACCAACTTGTCGTCGGAATTTTGTTCACTCCTATATAAATATTCTAGCATAGTCGGCGGAATTTAGCTATTCATTCCTATGTTGCCATTAATTTTCGGCGGCAGAATTGGCAAATTCCTGTTATTTTAGCCTATTTTTATGGTGGATTTTGCCAGCTTTTTGGTGAAGTCATTGGAATTCTGTACACCAAATACAGACTGGAAGCCAATAAATGGCTTAGATTTCAAATGGTTGGAACTCAGATCCTATGTCTAATTGGCTTAAAATTTTGAATTAATTTCTAAGTTCCCATGTTAATTTTGGCTTGAAATCTTCAAAAAAAAAATAAGCCAAATTGGCTTAGCTCAAAAATTGGCTTACAATTTTCCAGCCTCTGAAACATGGAGTTTCCGGTTTCGCCTCCAAAAATTAATGGTAATATAGGAATTAATAGCTAAATATCCTCAGACATTGCAGGAATTTTATTAGAGAAATTGAATATCTGCCCGGGCCCCTAGTCCAGATTGCATTAGTTGTTGTCCAAGAGCCGCCATTTCGCCAACAGGTTATTTGAAGAGCCATGGGGATATCATACCTGAGCCGTGGGATAAAAATTGCGAGCCGTGGGATAAAAAATGCGAGCCGTGGGATAAAAAATGCGAGCCGTGGGATAAAAATGCAAGTCGTGGGATAAAAACTACAAGCAATGGGATATAAAGCGAGCCGTGGTGGAAGGAGCAATTACTACCTAGATTTAATTTCTTATTAACAGACCGGGAATATTTGATCAAGTGAAAATTCACATTTGATGAGCCGCAAAGTTTTGAAACTCTATATAAATGTCTTTTAGAAGACCGCGAGTTTCGAAAAAAATTCACAAAGAATGCAATCTGGCCCCTAGTTCAAGAGTATGTACCATGTCGCCGATTAATTGTAGACTTAAAATTTGTGAAAATAAGTACTATCTTCACATATATAGACGACTAATGAGCACTTAAATTAGATTTAAAATTAAAATTGGTGACTCATAATCATAGTCGGCGGAACCGCGCAATGTGAATCTCTGTTGAAATGTAAGCAAAGCTGCCATTTTGTTTTGATATGGCGCTCCACTTGCACGATGTAGAACGGGTCCTCAAGACTCATCTCCAACCAGTCTGCAAAAGATGCATGAAGTTGTGAAGTTTATCCGGCAACTCCTGTCTGCAGGATATGTGACATTATTACATTTTCTGTGCGAACAATCCCTAATTTCCTCCTATATTTACATGTATTTTAAAATTACTGAGAACAGACAGCAAAATAGTAGATTTCTTGGAGAACACTTTACCAGTTCCTGCAGTCTGGCAGGGCAACTATTGAATTTGGGGCCTTGATATTAGTCTCCTGAATTATCTGGTGACAATTTCTTAATTAATTCCTATATTTACTTTACATGTAACTAGTGGAGAGAATTTTGAGATTTTTGACCATTTTGGAGAAAAATTTGAAAGTCCTTGGAGAGAAATTGCCCTAAAAATTTAATAACTGGAGACTGATTGTGCATGCAATGATGCTTGCAGACTGCCCCAACAGTATCTAAAAGCCAGACTGCAGGAACAGTGAACTGGTCACTGCCAACTGGCCAGTCTGTATTTGGTGCACAAAATCCCACTGACTTTTTCAAAAAGCTGAAAAAATCCACCATAAATTCCCATTAATTTGGCTGATCCACCAACATTTTCCCAATTTATCCACCGAAAATTAAAGGTAATATAGGAATAAATAGCTAAAAATCCACCGACTTAGCCAGAATGTTATTTTCAAATGGGAAAAAATTCCACCAACATGTCGGTGGAATTAACCACGAAATACAGACTGGCCAACTGGTGACTGTCCTCCAAGAAATCCTCTATTTTGGGCCTTTTTGGCTTCTGTTCTCAGTAAAATACATGTAAATATAGGAGGAAATTAAGGATTGTTCACACAGAAAATGTTGAAAATGTCCCATGTTCTGACGACTGGTCTAAAAGCTGAGCGGCGCACTACAATACGGCGCACCACTGTACTTTCTATTAATGATCTAAAAGTAAATAACTGTTATGAACTTATGAAGTTTGTTGTATCTGCTAGTTTGTTGTTCTGCACACTTCATGATTGTTTAATGACCTGGCAGGGGGGTTGGGGGGGGGGGGGGGCACGCCCCCCGATAGGCCGATACATCTACCTAACGACTAGGTAACTAATAAGTTTTTATTATCACCTCAGACTGAAAGTTTACAATAGTTACCCCATAAAATTTTAATTACAGTTTTCAATGATGAATTTTATTTTCTATTCCAAATTAAACATCTCAATCAAATAATTAAACTGTGTAGTATAAATTCATTGGATTCAGGTACGGTGGAACCGTCAGGCGTCAGTCATAAATCTGATAAAACAATTACCTATGAAATTCACTCCATTTATCATTAATCTGTATTCAAAATACCTATCTAATAGAATGTACCTATAGTGCTGCGCCGTGATCTGGTGCGCCGCTCAGCTTTTAGTTAGGTACGTATCGACTGCCCTGAATCTCCATCAGCTCGACCACCACCCAACAGCACTGGCCAAGGCTTATATACACTGTATAATAGTCTATAAGCCTAGCTGCCTAGGCACCTGCGGGCTGCCACCAGTCTACCAGATCAGGCAAATTCACAATATTTTCAGTATTTTTTTAAAAAGGATGAGGGTTATGCTTGGCAGCTTGCATTGCAATTGCTACAGCACCTCTACGATATACATCATCATTATATGCTCCTAATCTTCTTCTTCTTCTTGTATCAGTTTAGTGAAGCCTCGGGTCCTGAAGACTCATCTGCTTCAGCTCGTCCACCAGATCCTGAAAAAAAAGATCTGTTAATATTTAAAAACATGACATTTTCAAGTGATTTATTTCAACCTCCCATTTGTAGCTACAATTTTGTTAACTACTTAACCTATATTTCTGTTAGTAGGATCAACCTAGAGGGGGAAATATTACTCATATATGGTCTCAATTGCAAGGTCACCCGGCTGTAGTACCTGTTGCAGTCGCCGCAGCTTTTGGCGAGGCAACAGAATACTAGGCTGATGAACTATATTGGGTCAAAAAATAGGATTAATGTCCTGGAGGTTGTGTCTCATCAACTACCTACATTACCATGCAATGATGAGAAACACTGATGAAAGGGAATTTTACGTTATGTAATTTGTATTTGCCATATATGGTACTAAAAATTTTCTCTTGTTCATCTGTGTGTACTGCTTCCTTTACAAAATCCTACACCCTAAGGTGAGGAGCAGTACACAATGATGATTGATATTACTTTTTCTAATTGACAATAAAATTTGAGAATTAGTGATTAATTTTTTTTTGTCTGCCTACTAGGGGGAAAATATGTGAGGAACTAAACAGATTTAAAGGTTACCCATTTTGTTAGTGGATCTAAGATATTTTGTTAATTCTGCAACAATCATTTTTTGGTCAGCAACAGAATACTCTCCACCCCCAAGTATATTTCTCAATGTCATTGGAATATTGATTGCCTCCAGGGCCAGGTAAAATAGGGTTCTGCTATGGACAAACCTTGGGCATTGAAATAAGTAATGTTCTATAGTTTCTATACTTCCACAGTCACATAGATCTGTGTCATTCATATTAAATCTACTTAAATGTTGGTTGATTCCAACATGTCCCATTCGTAGTCTGGCCATAGCAGTTTCTATAGTCCTATCATTATGAGAAACCCATTTCCATTCCTCAATCTTCTTTTTTACTTTGAACAAATGTTTGCCCTTACCAGATATTCTCATAGTGTCATACCAATGAGTTTGCCACTGACTCCTAAGTAAGTCCTCAATAAGTCTGATTTTATCATTTCTCCCTACAGGTGTGTCTGTCCAGACCTCCAGATTATGTCCAGCCTTAGCTACCAAGTCAGCTGCCTCATTGCCCTCTATACCCTTATGGCCTGGAACATACTGTATTACCACTGGATATCTGGAATTGAGCTCTAGCATTAGTTTTTGTATTTTGAATACCATTTCTATGTTTAATTTTGGTTCACAGTTCTGTAATAGAGATATTCCAGACTGTGAGTCAGAGAAAATTGCGACACCATTAGAGAATTGTATATTATTCTCTGCATACATCAAAGACATATATATAGCATAAAGCTCAACATTCATTATAGACATATTTGGAGGCAGCTTATAGTTCATCATAATGTTTGTTTCAGGGAGTCTGATCACTATTCCGGCTGCTGCTGATGCCGGTTCTTTCCAAACAGATCCATCTGTATATATATGTAAGAATGAATTATATATATTAGACACCATATCATTAAATGTTGCAACATAAAGATTTTCTGCTAGACTATTTACTGATGTACTTGGAAAATCTGTTATAAAGATCTTTTCAGAGTTTATCCATGGGGGTATAGGTGAAATAAGATGAAGTGAGTGTGCAGTTTCTGCATAGGGGAATTGATGTATCATCATTTCTTTCAAAGATCGTACAATAAGTGGTGCAGTTCTCACAGTTGAGTTCCAAGCATTGTAGTATCTATCTTTCAATTCATTAAATAATTCATCACACAGCCTAGAATTTTTTGGAAGTTCTGCTATCCTAAAATAATATTTCAGTAATAGACATTTTCGGTGAATAGATAAAGGAGGTATGTTACTCTCTATTTCCAGAGAGACAATAAGAGTAGTTTTTCTAGCTCCTACAGCTATTCTCAGGCATTGATTTTGGATCTTGTCTAATTTGGCAAGGCAGGTCTTTGAAGCAGTCATGTAAAAAATGGAACCATAGTCTAGAATGCTTCTAACTATGGATTTATAAATAACAAGTAATGTATGTCTATCTGCTCCCCAGTTATATGCTGATATTGCTTTCATTATGCAAATTCTACTTGAAACTCTGTCCCTCAATTTCTTCACATGACAAGACCACGATAACCTACGAGTATCCATTGTCATTCCCAAGTATTTATACTGGTCAACAAATTGTATTAGAGTGTTATCAACATTTATGTCAGGAGGGGCAGTTCTCTTCAGTGTAAATAACATACCTTTGGTTTTGTCACTGTTGAGGGCAAAGCCATAGTCTTTTAGCCATTTACTCAATACATTTACCTGTGTCTGTATCAGCTGGGTTGCAGTGTCAAAGTTAGGACTAGAACAGTATATTAGAATGTCATCTGCGTATTCAGCCATATGAACTTGCTGGACATGAGGGATGTTAGACATCATGATATTGAAGAGGGTTGGGGCAAGTATTGACCCTTGTGGTACACCAGAGGTTATTTGGTGCTCCTCTGATAATTCTCCCTCATGAAACACTCTGAATGATCTACCCTCTAAGAGAGACTGTATCCTTGTATAGCATGTTACCCTTTATCCCACATTTGATTAATTCAGACAACAGGCCCAAGTGCCATACTCCATCATAAGCGTGACTCAGATCAAAAAAGATTGCAATACAATATTCTCTATCATATATGCTATGTCTAACAGTATTCTCAAACCTAGCCAATTGATCCATAGTACTTAAACGTTTTCTGAATCCTCCCTGAGTGGGACTTAGTGACTGGTTCTGTTCTACAATGTAATTCAATCTCCTAACTATCATTTTTTCAATAAGTTTAGAGAAACAGGGCATTAATGATATTGGACGGTATGATGATATTTCCATGTGGGATTTTCCTGGTTTAAGGATGGATTCCAATTGCTGAGGATTTTTGCTGACTGATAGCTCTCATTTATGATGTTAAGGGCCCATTGCCTATAATTACTGGGCAAGTTTTTTAACATAAGGTTGTGGAGCATATCTTCACCTGGAGTTGTATTTTTGAGAGTTTTAATAACACAGTTTAATTCATAGAGACTGAAAGGTCTGATATATTCAATATTAGTTTCATCAGTAAGTGCGATTGTAACTGGGAGAAGTAAACTTCCACCATCCAAGACATTATTTCTGGCATTAAAATGAGTGGAATAATAACTGGCTAATGCTTCAGCTTTTTCAGACGGGTTAGTTAGTATTTGATGATTAGAAAAGAATGGTTTTGCATGATAACTACTACTTTTATTTGCAAGTTTACCAATTTGATTCCAAATTGTTTTGTTTGGAGTGTCTTTATTAATTGTATTACAAAAGGATTGAAAACTAGATTTCTTTGCGTCCTTACATACTTTCTTTACAACAGCTTCTGCTTTACGCAAAGTAATTAAATTTTGAATAGTTGGATGTCTGTGGAAATAATTTTTTGCATGTCTACGTTTTTTCACAGCATCAGCACAGTCATTACTCCACCAGGGTTTTGAATACTTGGGAGTAGTTACATTTTTTGTTCTTTTGAAAATTAAGTCACTAGTAGTCATGATATTAGACATAAATTTCTCATATGATTGTTCTAAAGCAGGATGGTCATTGATATCAAAATCTGGCAAGTGTTTAATCCACTTCTCCCAGCTTTTCTGATCCCCAAATATCCATTTAGATCTCTTTTTGTATGGTAGTATATCAGGTGAAAAATCTATATAAATAGGTGCGTGGTCACTACCTAAATCATCCCCTATACTGATACTTGATTGTGGAAAAATATTGGTACTTACAAAACAAAGATCCAATGTTGAAAATTTCCTAGTGGATACATGATAATAAGTATGAAAATTTGTTGGGGTGAGTAAACATAGTGTTGGGTTGTCAATGACAACATCCACCAGGTTAGTTCCAGTTACATTTTCATTACTGGTGGAATCCCACATATGATGGTGTGCATTAAAATCACCCAGTATAATTCTATTGTCAGATAGTTGATTAAAATAATGAGCTAATTCATTTGAGGTTATTGTTCTATTGGGGTTATATACATTGAGAATATCTAAATCTGGCATGCCCGAAGATCTGCCAAAAATTGTCACAGCATTCAGTTCCAAATCTCCATTTACTAACTTATTTAGGTTTTTCTCACAGACAACTAAGTCATTACGTACCAAAATACATACTCCTCCACCAGCTTTATCGCCTCTACATTCAGCAAAACATTTATAATTTATAAATTTTGGAATTCTGTTAGGCTTAAGCCAGGTTTCATTAAGGCAGACTATATGTGGTTTTTCAATATAGAGTCTAGTTTTGAAATAGGAGAGTTTGGTGTAAATACTGTGACAATTCCAGTTAATAATTTTAAGTGATTCAGGATGGATTGCTATTGTCATTTGTTTTCCTTATAAAAAAAGATTCTTTGCGGGCCCTGTGTTTCATTATTGCTTCTGGGATTTTTGTCCTCTTTGGATTTCTATCATCATTCTTTTTAAGTAAAGGTTTATCTGAAAGGTAACAAGCATTAACAAAATTATTTACATCTGTTTTGTTCTTTTTAGGTTTTTTAGCTCTTGGTGAACCCGTGGCTGAACCCGAGTTCACACTGCCATCAGCTGAACTTTCAACTTCTACACTTTCTAACAAATTAATAGGGATATCAACACCCATAATTTCTTTAACAACTTCGGTAATAGGTTGTGCCTGTGAAAGAGATTTCATTTGTAACAGCTTTATCATTAATACAGTTAGTTTGGTTATAGTTGACAGTGTCAACTCATTACTTTCAGCCACAGGTTTTGGTTCAGACCAATCAGTTTGTGTACCAGTTGAGACAGCGACATGTCTTTGACTTTTAGGAGGAATTTCAGGTTGTTGATATCTGACAAAAGGACTATTACTGGCTATACTTTGAGCTCTACTAGTGAAATTGGTCTGTGCATTTTGAGATTTCACTTTCAATAGTGCTTCTCTATAGCTGATTCTAACATTTGCTCTCAAGTGTTCAATTTTTTTGGCTACTTTGATTTTTTCACACCCTCCATAGCTGGCAGAATGGCAGCCATTGCAATTGGCACATTTGATTGTTTTTTGCTCATCAGGTAGTTCTTTGTTAGGACATTCAGAGCTTTTGTGGGGGCCTGCACAGGAGTGGCATTTACTTTTGGATCTACATATGTTGGCATTATGGCCAAAGCCTTGGCAATTAAAGCATCTCCATGGTTTTCCCACAAAAGCTCTTACTTTAAATATTTGATGAGCCAAAACAATTTCACTTGGTAATATTTTACTTTGAAATGTTAACTTGATACATAAACTGGGAATTTTGTCTCTGCCTTTTAATATCCTTTCCACTTCTGCGAGTTCAGGATATCTAGATTTAAGAGCATCTAGAATGTTTTCTGTAGGAGTCTCTACTCCAATTGGGCCTATAACACCCCTGATGAACTGTTCTTCTCTTGGAAGCCTACATTTTACTACATACGAGCCTAAATTTGTCATTTTGAGAATTTTGTCCAACATTGATTTTTCTACTCTGTTTGTTTCAACTATTAGAAGATTTTTCTGAAAGTTTTTCCTAGAGTTGATTATGCCACATTCCCCCAGTGGAGAATTTTGAATATTTCTTGAGATTACAATGTCATTGGAGAAAAATTGTTTCAAATTAGGAGTAGCTTTTGAACCATTTCCATCACTTATTATTTCTATAATGAAAGTTTGACTAGTAATTTGTGTTTCAGGATATTGATCTCTACTGGAGTTTGTTGAATTCATTGAATTGGATTGTTCGTTTGAAATTGAGCAATCAGAGTTTAAGTTATTACTATTATTATTACTGTCAATTTCGTTGTTTGAGTTGAAGTGAAGTTTTCTAGAGAAACCAGGGGACTGTGGCATAAGTGGCATTTGGTGATTTTGAATAGAATTATAGAATGTTCTTGAATTTTTCTTAGTTTTTGGGATGACTCCACTTTCCAGTTTTCTTTTTTTATTTAAAATTTCATTTGATTCATTTGGTTCAATAATCTGATCACCTACTACATTTATTCCTTTATTTTGAGAAACAAAATTTTTTTGCATTTCAATATTAATCTGATCAGTGCTAGGAAATTTCAGAAGATCGTCATCCCATGATAGTGAGATATTGTCATCACTAATATTTTGATCTATGAATCCCAAAAAATTGCTCTCAAATAAAGGAGATTCATCTTGTGCAAACTCTAAATTACCTCCACCACAGATATTCTGTGTTAGGGTTTCAGGAATATGATCGGTACCTGCTAGTACCTCCATTGATTCATTAGCTCTATCTGATTTATTATTTACAAAGATGTCACTATTCAATGAACTGTCATATTCTGTACCATGACTACTATCTATACCAGAAGATTGTTCCCAGAGTGGAATAATAACTCATTTCAGATTGACTAGTAACTCTGTTAGGAATTTAGAATGAACAAAAAATACTCATTTTAACTCTAAAAAATGCAGAAATCAGTAAATTATTTTATAAATTTCAACTCCGCAGTGAAAACTAATGTAAAATATTAAAAATAAGACATTTAAGCTTCACAATTGGGCTTGTTGTGATGATAAACATCACTGATGGGAATGCATGAAGATAGGAGTAACTCTGTTAAAATTTATGTTTTCCAGTCTGGGATTGTTCCGCCATTGCTAGAATAGCGGCAGTTCTGCTAGATACCTAGCTAATAACAATAATACTATATTTATATACAATTAATTAAATAGTTTGTTATACCTACCTATAGGTAACTGACTGTCTTATTATGATTTTAACAATTCTTACCTGATTAGCTTAGCTGCGATGATCATACAACCGTACTCTAAGAAGGTTCGACCAGTTCTCCTATGCTCCTAATCGCTATATATATGTTGTTGTTGTTTGAAGAGTATGGCACATCACCATCCCTGGCCAGAGTGCCTGTTAGAGTGAAATGAGATTTCTACAGGTTGGTGATTATATGGATATTCTCCAGGAATTGAATCAAAGGGGCAGCCACACTTTCATTTGACAGAACAGCTTGTAGGTTGAATTGGATTTTCATTTCTTGGCATTTACTCATTAAAATACTTCTCTCATGGGCATATCTAGGGCAGGTTATCAGAACATGGTGATGAGTGAGGAGGCTCTGGCATAGATTGCATTGTGGAGGAAGCTCTCTTCTGAAGAGATGGCCATGAGATAATAAACTTGTATTTAGGCGTATTCTTGTAAGGGGTACTTGCCAACATCGGGGTTCATTAGAGAAGTTAGTTGGTCCAAGAATTGGTTTGAATCTTCTGTTTTCTTCAGGGAGAGTTGACCACTTTTCTTTCCATTTCTCAAAGTAATGATTCTGCATGGTTCTTGACATTTCATTTTTGGGGGGAGAAACATTTGTTCTTACTTCAGTTAGTAGAGCAGCTTTAGCTAATTTATCTGCTCTCTCACTCCCCTCTATGTTACAATGACTAGGAATCCATTCGATTATTAACATGTTAGTAGGCGTTTTCTGAAGTATATCTGCAATCCAGTGTACAAGGTAATGAGATGAAGTATTCATGGACTGAAGAGCTCTGATTGCACTAAGTGAGTCTGTGTACAATACATATTGGTCATTAAGATTCTTTACGAAAGATAGTGCTGAGTAAATTGCATACAGTTCAGTTGTAAACACAGATGTCTTGGAAGGGAGATGAGCAGTCAAAGAGAAGTTCTCATTCCAGACTCCACAACCGCTCTCCTTGTTATTCACCGAGCCATCAGTAAAGATTTCTATTCTCTGATTATGCATGGATGAGAGATGAGAAAATTTAAGCTTCCACTCTGTTGTAGTCAGTTCAGATTTTTTATTTGTAGCTAGCGTATCTTTTACAGGAAGTGGAGAGTATCTATATTTCAAGTGTCTTTGTATGACTGGTATACAGTCAATACTCACAGATAGACTATCAAGTTCTCTCTTTAGCCTAGTAATGGCAGATAATTCATAGTCAGTGTCAAGGTACAGTCCAAAGTCTTCTAAGCCCATCAACAGATTTCTTATGGGGTGACC
Organism: Caprella mutica; assembly: GCA_947561585.1. NCBI lineage: Eukaryota > Metazoa > Arthropoda > Malacostraca > Amphipoda > Caprellidae > Caprella > Caprella mutica. Next base: position 315,550 of record CANNZV010000280.1, on the reverse strand, counting down.
AGGAATTGAAGAGACTCTCCAGCCATATTGGGCTAACAACATTTTACGTCTGTACTTGAGTGGCAGCAAATTAGCTTCCGCATTGAGTTTATCTACAGATGTGCATTTTATTGCACCAAGGATTACTCGAATGGCTGCATATTGTATTCTTTCAAGCACAAGAAGATTTGTGTTTGAGGCGTCATCGAATAATGGGCTGGCATAATCAAGTTTTGGTAGTATTAGGGAGACATACAAACTTCTCAGTGTTTGATAATCTGCACCCCATTTGCTAGCTGCAATTACTCTTAGCAATCTTATGTCTTTGGTGCATCTCTGTTTCAACTCTGCTATATGTTGCTTCCAAGTAAGTTGCTTGTCAAATATAACACCAAGGAATTTAGTATTTGTTACATATGGTATAGGAGAGTTGTCAAGTTTCAGTTGTGTAGGATTTTGTGCTTGTCTGAGGGAGAAGATGATACTGTTAGTCTTTTGTGGTGAGAGAGATAACCCCCATTTTCTAGACCAATCAGTAATCCTGTCAAGCGCCAATTGTGCAATCTGAATTGCACTTTCAAGAGAATCATTAACTACCCAGAGAGCCCCATCGTCTGCATATAGAGATGAGTGAACCTGATCAGGTAGATTATCAAATATATCATTTATGTAGATAGAGAAGAGTGTTGGACTTATCACAGAGCCCTGAGGGACACCACTTCTTATGGGATGAGGAGATGAGATAGTTGAACTAATTCTCACTTTAATTGTGCGTGATTGTAGGAATTGAGAAACAAACCTGCTTAGATTACCTTTTAATCCAAGTTTGTTTAATTTAGAAAGCAAACCATAGTGCCAAACAGAATCAAAGGCGCTTGTGATATCCAGAAATATAGCGACACAATATTTTCTGTTGAGAATTGCATTTCGAGCATAGTGTTCAAGTTTGTATAGTCCATCTAAGGTGCTGTGCCCAGACCTAAATCCGCTTTGATCTGGAGTGTAAAAATTGGTAGATTCTAGAAATTCTTGTAGGCGTCTAGTAATCATACGCTCCAGAAGCTTAGATAAACAGTTTGTTAAAGTTATAGGTCGGTAAGATTCTTTCAATTGAGAGGGTTTGTTTTGTTTGGGTATTGGAATAATAAGTCCTTGACTCCATTGTATAGGGTAACCTGTCTCATATATATAGTTATAGAAATTGAGCAAGGAGGTTAATTGGTCTGTTGTGAGGTGTTTCAGCAGTTCATAAGGAATATTGTCTGTTCCTGATGATTTAGATTTAGATACTGCTAGAGAATGTTCAAGTTCAGTTAGTCTAAAAGGTGCATTGTAAGAGTCTGTATTATCGAGAGAGAAAGCAATAGGAATCTTTTCTTCATCCTCTTTATGCCTTGAAAAAATTTGGTCACTGTAGATACCATTACTCTTTTGAGAGAAAAACTCAGCCATACACTCTGCAACTTCAGGAGCAGTAGTAAGAAACATGTCGTCTACCTTCAGAATAAACTTGTTGGAAGGAGGGTTATTTCTAAGGCAACGAACCTGCCTCCAGACATCAGTTGATGAGGTAGTGGATGTAAAATGGGATAGAAAAATCTTCCAATTCTGTTTCCTAGCTTCCAGAATAGTTTTCCTAAATATTAGTTTTAATTTAATAAATTCATTCCACAGGTTTAGATCACCTACATGATTTTTATATTTATTTAAAGCTCTATTCTTTTTTCTCTTTGCAGTTGTACATTCATCAGTCCACCAATAGCATGATGGGTACTTTGGGATTTTTGATGTTTGTGGGATATGTTTCAGTGCAGAATTAGTTATTGTGCCCATCACATCTTTGCATGCCGAGTTTGGTGTTGAATAGGATGTTGGAAGATTTATATCTCTAGTAAAAGAGCTCCAGTCAGCATTTTTGTATTGCCACCTTGGTATTGGTTTTTCAGTAATGGTTGAGAAGGAGGTTGTTATAATCAGTGGGAAATGATCACTATTTAGAGGGTCAGGATGTGGATGCCATTGGAATTTGCTAGCAATATCAGTAGTGCATATAGAAACATCTATATGACTAAAGTTTCCCTGATAGGAGAGATGTGTTGGTTCTCCAGTGTTTAGTACTATTAGTGATTTGTCGTCTATTAAATGGTCAATGAGGCTTCCTCTCGCATTAGACCTAGGAGACCCCCAGCTAGGGTGGTATGCATTCAGATCTGCTGCAATTAGAAAGGGGGGATTCAGTTGATCAAGGAGATTTTCCAGATTTATATGTAGATCTGACAGCAGATAGTCTGGTGGTATGTATAATGAGGCTACTGTAATGGGTTGATTCTTGAAGAAAATTTTTGCAGCTATTGCTTCTAATGATGTATTGAGCTGGACAGTAGTAAATTGTATTGATTTATGTATAAATAGTGCAACACCACCACCTTGTCTATCTATTCTATCTTTCCTTAATGGTGGGAAATGATATGAGGAGAGATATGCTTTTTGGTTGGGTTTCAATTGAGTTTCTTGGAGAGCTAGTATGAGAGGATTTAATGAATCTATAGCTGATTGTAGAAGGGGTTTCTGGGCATGAAAATTTCGCATATTCCATTGAAGTATAGTGGAGTTCATGAATGCTGGGGATTCAGTTGTAGAGATGAGAGAGCTTTAGCAATAATATTGTCTAAGTTCAGGGCCTGTCCTATCTGGGTGATGCATTCTATTTTATCAGTTAGAGTGGAGGCAAATAGAAGTCTGATTATTAAAGGTATCAGTTTTGGTAGAGCAGATGTTATATTGTCAATTATATTTGGAGGCCTGGTCACATAGGATTCATGTGGTGGGGAAGATTGTTTATTTAGGTACAGAGGATTCATATGCAGATATCTTTCAGAGTCATTTACTAAATGTGGTGTTGAGAGAGGAGGTAGTTGAGGAAGCTGTTCTTCGTCAATTCTTGTTTGTTCAGCATAGGTTGCTATAGGATTTACAGGAGTTGATCTAATTTTTTGTCCAGGAGTTATTATTTGGCTTTGTTGATCAAGACTATTTGGATTTAGAATAGGGAAAGATGCATGTGATGATATGTCAGGAACTGTTGAGTTTTGAGTAGCTTGAATATTTTGGCTTTGATTATTATTGGCTATATTCATCGAGTATCTTGAGTTAATGTTCAATGGCATTGTTGAGCTTTTTGACATAGTATCTTGCATTCTGTAGTTAGTTTCCACTCTCTTTCTGGCCTCAACAAAGCTGATTCCTTGGTCTGCTTGTAAAGCACAGATTTGATTTTCAAATATATACTGAGGGCAAGTTTTAGAATTAGATTCATGTGAGCCTTTGCAGTTTATACATTTCGGCAGTAATTCGCTGCATTCAGCTCTAGTGTGTTGGGTTGAGGAGCAGAAAGTGCAGGTTGGTTGGCTCCTGCAATTATTAGCAGAGTGTCTCAGCCGACAGCAAGATTTACATTGAAGTGGTTTAGAGTAGTATCTATCGATTGTGTATTGAACATAACCAATTCTCAAGTAAGTTGGGCATTGTCCTAAAAAGGTAAGAACATATAATGGAATTTTAGCTTTAGTTGGATCATTATATAGCTTTCTCACCGAGATTACATTATGGGGTTTTAGTGCTTCTAGTATATCGTCAATAGAATCATCCATGAATTCCCTTGCATATAGTTTTCCATAAGAAAATTGACGAGTCCAGGCAATTGATGTCACAATAGGGATATTTAGAGACTTGAAAATATTAGCATTCAGCATTTTCTGCACCTGATCTATAGACTTAGTAGTAACTAGTAGTGATCCGGAATGTTGGTATTCAACAGCATGTAGTGGTCCACAGATGGAATCCAAGTCAGATTGAAGCTTACATGGGTTGTATGAAGTTAGTTTTCTGTTTGGGTCTTTACTAGTAATGTACAGGTGTCTTGTACTTGATGGGATGTCACTTACGTTTAGAGATGTTAGGTCCACTCTAGCTCTATTTGATTTATTTGAATCATTTTCTTGGGGTAATTTAGAAGCCTCAACTCTACTATATTTTTTGGAATGAAAAATTTGGCTAGTAACTTGCTCTTCAATATCTCTGTTTAGATCTGGTGCTGAGTGTGTAGCAGTGAAGTTATTTCCATTTTCTACTGTGTTGGTGGGCAGTAGTGATAAATGTGCAGCTTGTTTGTTAGCAGTTGGAGTTTGTTGTTCACTCATGATAATGTCATTGTTGGAGGATTCAAGCTCAGAAATTATGCCACTAACTTCAGACATGGTTCCCTGCAGTTGGTGGGGGTTTTCTATATTTTGGTTGATGTCAGTTTGCAGTTCAAGGCGTTTTTTAGGGTTTTCATTGAGACTATCTTCAGAGTTGTTTTTTCTCTTGTCTCTAGTTTTCTTCTTATCCTTCTTTTTTCTGTGTCTTATGGTTTCAAAAGATTCAGACTGTGATGATCTCGTCCTCGAAGATGAGGCTTTTCTGCCCCTGCCCGTTTTGGGCATGTTTCTAGTTAGTGGGAACTAACTTGTTCTAGAAGATCAAAGATTTAATTTAACTTTTTAGAGAGAAAATTGTACAAGAAATTTTCTATTAGGGTATTAAAGTCGCTATTCGATAATCACATGAGAGTAGATTGCAGAATGAACCATTCACACTCGTGTCAAAATTAGAACTAAGCTATATATAACCATATATTCTCCAATATTGTGATTGTCTCCAAACTAATCACCGGACACTATCCAATCACTGGTAAGCAGTAAGTTACTCAAACACGGACACTACCCAATCGCCAGACACTACCCAATCACCAGACACTACCCAATCACCAGACTCTACCAAATCACCAGACACTACCCAATCACCAGACACTACCCAATCACCAAACACTACCCAATCACCAGACACTACCCAATCACCGGACACTACCCAATCACCGGACACTACCCAATCACCAGACACTACCCAATCACCGGACACTAACCAAACACCGCACACAACCCAATCACTGACACTACCCTGAAAACATTGCACTATCGGGCCAACGTCAGTAAACTTTGACAAAATAAGGCACGATCGGGAATTGGCACGCCAATGCTATTACACATTGAGCTAATGCAATGAAAACGACACTAGGCCAACGGTTGTCAAACAGCACTGGCCCAATGAAGGAAAACATTGGTTACCAAATCCAGTGATTTTTTGATGTTCCAGTATATTTATTATACTGGTCTACCCAAGGTATATTAACTTAACAAGGTACGCTACGCCTTGATACGAATTTTAGACTCTTCTGCGCATGAACAAATACGCACATACGAACTCACGGCCGTGTGCCCCTGCAATAATAGATACAGCGACTTAATTAGTTATTTGTTTATAAGAATTTTTGCCGTGGTTGTTTGTGCTGTGTGCGGATGCAATGAAAAAAGTGTAATTGTTCTGATTAAATTATTTAGGTTTTCTAAAAATGTAGGAATAAGGAAGAAATAGACAGGATAAGAAGAGACAGGATCGACAGCTCTTACATAAACGTACTTTGAAGAAAAACTATAGGTTTTTCCCAATTAAACCTTACTAAAAAATATATGAAAAGTTTTCACAATGCTGAATACAGCCAGTTTAGTCCAAAAAAACAAGTTGAAAGGCATTTTATTCTAAAAAGAATGAATAACAGACCTTGTTTCTATGTAAAAATAATTATCATGGGGCACACGGCCGCACACCAGCCTGCGTCTTTCACAACAAAACTGTAATCATCTTGATATGAACCTGCGCAATACTCTACCTTGTAGTTAATATACCTTGGGTCTACCGGTTCTATTTGGCAGTTATCGCCAGACAATCAGAGAAAATGTGTGCAAACGATCTCTCCTAACTTTGATCACACCAATTGCCAATTTAATATCCTCAATTAAGTATATCTTTGAAATTATAGCCATTTCTGGCAATTTAGTATAAATAGGCCTGTTATCCCTTCAATTATTAATTTAATACAATTCATATATTTAGTATGAAAAGTTATTTTTCTGTCCGAAATAATTATTCATATTGAAAATTATACTTTCTTTTTAATTTTAAATAGAAATATTATTATTTGGTTAAAATAGCGTATTTAAAATTATAGAGTCGAGTTTTTGAATTGGCAACTGTTCTATATTTTTCCTTGACTTCGATCTGTAAAATGTATTTTTAGGACAGTTAATACATTGTTAGAAGTAACTGTTGTCTTCACGTGTTCTGTATAGCGTAATCTAATTAATACACCTGTTATATGAAAATAGTAGTGGCCGTAGAAAGGACTGGCATCGGCACCGTTAAGTATTGCCGGTACCAATAAGTCGTTTATACGTGGTTATACTGTTCTGGGCCAGTGGACATCCGTGAGGTGGGCCAACTTCAGGCTGTTAAAGTTATACCCAAAAAACCAGTAATACAGGCCTTTCTTTAATGGCCCAATACACAGAGACCGGCATGACAGCGTTGGTCCAGAGTTTCGTTCTGAATTAGGCCAACGTTGTCCCAACATTGCAATGATTAGGTACTAGGTACCCAATCACCAGACACTACCTAATCACCAGACACTACCCAGTACTCAATCACCAGACACTACCCAGTACCTAATCACCAGACAATATCCAATCACCTGACACTACCCAGTACCTAATCACCAGACAATATCCAATCACCAGACACTACCTAATCACCAGACACTACCCAATCACCAGACACTACCCAATCACCAGACACTACCCAATCACCAGACACTACCCAATCACCAGACACTACCCAATCACCAAACACTACCCAATCACCAGACACTACCCAATCACCGGACACTACCCAATCACCGGACACTACCCAATCACCAGACACTACCCAATCACCAGACACTACCCAATCACCAAACACTACCCAATCACCAGACACTACCCAATCACCAGATACTACCCAATCACCAGACACTACCCAATCACCGGACACTATCCAATCACCAGACACTACCCAATCACCAGACACTACCCAATCACCGGACACTACCCAATCACCGGACACTACCCAATCACCGGACACTACCCAATCACCGGACACTACCCAATCACCAGACACTACCCAATCACCAGACACTACCCAATCACCAGACACTATCCAATCACCAGACACTATCCAATCACCAGACACTACCTAATCACCAGACACTACTCAATCACCAGACACTACCCAATCACCAGACACTACCTAATCACCAGACACTACCCAATCACCAGACACTACCCAATCACCAGACACTACCCAATCACCAGACACTACCCAATCACCAGACACTACCCAATCACCAGACACTACCCAGTACTCAATCACCAGACACTACCCAATCACCAGACACTACCTAATCACCAGACACTACCCAGTACTCAATCACCAGACACTACCCAATCACCAGACACTACCCAATCACCAGACACTACCTAATCACCAGACACTACCCAATCACCAGACACTACCCAATCACCAGACACTACCCAATCACCAGACACTACCCAGTACTCAATCACCAGACACTACCCAATCACCAGACACTACCCAATCACCAGACACTACCCAATCACCAGACACTACCTAGTACTCAATCACCAGACACTGCCCAGTACGCAATCACCAGAAACTACCCAGTATACCCAATCACCAGACACTACCGAATCACTGGACATTATCCAATCTCACACTATCCAATCACCAGACCAAAGATCATTGAATATAGAAGATGTCCCACTACAGTATTTTCACTTTTACAGCGACACTTTCATAACTCATATTTTTTGTGCACTATAGATAGTTTTCTATGATTAAAATCTTAAGAAAACCATGATTATTGAGGGATAACTTGACGCAATATTTGACGTATATTATTTTCTATAATTTAAACATAGAAAATACTTCAAAACTCAGGTGTATTTCATAACACAGGTCCTTCCATTTATACTCGAGTTATAACTCATAAAGTATTTAACCATATTGTATGAAACTTGGTGGGACGAATGGTCAATATACAGGAACCATTTAGTTAGATTTTGGGAGCGACCGAGTTAAAGGTCAAAGATCAATGTCAAGGCCATTTATAACTCAAAAATTATTCAACCAAATTGTCTGAATTTGATGGGACGATTGGTCAAAGTCAAGAAACCATCTGGTAGAATTTTGGGATCAATCCATTCAAAGGTCAAGGTCATTTATAACTCAATAACTCAAAAAGCATTGTACCATATTGCATGAAACTTGGTGGGACAATTTGTCACTATCAAGTTACCAGTTTATTAGATTTTGGGAGAGAACGGGTCAAAGCGGCGGCGAAGGTATGCGCTCTACCGAGTGCACATAATCTAGTTAGTGCATTTAATTTATCCATTTCATCAAAATATGATAGTTGAAGCCATACATAATAACTTGGTAATATATTGGTTATTAAGATTGAGTTAATTACTTGAAGAAAACTTGAACAAAACTGGTATTTTTTTTCTACCAAATGTTTTAAATTATCCCAATATATTTTCCCATGTTTTAATGTAAAAATTTCGTCTCTAAATTTAATAGAGAATTAAGAAATATTTTCATGAAATTACATGCTAATACATGCGAGAATGCGCTGATCGTTTTTTAAGGATCTTGAAAATGTGCGATAATCTCGAGATAAAAACGCGCAGTACTTTCTCGAGATTGTGCAAAATGAGCAAAATGCGCGGAACATATTACCCCTCAAAAATGACTGAGAATAATTTCTTTTTCATTTTTTCTCTAAATCATCTGATTACTGTTAGGTATAAAGATTCTTAGAAAATTAATCTATTTTTGTAATCTAGAATTTTTATCTGTATTTTTATTATCTAATTTATTTTCATTATTCGGATTTTAGTTTTCGAATTTTGGTGCTAGGACGTTTCGTTACCAGATTTTTCGTTTCCGGACCATCGCTTCTTTTAAAATTTGAAATAAGTTATATACTACAAATTGTACCAATCCCATACAATATAAATATATATTTAAATATGTATTACATTTTTTCGGCTGTAGGACAACTGGTACCCGGACAACTCGTACCCGTACAACTGGTATACAGGACAACTCGTACCCGGACAACTGGTATACAGGACAACTGGTATACAGGACAACTCGTACCCGGACAACTGGTACCCGATTTTCATAATTTCGTGTTAAATGTACCTAATTATAATAACTGAATAAAATACAAGTCCGATTTTTAAAATTTAGTTAAATGTACATAATTATAATAAAAATTAAAGGCATAATAAAATAACCAATTTTTTTTATTACAATGAAACATACATAAACTGACAATTCAAATGAGGATAAAATAGGAACTCTTATAGAGACTACAATATAGACTACATTACAAAATTCGTATGATCTCACTTCAAGAGTCTTCCATTTCATGATATATATTTTCAACCATAATACGGTAAAAATATATTAGAACCAGCAGTGCTAATTTAATTAAATTAACCTCTTTTAATATACTTAAGTTAGCAAAGTTAAATATTATGTAACCTAGCATAGCTAAAAAGGAAATTAAAACTTTTATAGAGACTAAAATACGGACTACATTACAAAATTCGTATGATCTCACTTCAAGAGTCTTCTATTTCATGATATATATTGAAACATAATACATGAAAAATATATTAGAACCAACAATGTTAATTTAATTAAATTAACCTATTTTTATTTACTTAATTATGGAAATCGGGTACCAGTTGTCCGGGTACGAGTAGTCCGTGCACCCATTTTTTCACCCTATTATTTTTTTTTAATATTTGAAAAAAATACTATATGAGAATTAAAATATAAAATATAGTTAAAATGTTAAATTATATAGGCTTCTACTTTTGTTATTTTCATTCGATAACATATTACATCTGGTAATTGGATCTTTACCCTAACGTTAATATCAAAAACAAAAGATTTTCCCAATGTACAGGCAGCAAAGCAAGCGAGTTCTCGGACTGAACCACATTTTCGATTTTATGAGGAAAAATAAAATATAATTGATTTTATTTAACTTTTATATCGATTGGTATCCATAATATTTTCACTTACAACTTTTCTAATCAAAGACATTAGATGATGATTTTTAATTTTAATACCTCTGATTATAATCAACATATAACCAGATACTTAGCAGACGAATAAAATGTAAGTTAAACCCTATAATTTAAAGTAAAATACATTCTTGAATGTATAAGATTGGTATAAATTCTAGTCTGCAACCCATAACAAATATGAAAATCTTTCCCGATTTTAAAAAAATACTGCAAAATCTGGTAACGAATTTTCGAATTTAAAATCTGGTAACGAATTTTTTTTGGTCACCCGAATTTTATATATAAAAATAATTCGTATTTTTCTTCCAGATTTGTTTTTCATATAGATTTGTTTATCTTTTGAAGATAAACCCCTCTTGTCCCTAGTGTATTACCCGATAAAAAAGAAGGTCTGTATTTTTTTTTCAATCTAAAAAAATATTCGGATACCTAGAAGTATTTCTTTGGATTCATTATTTTTCAGTTTTCCTAATTTTTTGTTTTCCGGATATTTTGATCGTCTGATTTTCAGTTTTTCCGGTTATGTCGATTTTCTGTTTTCTTTCCCGTTCTTTCGGTTTTCATAAATTTTCAGATTCCTCGGTTTCCCGATTTTTCCTGTTTCAACGGACTTTTCATTTTTCCGAATTTTCATTTTTCCTGAATTTCTCATTTTTCCATATTTTTCGTTTTTCCTTATTTTTCTGTTTTTCCAGATTTTTCAGTTTTCCCTATTTTTCGTTATTCCACAGTTTTTCAGATTTTTCTGCATTTTTTTCCTGTTTTTTGGTTACATAATTTTCAATTTCCAAGCTTTTCATTTTTTCGAATTTTTCTGTCTTCCAAATTTCTCGGTTCTCCGAAGTATTCAGGTTTTTCTGATTTTTCATTTTTTTTCGGATTTTTCAGATTTTTGGGTTTTCGGATTATATATTTTCAGATTTTTCAATTTTACAGATTTATCAGTTTTTTCTTTTGGATTATCGGTTTCTTACCAATTTTCGACTATATATTTTAATCATGGAATAGTGTCATATCTTAAATGTTAGAGCGAGACATTTTTCTTAAAACCAAAAGACAAATACACACTGCTCATATAAAGATATGCTTAACAATAACAATGTTATCCGTCTATTGTAAGCTTCCAATAATGATTTATTAAACAATTATTAGTAGTAAGTCATTTATAATTATAGAGACCATCACTATTATAGGTTATACAAAACATGTTATGGTTGAATCCTGGCAAGAAAAATAATATAAGCAACCATTTTATTGCACTAACAACTATCTTATTGCACTAACAACTATCTTATTGCATTAACAACTATCTTATTGCTTTAACAACTATCTTATTGCACTAACAACTATCTTATCGCATTAACAACTATCTTATTGCATTAACAACTATCTTGTTGCATTAACAACTATCTTATTGCACTAACAACTATCTTATTGCATTAACAAATATCTTATTGCTTTAACAACTATCTTATTACACTAACAACTATCTTATCGCATTAACAACTATCTTATTGCATTAACAACTATCTTATTGCATTAACAACTATCTTATTGCACTAACAACTATCTTATTGCAATAACAACTATCTTATTACTTTAACAATTATCTTATTGCAATAACAACTATCTTATTGCTTTAACAACTATCTTATTGCACTAACAACTATCTTATTGGTTTAACAACTATATTATTGCACTAACAACTATCTTATTGCTTTATCAACATCTTATTGCTTTAACAACTATCTTATTGCTTTAACAACTATCTTATTGCATTAACAACTATCTTATTGCATTAGCAACTATCTTATTGCTTTAACAACTGTCTTATTGCATTAGCAACTATCTTATTGCACTAACAACTATCTTATTGCACTAAAAACTATCTTATTGCTTTAACAACTATCTTATTGCATTAGCAACTATCTTATTGCTTTAACAACTATCTTTTTGCACTAGCAACTATCTTATTGCACTAACAACTATCTTATTGCATTAACAACTATCTTATTGCTTTAACAACTATCTTATTGCACTAACAACTATCTTATCGCATTAACAACTATCTTATTGCATTAACAACTATCTTGTTGCATTAACAACTATCTTATTGCACTAACAACTATCTTATTGCATTAACAAATATCTTATTGCTTTAACAACTATCTTATTGCACTAACAACTATCTTATCGCATTAACAACTATCTTATTGCATTAACAACTATCTTATTGCATTAACAACTATCTTATTGCACTAACAACTATCTTATTGCACTAACAACTATCTTATTGCACTAACAACTATCTTATTGCTTTAACAACTATCTTATCGCATTAACAACTATCTTATTGCACTAACAACTATCTTATTGCACTAACAACTATCTTATTGCACTAGCAACCATTTTATTGCACTAACAACTATCTTATTGTATTAACAACTATCTTATTGCTTTAACAACTATATTATCGCATTAACAACTATCTTATTGCACTAACAACTATCTTTTTGCACTAACAACTATCTTATTGCACTAGCAACTATCTTATTGCACTAACAACTATCTTATTGCACTAACAACTATCTTATTGCACTAACAACTATCTTATTGCACTAACAACTATCTTATTGCACTAACAACTATCTTATTGCACTAACAACTATCTTATTGCACTAACAACTATCTTATTGCACTAACAACTATCTTATTGCACTAACAACTATCTTATTGCACTAGCAGCTATCTTATTGCACTAACAACTATCTTATTGCTTTAACAACTATCTTATTGCACTAGCAACTATCTTATTGCACTAACAACTATCTTATTGCTTTAACAACTATCTTATTTCATTAACAACTATCTAATTGCTTTCACAACTATCTTATTTCATTAACATTTATCTTATGCATTTACAACTATCTTATTGCTTTAACAACTATCTTATTGCACTAACAACTATCTTATTGCACTAAAAACTATCTTATTGCTTTAACAACTATCTTATTGCATTAGCAACTATCTTATTGCTTTAACAACTATCTTTTTGCACTAGCAACTATCTTATTGCACTAACAACTATCTTATTGCTTTAACAACTATCTTATTGCACTAACAACTATCTTGTTGCTTTAACAACTATCTTATTGCTTTAACAACTATCTTATTGCACTAACAACTATCTTATTGCATTAGCAACTATCTTATTGCACTAACAACTATCATACTACTTTAACAACTATCTTATTGCAATAACAACTATATTATTGCTTTAACAACTATCTTATTGCACTAACAACTATCTTATTGGTTTAACAACTATCTTATTGCACTAACAACTATCTTATTGCTTTAACAACTATCTTATTGCTTTAACAACTATCTTATTGCATTAGCAACTATCTTGTTGCTTTAACAACTGTCTTATTGCTTTAGCAACTATCTTATTGCTTTAACAACTATCTTATTTCATTAACAACTATCTTATTGCTTTAACAACTCTCTTATTGCACTAACAACTATCTTATTGGTTTAACAACTCTCTTATTGCACTAACAACTATCTTATTGGTTTATCAACATCTTATTGCTTTAACAACTATCTTATTGCTTTAACAACTATCTTATTGCATTAACAACTATCTTATTGCATTAGCAACTATCTTATTGCACTAACAACTATCTTATTGCACTAACAACTATCTTATTGCACTAACAACTATCTTATTGCACTAACAACTATCTTATTGCACTAACAACTATCTTATTGCACTAACAACTATCTTATTGCACTAACAACTATCTTATTGCACTAGCAGCTATCTTATTGCACTAACAACTATCTTATTGCACTAGCAGCTATCTTATTGCACTAACAACTATCTTATTGCTTTAACAACTATCTTATTGCACTAGCAACTATCTTATTGCACTAACAACTATCTTATTGCTTTAACAACTATCTTATTTCATTAACAACTATCTAATTGCTTTCACAACTATCTTATTTCATTAACATTTATCTTATGCATTTACAACTATCTTATTGCTTTAACAACTATCTTATTGCACTAACAACTATCTTATTGCACTAAAAACTATCTTATTGCTTTAACAACTATCTTATTGCATTAGCAACTATCTTATTGCTTTAACAACTATCTTTTTGCACTAGCAACTATCTTATTGCACTAACAACTATCTTATTGCTTTAACAACTATCTTATTGCACTAACAACTATCTTGTTGCTTTAACAACTATCTTATTACTTTAACAATTATCTTATTGCAATAACAACTATCTTATTGCTTTAACAACTATCTTATTGCACTAACAACTATCTTATTGGTTTAACAACTATATTATTGCACTAACAACTATCTTATTGCTTTATCAACTATCTTATTGCATTAGCAACTATCTTATTGCTTTAACAACTGTCTTATTGCATTAGCAACTATCTTATTGCACTAACAACTATCTTATTGCACTAAAAACTATCTTATTGCTTTAACAACTATCTTATTGCATTAGCAACTATCTTATTGCTTTAACAACTATCTTTTTGCACTAGCAACTATCTTATTGCACTAACAACTATCTTATTGCATTAACAACTATCTTATTGCTTTAACAACTATCTTATTGCACTAACAACTATCTTATCGCATTAACAACTATCTTATTGCATTAACAACTATCTTGTTGCATTAACAACTATCTTATTGCACTAACAACTATCTTATTGCATTAACAAATATCTTACTGCTTTAACAACTATCTTATTGCACTAACAACTATCTTATCGCATTAACAACTATCTTATTGCATTAACAACTATCTTATTGCATTAACAACTATCTTATTGCACTAACAACTATCTTATTGCACTAACAACTATCTTATTGCACTAACAACTATCTTATTGCTTTAACAACTATCTTATCGCATTAACAACTATCTTATTGCACTAACAACTATCTTATTGCACTAACAACTATCTTATTGCACTAGCAACCATTTTATTGCACTAACAACTATCTTATTGTATTAACAACTATCTTATTGCTTTAACAACTATATTATCGCATTAACAACTATCTTATTGCACTAACAACTATCTTATTGCACTAGCAACTATCTTATTGCACTAACAACTATCTTATTGCACTAACAACTATCTTATTGCACTAACAACTATCTTATTGCACTAACAACTATCTTATTGCACTAACAACTATCTTATTGCACTAACAACTATCTTATTGCACTAACAACTATCTTATTGCACTAACAACTATCTTATTGCACTAACAACTATCTTATTGCACTAGCAGCTATCTTATTGCACTAACAACTATCTTATTGCTTTAACAACTATCTTATTGCACTAGCAACTATCTTATTGCACTAACAACTATCTTATTGCTTTAACAACTATCTTATTTCATTAACAACTATCTAATTGCTTTCACAACTATCTTATTTCATTAACATTTATCTTATGCATTTACAACTATCTTATTGCTTTAACAACTATCTTATTGCACTAACAACTATCTTATTGCACTAAAAACTATCTTATTGCTTTAACAACTATCTTATTGCATTAGCAACTATCTTATTGCTTTAACAACTATCTTTTTGCACTAGCAACTATCTTATTGCACTAACAACTATCTTATTGCTTTAACAACTATCTTATTGCACTAACAACTATCTTGTTGCTTTAACAACTATCTTATTGCTTTAACAACTATCTTATTGCACTAACAACTATCTTATTGCATTAGCAACTATCTTATTGCACTAACAACTATCATACTACTTTAACAACTATCTTATTGCAATAACAACTATATTATTGCTTTAACAACTATCTTATTGCACTAACAACTATCTTATTGGTTTAACAACTATCTTATTGCACTAACAACTATCTTATTGCTTTAACAACTATCTTATTGCTTTAACAACTATCTTATTGCATTAGCAACTATCTTGTTGCTTTAACAACTGTCTTATTGCTTTAGCAACTATCTTATTGCTTTAACAACTATCTTATTTCATTAACAACTATCTTATTGCTTTAACAACTCTCTTATTGCACTAACAACTATCTTATTGGTTTAACAACTATATTATTGCACTAACAACTATCTTATTGCTTTATCAACATCTTATTGCTTTAACAACTATCTTATTGCTTTAACAACTATCTTATTGCATTAACAACTATCTTATTGCATTAGCAACTATCTTATTGCACTAACAACTATCTTATTGCACTAACAACTATCTTATTGCACTAACAACTATCTTATTGCACTAACAACTATCTTATTGCACTAACAACTATCTTATTGCACTAACAACTATCTTATTGCACTAACAACTATCTTATTGCACTAACAACTATCTTATTGCACTAACAACTATCTTATTGCACTAGCAGCTATCTTATTGCACTAACAACTATCTTATTGCTTTAACAACTATCTTATTGCACTAGCAACTATCTTATTGCACTAACAACTATCTTATTGCTTTAACAACTATCTTATTTCATTAACAACTATCTAATTGCTTTCACAACTATCTTATTTCATTAACATTTATCTTATGCATTTACAACTATCTTATTGCTTTAACAACTATCTTATTGCACTAACAACTATCTTATTGCACTAAAAACTATCTTATTGCTTTAACAACTATCTTATTGCATTAGCAACTATCTTATTGCTTTAACAACTATCTTTTTGCACTAGCAACTATCTTATTGCACTAACAACTATCTTATTGCTTTAACAACTATCTTATTGCACTAACAACTATCTTGTTGCTTTAACAACTATCTTATTGCTTTAACAACTATCTTATTGCACTAACAACTATCTTATTGCATTAGCAACTATCTTATTGCACTAACAACTATCATACTACTTTAACAACTATCTTATTGCAATAACAACTATATTATTGCTTTAACAACTATCTTATTGCACTAACAACTATCTTATTGGTTTAACAACTATCTTATTGCACTAACAACTATCTTATTGCTTTAACAACTATCTTATTGCTTTAACAACTATCTTATTGCATTAGCAACTATCTTGTTGCTTTAACAACTGTCTTATTGCTTTAGCAACTATCTTATTGCTTTAACAACTATCTTATTTCATTAACAACTATCTTATTGCTTTAACAACTCTCTTATTGCACTAACAACTATCTTATTGGTTTAACAACTATATTATTGCACTAACAACTATCTTATTGCTTTATCAACATCTTATTGCTTTAACAACTATCTTATTGCTTTAACAACTATCTTATTGCATTAACAACTATCTTATTGCATTAGCAACTATCTTATTGCTTTAACAACTGTCTTATTGCATTAGCAACTATCTTATTGCACTAACAACTATCTTATTGCACTAAAAACTATCTTATTGCTTTAACAACTATCTTATTGCATTAGCAACTATCTTATTGCTTTAACAACTATCTTTTTGCACTAGCAACTATCTTATTGCACTAACAACTATCTTATTGCTTTAACAACTATCTTATTGCACTAACAACTATCTTGTTGCTTTAACAACTATCTTATTGCACTAACAACTATCTTATTGCATTAGCAACTATCTTATTGCACTAACAACTATCATACTACTTTAACAACTATCTTATTGCAATAACAACTATATTATTGCTTCAACAACTATCTTATTGCACTAACAACTATCTTATTGGTTTAACAACTATCTTATTGCACTAACAACTATCTTATTGCTTTAACAACTATCTTATTGCTTTAACAACTATCTTATTGCATTAGCAACTATCTTGTTGCTTTAACAACTGTCTTATTGCTTTAGCAACTATCTTATTGCTTTAACAACTATCTTATTTCATTAACAACTATCTTATTGCTTTAACAACTCTCTTATTTCATTAGCAACTATCTTATTGCACTAACAACTATCTTGTTGCTCTAACAACTATCTTATTGCTTTAACAACTATCTTATTGCTCTAACTACTATCTTATTGCATAAGCAACTATCTTATTGCAATAACAACTATCTTATTACTTTAACAATTATCTTATTGCAATAACAACTATCTTATTGCTTTAACAACTATCTTATTGCACTAACAACTATCTTATTGGTTTAACAACTATATTATTGCACTAACAACTATCTTATTGCTTTATCAACATCTTATTGCTTTAACAACTATCTTATTGCTTTAACAACTATCTTATTGCTTTAACAACTATCTTATTGCATTAACAACTATCTTATTGCATTAGCAACTATCTTATTGCTTTAACAACTGTCTTATTGCATTAGCAACTATCTTATTGCTTTAACAACTATCTTATCGCATTAACAACTATCTTATCGCATTAATAACTATCTTATTGCAACTATCTTATTGCTTTAACAACTATCTTATCGCATTAACAACTATCTTATTGCATTAACAACTATCTTTTTGCATTAACAACTATCTTATTGCATTAACAATTATCTTATCATATTAACAACTATCTTATTGCATTAACAACTATCTTATTGCTTTAACAACTATCTTATCGCATTAACAACTATCTTATCGCATTAACAACTATCTTATTGCATTAACAACTATCTTTTCGCATTAACAACTATCGTATTGCATTAACAACTATCGTATTGCATTAACAACTATCTTATTGCTTTAACAACTATCTTATTGCATTAACAACTATCTTATCGCATTAACAACTATCTTATTGCATTAACAACTATCTTATTGCTTTAACAACTATCTTATCGCATTAACAACTATCTTATCGCATTAACAACTATCTTAATGCTTTAACAACTATCTTATTGCTTTAACAACTATCTTATTGCACTAACAACTATCTTATTGCATTAACAACTATCTTATTGCTTTAACAACTATCTTATCGCATTAGCAACTATCTTATTGCATTAACAACTATCTTATTGCATTAACAACTATCTTATTGCTTTAACAACTATCTTATCGCATTAACAACTATCTTATTGCATTAACAACTATCTTATCGCATTAACAACTATCTTATTGCTTTAACAACTATCTTATTTCATTAACAACTATCTTATTGCTTTAACAACTATCTTATTGCATTAACAACTATCTTATTGCATTAGCAACTATCTTATTGCTTTAACAACTGTCTTATTGCATTAGCAACTATCTTATTGCTTTAACAACTATCTTATCGCATTAACAACTATCTTATTGCATTAACAACTATCTTATTGCATTAACAACTATCTTATTGCATTAACAACTATCTTATTGCTTTAACAACTATCTTATCGCATTAACAACTATCTTATTGCATTAACAACTATCTTATTGCATTACCAACTATCTTATTGCATTAACAACTATCTTATCGCTTTAACAACTATCTTATTGCATTAACAACTATCTTATTGCATTAACAACTATCTTATTGCATTAACAACTATCTTATTGCTTTAACAACTATCTTATCGCATTAACAACTATCTTATTGCATTGACAACTATCTTATTGCATTAACAACTATCTTGTCGCAATAACAACTATCTTATTGCATTAACAACTATCTTATTGCTTTAACAACTATCTTATTGCATTAACAACTATCTTATTGCTTTAACAACTATCTTATTGCATTAACAACTATCTTATTGCTTTAACAACTATCTTATTGCATTAACAACTATCTTATTGCACTAACAACTATCTTATTGCTTTAACAACTATCTTATTGCATTAACAACTATCTTATCGCATTAACAACTATCTTATCGCTTTAACAACTATCTTATTGCATTAACAACTCTCTTATTTCATTAGCAACTATCTTATTGCACTAACAACTATCTTGTTGCTTTATCAACTATCTTATTGCTTTAACAACTTTCTTATTGCACTAAAAACTATCTTATTGCATTAACAACTATCTTATTGCTTTAACAACTATCTTATCGCATTAACAACTATCTTATTGCATTAACTACTATCTTATTGCTTTAACAACTATCTTATTGCATTAACAACTATCTTATTGCTTTAACAACTATCTTATTGCATTAACAACTATCTTATTGCATTAACAACGATCTTATTGCTTTAACAACTATCTTATTGCATTAACAACTATCTTATCGCATTAACAACTATCTTATCGCTTTAACAACTATCTTATTGCATTAACAACTCTCTTATTTCATTAGCAACTATATTATTGCACTAACAACTATCTTGTTGCTTTAACAACTATCTTATTGCTTTGACAACTATCTTATTGCACTAACAACTATCTTATTGCTTTAACAACTATCTTATCGCATTAACAACTATCTTATTGCTTTAACAACTATCTTATTGCACTAACAACTATCTTATTGCTTTAACAACTATCTTATCGCATTAACAACTATCTTATTGCATTAACAACTATCTTATCGCATTAACAACTATCTTATTGCGTTAACAACTATCTTATTGCGTTAACAACTATCTTATCGCATTAACAACTATCTTATTGCATTAACAACTATCTTATTGCACTAACAACTATCTTATCGCATTAACAACTATCTTATTGCATTAACAACTATCTTATTGCATTAACAACTATCTTATTGCTTTAACAACTATCTTGTCGCATTAACAACTATCTTATTGCTTTAACAACTATCTTATTGCTTTAACAACTATCTTATTGCTTTAACAACTATCTTATTGCTTTAACAACTATCTTATTGCTTTAACAACTATCTTATCGCATTAACAACTATCTTATTGCATTAACAACTATCTTATTGCTTTAACAACTATCTTATTGTTTAACAACTATCTTATTGCATTAACAACTATCTTATTGCTTTAACAACTATCTTATCGCATTAACAACTATCTTATTGCATTAACAACTATCTTATTGCACTAACAACTATCTTATCGCATTAACAACTATCTTATTGCATTAACAACTATCTTATTGCACTAACAACTATCTTATTGCATTAACAACTATCTTATTGCATTAACAACTATCTTATCGCTTTAACAACTATCTTATTGCATTAACAACTTTCTTATTTCATTAGCAACTATCTTATTGCACTAACAACTATCTTATTGCTTTAACAACTATCTTATTGCTTTAACAACTATCTTATTGCACTAACAACTATCTTATTGCATTAACAACTATCTTATTGCTTTAACAACTATCTTGTCGCATTAACAACTATCTTAATGCATTAACAACTATCTTATCGCATTAACAACTATCTTATTGCATTAGCAACTATCTTATTGCTTTAACAACTGTCTTATTGCATTAGCAACTATCTTATTGCTTTAACAACTATCTTATCGCATTAACAACTATCTTATCGCATTAATAACTATCTTATTGCATTAGCAACTATCTTATTGCTTTAACAACTATCTTATCGCATTAACAACTATCTTATTGCATTAACAACTATCTAATTGCATTAACAACTATCTTATTGCATTAACAACTATCTTATCACATTAACAACTATCTTATTGCATTAACAACTATCTTATTGCTTTAATAACTATCTTATCGCATTAACAACTATCTTATTGCACTAAAAACTATCTTATTGCTTTAACAACTTTCTTATTACACTAAAAACTATCTTATTGCATTTACAACTATCTTATTGCTTTAACAACTATCTTATCGCATTAACAACTATCTTATTGCATTAACAACTATCTTATTGCTTTAACAACTATCTTATTGCATTAACAACTATCTTATTGCTTTAACAACTATCTAATTGCATTAACAACTATCTTATTGCATTAACAACGATCTTATTGCTTTAACAACTATCTTATTGCATTAACAACTATCTTATCGCATTAACAACTATCTTATCGCTTTAACAACTATCTTATTGCATTAACAACTCTCTTATCGCATTAACAACTATCTTATTGCACTAACAACTATCTTGTTGCTTTAACAACTATCTTATTGCTTTAACAACTATCTTATTGCACTAACAACTATCTTATTGCTTTAACAACTATCTTATCGCATTAACAACTATCTTATTGCATTAACAACTATCTTATCGCATTAACAACTATCTTATTGCATTAACAACTATCTTATTGCATTAACAACTATCTTATTGCATTAACAACTATCTTATTGCATTAACAACTATCTTATTGCACTAACAACTATCTTATCGCATTAACAACTATCTTATTGCATTAACAACTATCTTATTGCATTAACAACTATCTTATTGCTTTAACATCTATCTTGTCGCATTAACAACTATCTTATTGCTTTAACAACTATCTTATTGCTTTAACAACTATCTTATTGCTTTAACAACTATCTTATTGCTTTAACAACTATCTTATTGCTTTAACGACTATCTTATCGCATTAACAACTATCTTATTGCATTAACAACTATCTTATTGCTTTAACAACTATCTTATTGTTTAACAACTATCTTATTGCATTAACAACTATCTTATTGCTTTAACAACTATCTTCTCGCATTAACAACTATCTTATTGCATTAACAACTATCTTATTGCACTAACAACTATCTTATCGCATTAACAACTATCTTATTGCATTAACAACTATCTTATTGCACTAACAACTATCTTATTGCATTAACAACTATCTTATTTCATTAGCAACTATCTTATTGCACTAACAACTATCTTGTTGCTTTAACAACTATCTTATTGCTTTAACAACTATCTTATTGCACTAACAACTATCTAATTGCATTAGCAACTATCTTATTGCTTTAACAACTATCTTGTCGCATTAACAACTATCTTATTGCATTAACAACTATCTTATCGCATTAACAACTATCTTATTGCACTAACAACTATCTTATTGGTTTAACAACTATCTTATTGCACTAACAACTATCTTATTGCTTTAACAACTATCTTATTGCTTTAACAACTATCTTATTGCATTAGCAACTATCTTATTGCTTTAACAACTGTCTTATTGCTTTAGCAACTATCTTATTGCTTTAACAACTATCTTATTTCATTAACAACTATCTTATTGCTTTAACAACTCTCTTATTTCATTAGCAACTATCTTATTGCACTAACAACTATCTTATTGCTTTAACAACTGTCTTATTGCATTAACAACTATCTTATTGCATTAACAACTATCTTATTGCATTGACAACTATCTTGTCGCATTAACAACTATCTTATTGCATCAACAACTATCTTATTGCTTTAACAACTATCTTATTGCATTAACAACTATCTTATCGCATTAACAACTATCTTATTGCATTAACAACTATCTTATTGCTTTAACAACTATCTTATTTCATTAACAACTATCTTATTGCTTTAACAACTATCTTTTTGCACTAGCAACTATCTTATTGCACTAACAACTATCTTATTGCATTAACAACTATCTTATTGCTTTAACAACTATCTTATTGCACTAACAACTATCTTATCGCATTAACAACTATCTTATTGCATTAACAACTATCTTGTTGCATTAACAACTATCTTATTGCACTAACAACTATCTTATTGCATTAACAAATATCTTATTGCTTTAACAACTATCTTATTGCACTAACAACTATCTTATCGCATTAACAACTATCTTATTGCATTAACAACTATCTTATTGCATTAACAACTATCTTATTGCACTAACAACTATCTTATTGCACTAACAACTATCTTATTGCACTAACAACTATCTTATTGCTTTAACAACTATCTTATCGCATTAACAACTATCTTATTGCACTAACAACTATCTTATTGCACTAACAACTATCTTATTGCACTAGCAACCATTTTATTGCACTAACAACTATCTTATTGTATTAACAACTATCTTATTGCTTTAACAACTATATTATCGCATTAACAACTATCTTATTGCACTAACAACTATCTTTTTGCACTAACAACTATCTTATTGCACTAGCAACTATCTTATTGCACTAACAACTATCTTATTGCACTAACAACTATCTTATTGCACTAACAACTATCTTATTGCACTAACAACTATCTTATTGCACTAACAACTATCTTATTGCACTAACAACTATCTTATTGCACTAACAACTATCTTATTGCACTAACAACTATCTTATTGCACTAACAACTATCTTATTGCACTAGCAACTATCTTATTGCACTAACAAATATCTTATTGCACTAACAACTATCTTATTGCACTAACAACTATCTTATTGCATTAACAACCATCTTATTGCACTAGCAGCTATCTTATTGCACTAACAACTATCTTATTGCTTTAACAACTATCTTATTGCACTAGCAACTATCTTATTGCACTAACAACTATCTTATTGCTTTAACAACTATCTTATTTCATTAACAACTATCTAATTGCTTTCACAACTATCTTATTTCATTAACATTTATCTTATGCATTTACAACTATCTTATTGCTTTAACAACTATCTTATTGCACTAACAACTATCTTATTGCACTAAAAACTATCTTATTGCTTTAACAACTATCTTATTGCATTAGCAACTATCTTATTGCTTTAACAACTATCTTTTTGCACTAGCAACTATCTTATTGCACTAACAACTATCTTATTGCTTTAACAACTATCTTATTGCACTAACAACTATCTTGTTGCTTTAACAACTATCTTATTGCTTTAACAACTATCTTATTGCACTAACAACTATCTTATTGCATTAGCAACTATCTTATTGCACTAACAACTATCATACTACTTTAACAACTATCTTATTGCAATAACAACTATATTATTGCTTTAACAACTATCTTATTGCACTAACAACTATCTTATTGGTTTAACAACTATCTTATTGCACTAACAACTATCTTATTGCTTTAACAACTATCTTATTGCTTTAACAACTATCTTATTGCATTAGCAACTATCTTGTTGCTTTAACAACTGTCTTATTGCTTTAGCAACTATCTTATTGCTTTAACAACTATCTTATTTCATTAACAACTATCTTATTGCTTTAACAACTCTCTTATTGCACTAACAACTATCTTATTGGTTTAACAACTATATTATTGCACTAACAACTATCTTATTGCTTTATCAACATCTTATTGCTTTAACAACTATCTTATTGCTTTAACAACTATCTTATTGCATTAACAACTATCTTATTGCATTAGCAACTATCTTATTGCTTTAACAACTGTCTTATTGCATTAGCAACTATCTTATTGCACTAACAACTATCTTATTGCACTAAAAACTATCTTATTGCTTTAACAACTATCTTATTGCATTAGCAACTATCTTATTGCTTTAACAACTATCTTTTTGCACTAGCAACTATCTTATTGCACTAACAACTATCTTATTGCTTTAACAACTATCTTATTGCACTAACAACTATCTTGTTGCTTTAACAACTATCTTATTGCACTAACAACTATCTTATTGCATTAGCAACTATCTTATTGCACTAACAACTATCATACTACTTTAACAACTATCTTATTGCAATAACAACTATATTATTGCTTCAACAACTATCTTATTGCACTAACAACTATCTTATTGGTTTAACAACTATCTTATTGCACTAACAACTATCTTATTGCTTTAACAACTATCTTATTGCTTTAACAACTATCTTATTGCATTAGCAACTATCTTGTTGCTTTAACAACTGTCTTATTGCTTTAGCAACTATCTTATTGCTTTAACAACTATCTTATTTCATTAACAACTATCTTATTGCTTTAACAACTCTCTTATTTCATTAGCAACTATCTTATTGCACTAACAACTATCTTGTTGCTCTAACAACTATCTTATTGCTTTAACAACTATCTTATTGCTCTAACTACTATCTTATTGCATAAGCAACTATCTTATTGCAATAACAACTATCTTATTACTTTAACAATTATCTTATTGCAATAACAACTATCTTATTGCTTTAACAACTATCTTATTGCACTAACAACTATCTTATTGGTTTAACAACTATATTATTGCACTAACAACTATCTTATTGCTTTATCAACATCTTATTGCTTTAACAACTATCTTATTGCTTTAACAACTATCTTATTGCTTTAACAACTATCTTATTGCATTAACAACTATCTTATTGCATTAGCAACTATCTTATTGCTTTAACAACTGTCTTATTGCATTAGCAACTATCTTATTGCTTTAACAACTATCTTATCGCATTAACAACTATCTTATCGCATTAATAACTATCTTATTGCAACTATCTTATTGCTTTAACAACTATCTTATCGCATTAACAACTATCTTATTGCATTAACAACTATCTTTTTGCATTAACAACTATCTTATTGCATTAACAATTATCTTATCATATTAACAACTATCTTATTGCATTAACAACTATCTTATTGCTTTAACAACTATCTTATCGCATTAACAACTATCTTATCGCATTAACAACTATCTTATTGCATTAACAACTATCTTTTCGCATTAACAACTATCGTATTGCATTAACAACTATCGTATTGCATTAACAACTATCTTATTGCTTTAACAACTATCTTATTGCATTAACAACTATCTTATCGCATTAACAACTATCTTATTGCATTAACAACTATCTTATTGCTTTAACAACTATCTTATCGCATTAACAACTATCTTATCGCATTAACAACTATCTTAATGCTTTAACAACTATCTTATTGCTTTAACAACTATCTTATTGCACTAACAACTATCTTATTGCATTAACAACTATCTTATTGCTTTAACAACTATCTTATCGCATTAGCAACTATCTTATTGCATTAACAACTATCTTATTGCATTAACAACTATCTTATTGCTTTAACAACTATCTTATCGCATTAACAACTATCTTATTGCATTAACAACTATCTTATCGCATTAACAACTATCTTATTGCTTTAACAACTATCTTATTTCATTAACAACTATCTTATTGCTTTAACAACTATCTTATTGCATTAACAACTATCT
Organism: Caprella mutica; assembly: GCA_947561585.1. Lineage (NCBI taxonomy): Eukaryota > Metazoa > Arthropoda > Malacostraca > Amphipoda > Caprellidae > Caprella > Caprella mutica. The sequence continues at coordinate 288,368 of CANNZV010000280.1, read as the reverse complement.
TATTGCATTAGCAACTATCTTATTGCTTTAACAACTGTCTTATTGCATTAGCAACTATCTTATTGCTTTAACAACTATCTTATCGCATTAACAACTATCTTATTGCATTAACAACTATCTTATTGCATTAACAACTATCTTATTGCATTAACAACTATCTTATTGCTTTAACAACTATCTTATCGCATTAACAACTATCTTATTGCATTAACAACTATCTTATTGCATTACCAACTATCTTATTGCATTAACAACTATCTTATCGCTTTAACAACTATCTTATTGCATTAACAACTATCTTATTGCATTAACAACTATCTTATTGCATTAACAACTATCTTATTGCTTTAACAACTATCTTATCGCATTAACAACTATCTTATTGCATTGACAACTATCTTATTGCATTAACAACTATCTTGTCGCAATAACAACTATCTTATTGCATTAACAACTATCTTATTGCTTTAACAACTATCTTATTGCATTAACAACTATCTTATTGCTTTAACAACTATCTTATTGCATTAACAACTATCTTATTGCTTTAACAACTATCTTATTGCATTAACAACTATCTTATTGCACTAACAACTATCTTATTGCTTTAACAACTATCTTATTGCATTAACAACTATCTTATCGCATTAACAACTATCTTATCGCTTTAACAACTATCTTATTGCATTAACAACTCTCTTATTTCATTAGCAACTATCTTATTGCACTAACAACTATCTTGTTGCTTTATCAACTATCTTATTGCTTTAACAACTTTCTTATTGCACTAAAAACTATCTTATTGCATTAACAACTATCTTATTGCTTTAACAACTATCTTATCGCATTAACAACTATCTTATTGCATTAACTACTATCTTATTGCTTTAACAACTATCTTATTGCATTAACAACTATCTTATTGCTTTAACAACTATCTTATTGCATTAACAACTATCTTATTGCATTAACAACGATCTTATTGCTTTAACAACTATCTTATTGCATTAACAACTATCTTATCGCATTAACAACTATCTTATCGCTTTAACAACTATCTTATTGCATTAACAACTCTCTTATTTCATTAGCAACTATATTATTGCACTAACAACTATCTTGTTGCTTTAACAACTATCTTATTGCTTTGACAACTATCTTATTGCACTAACAACTATCTTATTGCTTTAACAACTATCTTATCGCATTAACAACTATCTTATTGCTTTAACAACTATCTTATTGCACTAACAACTATCTTATTGCTTTAACAACTATCTTATCGCATTAACAACTATCTTATTGCATTAACAACTATCTTATCGCATTAACAACTATCTTATTGCGTTAACAACTATCTTATTGCGTTAACAACTATCTTATCGCATTAACAACTATCTTATTGCATTAACAACTATCTTATTGCACTAACAACTATCTTATCGCATTAACAACTATCTTATTGCATTAACAACTATCTTATTGCATTAACAACTATCTTATTGCTTTAACAACTATCTTGTCGCATTAACAACTATCTTATTGCTTTAACAACTATCTTATTGCTTTAACAACTATCTTATTGCTTTAACAACTATCTTATTGCTTTAACAACTATCTTATTGCTTTAACAACTATCTTATCGCATTAACAACTATCTTATTGCATTAACAACTATCTTATTGCTTTAACAACTATCTTATTGTTTAACAACTATCTTATTGCATTAACAACTATCTTATTGCTTTAACAACTATCTTATCGCATTAACAACTATCTTATTGCATTAACAACTATCTTATTGCACTAACAACTATCTTATCGCATTAACAACTATCTTATTGCATTAACAACTATCTTATTGCACTAACAACTATCTTATTGCATTAACAACTATCTTATTGCATTAACAACTATCTTATCGCTTTAACAACTATCTTATTGCATTAACAACTTTCTTATTTCATTAGCAACTATCTTATTGCACTAACAACTATCTTATTGCTTTAACAACTATCTTATTGCTTTAACAACTATCTTATTGCACTAACAACTATCTTATTGCATTAACAACTATCTTATTGCTTTAACAACTATCTTGTCGCATTAACAACTATCTTAATGCATTAACAACTATCTTATCGCATTAACAACTATCTTATTGCATTAGCAACTATCTTATTGCTTTAACAACTGTCTTATTGCATTAGCAACTATCTTATTGCTTTAACAACTATCTTATCGCATTAACAACTATCTTATCGCATTAATAACTATCTTATTGCATTAGCAACTATCTTATTGCTTTAACAACTATCTTATCGCATTAACAACTATCTTATTGCATTAACAACTATCTAATTGCATTAACAACTATCTTATTGCATTAACAACTATCTTATCACATTAACAACTATCTTATTGCATTAACAACTATCTTATTGCTTTAATAACTATCTTATCGCATTAACAACTATCTTATTGCACTAAAAACTATCTTATTGCTTTAACAACTTTCTTATTACACTAAAAACTATCTTATTGCATTTACAACTATCTTATTGCTTTAACAACTATCTTATCGCATTAACAACTATCTTATTGCATTAACAACTATCTTATTGCTTTAACAACTATCTTATTGCATTAACAACTATCTTATTGCTTTAACAACTATCTAATTGCATTAACAACTATCTTATTGCATTAACAACGATCTTATTGCTTTAACAACTATCTTATTGCATTAACAACTATCTTATCGCATTAACAACTATCTTATCGCTTTAACAACTATCTTATTGCATTAACAACTCTCTTATCGCATTAACAACTATCTTATTGCACTAACAACTATCTTGTTGCTTTAACAACTATCTTATTGCTTTAACAACTATCTTATTGCACTAACAACTATCTTATTGCTTTAACAACTATCTTATCGCATTAACAACTATCTTATTGCATTAACAACTATCTTATCGCATTAACAACTATCTTATTGCATTAACAACTATCTTATTGCATTAACAACTATCTTATTGCATTAACAACTATCTTATTGCATTAACAACTATCTTATTGCACTAACAACTATCTTATCGCATTAACAACTATCTTATTGCATTAACAACTATCTTATTGCATTAACAACTATCTTATTGCTTTAACATCTATCTTGTCGCATTAACAACTATCTTATTGCTTTAACAACTATCTTATTGCTTTAACAACTATCTTATTGCTTTAACAACTATCTTATTGCTTTAACAACTATCTTATTGCTTTAACGACTATCTTATCGCATTAACAACTATCTTATTGCATTAACAACTATCTTATTGCTTTAACAACTATCTTATTGTTTAACAACTATCTTATTGCATTAACAACTATCTTATTGCTTTAACAACTATCTTCTCGCATTAACAACTATCTTATTGCATTAACAACTATCTTATTGCACTAACAACTATCTTATCGCATTAACAACTATCTTATTGCATTAACAACTATCTTATTGCACTAACAACTATCTTATTGCATTAACAACTATCTTATTTCATTAGCAACTATCTTATTGCACTAACAACTATCTTGTTGCTTTAACAACTATCTTATTGCTTTAACAACTATCTTATTGCACTAACAACTATCTAATTGCATTAGCAACTATCTTATTGCTTTAACAACTATCTTGTCGCATTAACAACTATCTTATTGCATTAACAACTATCTTATCGCATTAACAACTATCTTATTGCACTAACAACTATCTTATTGGTTTAACAACTATCTTATTGCACTAACAACTATCTTATTGCTTTAACAACTATCTTATTGCTTTAACAACTATCTTATTGCATTAGCAACTATCTTATTGCTTTAACAACTGTCTTATTGCTTTAGCAACTATCTTATTGCTTTAACAACTATCTTATTTCATTAACAACTATCTTATTGCTTTAACAACTCTCTTATTTCATTAGCAACTATCTTATTGCACTAACAACTATCTTGTTGCTTTAACAACTATCTTATTGCTTTAACAACTATCTTATTGCACTAACAACTATCTAATTGCATTAGCAACTATCTTATTGCAATAACAACTATCTTATTACTTTAACAATTGTCTTATTGCAATAACAACTATCTTATTGCTTTAACAACTGTCTTATTGCATTAACAACTATCTTATTGCATTAACAACTATCTTATTGCATTGACAACTATCTTGTCGCATTAACAACTATCTTATTGCATCAACAACTATCTTATTGCTTTAACAACTATCTTATTGCATTAACAACTATCTTATCGCATTAACAACTATCTTATTGCATTAACAACTATCTTATTGCTTTAACAACTATCTTATTTCATTAACAACTATCTTATTGCTTTAACAACTATCTTATTTCACTAACAACTATCTTATTGCTTTAACAACTATCTTATTTCATTAACAACTATCTTATTGCATTAACAACTATCTTATTGCTTTAACAACTATCTTATTGCATTAACAACTATCTTATTGCTTTAACAACTATCTTATTGCATTAACAACTATCTTATTGCTTTAACAACTATCTTATTGCTTTAACAACTATCTTATTGCTTTAACAACTATCTTATTGCATTAACAACTATCTTATTGCATTAACAACTATCTTATTGCACTAACAACTATCTTATTGCATTAACATCTATCTTATCGCATTAACAACTATCTTATTGCTTTAACAACTATCTTATTGCTTTAACAACTATCTTATTGCATTAACAACTATCTTATTGCTTTAACAACTATCTTATTGCTTTAACAACTATCTTATTGCATTAACAACTATCTTATCGCATTAACAACTATCTTATTGCTTTAACAACTATCTTATTGCTTTAACAACTATCTTATTGCATTAACAACTATCTTATCGCATTAACAACTATCTTATTGCTTTAACAACTATCTTATTTCACTAACAACTATCTTATTGCTTTAACAACTATCTTATTTCATTAACAACTATCTTATTGCATTAACAACTATCTTATTGCTTTAACAACTATATTATTGCATTAACAACTATCTTATTGCTTTAACAACTATCTTATTGCATTAACAATTATCTTATTGCTTTAACAACTATCTTATTGCTTTAACAACTATCTTATTGCATTAACAACTATCTTATTGCATTAACAACTATCTTATTGCACTAACAACTATCTTATTGCATTAACAACTATCTTATCGCATTAACAACTATCTTATTGCTTTAACAACTATCTTATTGCTTTAACAACTATCTTATTGCATTAACAACTATCTTATCGCATTAACAACTATCTTATTGCCTTAACAACTATCTTATTGCTTTAACAACTATCTTATTGCTTTAACAACTATCTTATTGCATTAACAACTATCTTATCGCATTAACAACTATCTTATTGCTTTAACAACTATCTTATTGCTTTAACAACTATCTTATTGCTTTAACAACTATCTTATTGCATTAACAACTATCTTATTGCATTAACAACTATCTTATTGCATTAACAACTATCTTATTGCATTAACAACTATCTTATTGCTTTAACGATTAATTTTTTTATCTATACTTAACTTTGTTTAAATTTCATCCATCCGTTGTCTGTATGTAGAAAATTAATATTATTCATAGTTTAATAGTCAATTATCATAACCAATAAAATGCTATCATTTCAAAAATTGTTATTGTAATTATTGACAATAATACCTATTGATTTATCACATATTAATTAAATATCCTTGTCAATGTATAGATAAGTATTTTATTCGTATTAAAAACAAATTTAAGAAATCTCACCCAATGTCACATCATCTCAATGCCACGTACATTTCAGGTTTGGGAGAATAGTGTATTAAAACGTGCGTGGACACTTGGCCGAAAGAAAATTTATTTAATTTAAATCCATGTTACCAATTACAGCTTCCGTTTAATATAATTAAAAAAATTATTTCCATGGAATTGAAAGTTATTTTACAAAAAGGAAAATAAATTGCAATGTGTACATAATGTGTATCCATATTACGAACTGCAGCCTCCGGTTAATCCAATAAATGTGTTTTATTTCCATCGAATTTTGTACAGTTATTTTACACAAAGAGGAAAATTTATTTTGTTTGATTGATTTCATCCATATTACGAACTGCAATCATATATTGTTCAACAATTTGAATTCTTTCATAATCATGGATTTCATCACAAATATAAGGGATGGAAAAAATCTTCTCTTCATATTTTTGAACTTGTTATCATTGGTTATTATATTATTCAGTTATTATTTTTATTATATAAAATAACAATATTATCCATTTTTTTCAAAATAAAGATATTTCGGCCAAATGTCTGTTCGGCCAAATGTCTTTCAGCCAAGTATCATTCGGCCAAATGTCCGTCAACCGTATTAAACATCACAAACAAACAAATATTAGTACTCACTTTCAACAATATACTGTACGGTTCATTATTTTACTTCACTGTAACTATTGTTAAGAAAATGACATTGAAAATCTATTATGCAATTAAGGCACTTACGGTGAAGAGATTAGGAGCGATAGTTTCAGCGGTGACTCTTTTAATTACTCCGCTTCCGTGCATTCTCACTGGTAGCTATAAAGACTGAGTCGTTAGCGTCTCTCCAGTATGTTCCGCAGTCTGCAGCCGTCACGTCTGCTCTCTCAATTTACTCTCTAACACCATTCAAGCGGAAGGAATTGGGAGACTAACAAACCAAGACACTTGCCATTCCTCCATTGTCATCGATTGATTTGGCAGACAGTGCGATTGCGTGCTCAAATCACGCCCTCGCAAATCACGTTAACTTCACTCCCCGCACCGCTCTTAACGCTCTCTCGATGATGTCATTACGGCTCCTAATTATATCATTTGTTGTCCTCGGGTCACAGGTGGAAGCTGCCTCGCTACCCATAGCTAGGAGTCACCCGCACACAAAATTCAATTGGGACACACACGGCAGCACGAACTACCAGGACTGGAATAATGTTGGAGGAGGTCGGAAACCCACGACTAGCCACGGTACCGATGATGCAAAGTACCACAAACACAGCCACGTGCACCATATAAAGAAAGAAAATGGGGCAAATAAAAAGAAACCTACTACGGGGTATGGAGGTGGACTTGGTCTTGGAGGTGGACTTGGACTTGGAGGTGGACTTGGTCTTGGAGGTGGACTTGGTCTTGGAGGTGGACTTGGTCTTGGAGGTGGGCTCGGACTTCTTGGCTTAAATCCGCTGCTACTTGGTGGTCTAGGTGGAGGTCTTGGTGGATTGGGCTTATTGAATCCACTCTTATCTCTCCAGTTTTCCGGACTAGGAGGTCTAGGGTTGGGAGGCTTAGGCTTCAATCCCCTACTTGGAGGTGGTCTGGGGCTGGGGGGATTAGGTTTGGGTCTTGGAGGTGGAGCTGGTGGCTGGTAATCCCATTTCCTAATCAACTTTCACAAATTAGATGTTATAGTGAAGATAACTTTATATTTATTACTAATGAAAAGATTGATTTATATATACTGACGAATACATATATAATTACTATTCATCACTAAAATGTACAAAAATTGATTAAAATGTGAAACGTACAATTATTGTTTTATTAGCATTATATCTATATTTGTTCCTTTAGCGGTTAGCCATTGAAGTTAAAAATGGAAAAACCATAAGAGATAATTTGACATTCCATACAAGAAAGTTGAAATACCGTTTTTAATGTTAAATATAATAATGCTGATAGAATATAATTATTATTAATGATTACCAATCATAGTTAGTACTTATGAAACTTAATTTAGATAAATATTAGAATTTAGAATGTCTGAATTATTTGAGAAAATGTTCAAAAATTCTCCCTGATTTTGCATCAAAAACTTTGAACAGAAAAGTACAAATTAAGCGAAATAAAATTACAAAGTAAGAGAAATAAAATTACAAAACAAGTACAGTATATCTACTGTATATACTGTAAGTACAGTAGATATACTGTACTTACAGTATATCTATTTTATATACTGTAAGTACAGTAGATATACTGTACTTACAGTATATCTACTGTATATACTGTAAGTACAGTAGATACACTGTAAGTACAGTAGATATACTGTAAGTACAGATTTTCTATTATCTATATATATATATTCCACATTATAAAGTAGAAAACACTCTTTGTTGATGGTAATTAGAAATTTATGGTCTTTGCCTCAATTCTTTTTGCAATTTTCTCCTGCTTCTGCTGGCTAGCAACAGTAAAATATTAAACCTGAATTCTTTTTTATAAATATAAAGACAGGCTCCTCTTTTATTACACCCCGGTCTTATAAAATCGATAATAATTGCAGGGCATGTCTCGATGTTGATACACTATACATAAACATAGAAAATGATGTTCATTTCACAGTAACTACAATAATCACCAATAGTATTATTCATTCAGTTCAGGTAATTAGAAGCAATGTTGGTTCAAGAATTAGTTTTATACCAGAATCTTTTTAACAGAGACTACATGAAATGAATACATTATACAATTGTATAAATTATGATATACTACTGAGCCATCAGTTAATAATTAAATGTGATGTAAAAGAATTAGCTGAATATTGGTATTTTTCATTGTTACGATTAATTAATTAAAGGAAAAAACATTCGTATTATCGGACTGTTCCATATTTTCGGACTCTTAATAATAGGATATATAATAATTATTATTCACCTCTATTGTAATTATTTTATTTTATTTCTTACTTATCCACACATTTATTTTTGTTAGTACCCTGCTATTTCAGTTACATATTTCAGATACTCATAACTCATTAATTAATGCAAATTATTAATCGAGGTAAATAACTTAAAAATACAGTGAACCCGTGAAACATATCTAAATTTATAACTGTAATCGATAGACAAACATTTCTCATGCGTTCTTATGAAATGTTTATACTTAAAATCACTCTAATAATATCATATATTTACACCTGGCTAATTATGTAATAGTGAAAAATAGTGTAAAATATATCCCATAAACACTTTAAATACAAATTAAAGCAATTCGTGGATGAAATGTCCTAGACCCACTGTAAGTACAGTATGCACATAAAGTAGTTACAGTGAACATGTCTCCTACTTTCATATCTTCAACACAACGGAAAAAATGTTCTCTCATGTAGCAACATTTCCTTCTCTCACACCTTTCTCTTCTCTCACACCTTTCCTTTCTCTCACACCTTTCCCTTCTCTCACACCTTTCTCTTCTCTCACACCTTTCCCTTCTCTCACACCTTTCTCTTCTCTCACACCTTTCCTTTCTCTCACACCTTTCCCTTCTCTCACACCTTTCTCTTCTCTCACACCTTTCCCTTCTCTCACACCTTTCTCTTCTCTCACACCTTTCTGTTCTCTCACACCTTTCTCTTCTCTCACACCTTTCTCTTCTCTCACACCTTTCCCTTCTCTCACACCTTTCCCTTCTCTCACACCTTTCTCTTCTCTCACACCTTTCCCTTCTCTCACACCTTTCCCTTCTCTCACACCTTTCCCTTCTCTCACACCTTTCTCTTTTCTCACACCTTTCCCTTCTCTCACACCTTTCCCTTCTCTCACACCTTTCTCTTCTCTCACACCTTTCTGTTCTCTCACACCTTTCTGTTCTCTCACACCTTTCTCTTCTCTCACACCTTTCTCTTCTCTCACACCTTTCCCTTCTCTCACACCTTTCTCTTCTCTCACACCTTTCTCTTCTCTCACACCTTTCCCTTCTCTCACACCTTTCCCTTCTCTCACACCTTTCTGTTCTCTCACACCTTTCTCTTCTCTCACACCTTTCTCTTCTCTCACACCTTTCCCTTCTCTCACACCTTTCCCTTCTCTCACACCTTTCTCTTCTCTCACACCTTTCCCTTCTCTCACACCTTTCCCTTCTCTCACACCTTTCTCTTCTCTCACACCTTTCTGTTCTCTCACACCTTTCTCTTCTCTCACACCTTTCTCTTCTCTCACACCTTTCTGTTCTCTCACACCTTTCTCTTCTCTCACACCTTTCTCTTCTCTCACACCTTTCCCTTCTCTCACACCTTTCTCTTCTCTCACACCTTTCTCTTCTCTCACACCTTTCTCTTCTCTCACACCTTTCTCTTCTCTCACACCTTTCTCAGCTCTATTTCATGTGTGTGTTTTTTGTGAGTTTCTTCCCGGAAATCCCATCTCATTATTCCACCTCCAGGATTTTTTACCGAGAAATTTTGGTATCTCCTTGGCAGGTTTTTGTGCCGCGAGTCCACCCCTCGGCTTCTCACTTGACGACTCAAACCACTTCCCATTTGATTGAATATATTTCACAGTTTAAATCCCTTCGTAAAGAGCAGCTGAGACACCCCTGCAATAAGGCTCTTTATCGCTTGCCCCCACGCCACAGCCGCAACACTCCATTCTCTACTTTGGAACTTTAACACAAAGGCTGCAGGCTGTGGATAGCATTATTAAATGTATAGAGAATCTAATCAAATGTAGAATGTGTTGATTTTACAAGTTATAATGGCAGATTCAATCCCAGAAAAAGCGCTAGTGGCTCCCCTAGCACCACACGGCGTAACCAACACAGCGTATTTTGGCCCTAATGGCATATGGCGGCAATTTACAGTTGCCATTTGTGTGAGATCTCTTTATCTGCAACGCTTGGGAGGCGAGAGATGGATTTTAAGTGTTATTATTGTGTGGTAACTGTAATTATCCCTTGAAAAGTGAGCCATGCCACTGAACTCTCAGTTATGTTACCAATGCATGCTATTGAAACACATGACTATTTCTATTGCCGTTTCCTAGGCAGGTATTGGTGCAGTCCGATTCACATAGTGTAATTAATTTATTAAATAACATGAAACCAGTAATTTGTGAGCGACTAAGAATATTGAATAACTTTGTTACCAAAAGATCTTCTGGAATCACTTTTACTTTACAATAGACTCCTCTCTGACCCCTTTTCCCCCCTCGGAGATTTAAATTCACTATGTCATTAACACCCAATTCAATTTGTTGCGCATTCGAATACCGGGCAGAAGCGAGGATTTGGACAGAAAAACAACAGTTCCAGAGATATGAGCAGAACAGATGTATTTTAGAATTGACTTTCATTATATTAATGCTTTGCTAATATAATTCATAACAATGAGTGTACTTGTAGGTATAGATTTGTAAGTGTTGATGGTGTTTACAGCTCTAAGGCGATTGATTAGATGCCCCCCTCTCTCCGAATTTAAATTCATTGCGAGGCTTTCGAGTGCCGATTCCAAGTCTATTACGGTAATTGATTTCGGCCAAGGATTCAGACAACTTTGGAGGGTCATACGATTGGGAATGTTGCTATTTAATTCGATCACAGTTGGTAATGATTAAAGAAGATGGATTTGGGACGTGCTTGAGAATAATCAACTATTCTCGTTCAGTTGCATTTGATGATTACCAATTCTAAGAATGAAGTTTCTAATTTATAGTTGATATGTATATATTTTTTCTTTGGTTTTTCAGCTGTGATTTAAGAAGGCAATAAAATACCAATTAGTTACAATGATATAAATGACTCTTAACAGTGTAGCTGTAAAATCACGTGTCGGTCGCACCGATTTTTACGCCATTGCACCGTGTGTCCCCAAAGCCAGTCACAACCAATATTTCTCTAAACAAATTCAAAAGAAAACTTTAGAGAGAGGTGTTCGTGCATTGTTAAATTCAAAGCTCGTTAAAGGATGGCCTCGGGCTGCCCTGTTTCGAATGAATTTCGAATAGTGTCCACGCTTGCAAAACCTAAATTATGGACTCTTCTAATGGTTCAACACGCACCGACTCAAACGAAGCGGCGTGAAAAAATAGAAAAGGGGAAGCTGGGTGTATGAGGTCATATGCATATATCAAGGATTTGCTTCAAAATACTCTGACACACCGACAGAAAAATAAGATATGTACTAATCAGAAGTCTGATTTGCTTATGCACAAAATAGTTTTCTGCTTTACTATATTATTTCCGGGCAAGCAGAAATTTGATGTAGACTGTAGTAATGTAGTTGGATACAATATCAATTTAAAATGCATTTCTAAATTGATATTGTAAAATACATTCTCTTTCACCCAACAGACCAGAATTGGTCTAGATGGGCTTAATTGTTTCCATATATCATACCATATCTGTGTGTGCTAAAAAAGTTCTCAATCCTCCAGTAATACATAGGAAATAAATAACTTTAAACCCTCATATATCAAAAAGCATTAGTTTCTACGAAAAACAGTTATGCTTTTCGGATTCTTTGGGCAAAAATACATATAGAAAATAATTTAAATTAAATTTGGTGGGGGTCATCAAATGGGAAAGATCCATCAGATTCATTATCGTGCAAGCTGGTGTTTCAAAGTTAATGTCCGTTGCTGAAGAAAAAGCTTTTCAAATAATATCAGAAAGAGTTGAAAGGAATAGTGAGTGGATGGTACCTAGGTACACTGTGTGAGAATAGTGTCTTTTAAACAAACTGAAAAGATGTGAGAATTTAATGGAGTACCAATTTCTAGTAACGAATATTAAAATAACGAAAAAAAGAGAGAACTCTGAATTCTATAAATCTCTACCTGCCTATTTTATACTTGCAAAATTAATGGCAAGTCTTCACCAACATTAATTATAATCTTTAATATTAGACGTTATATAATAGACAAATTTTATAAAAAATAGCAAAAAATATATTTACCGACGCTTCTCCCTCCTCATGTGAGGGTAATTCCCTCTTGTAACTCTACTTATAAGGATGAATAGCTATAAATGCACGGTGTTACTTTATACTTTCACATTGTTAATAACTGAATTAGAACTTATTCATTGTAATTTAAGGTAGTAATATATATATATATATATGTTGGCCAACTACATTTTACAAGAATTCAACCAGTTTATTATATTTTAGCTGTTAAATATATAGCGTCACAATTAATAAAATATTTTTTACGGACGCAAAGAGATCGTACAGGCAAATTAAAACGGAAGAGACTAGGCAGAAAAATATAATATGTAGGGTAGTAACAATGCGCTTTTAAAATCATACATCTTGAAAATGTTATAGACGTGGAGAGAATAAATTATTAAAAACTATTAAATCGTTCTAAACCTGCGGTATACACTGAGAAAAACAAACAACTCCAACTGATGCACCCGAGCAGGTGTATCGAGTTCACCCTATGGCTTTGTCTCTAAAGTGAGACACTTTAGTGCATCAAACTACAGTTTGATGCACTAAAGTGTATCAATTCGATGCACTTTAAGTTTGAAGTTTGTTAAAATGATGAGGAAATTATTCTTTCCTCATTTTTTTCGCATCATTTTAACAAACTTATAGCTAAGACACTATGGTGCATCGAACTGATGCACTTAAGTGCATCCAAACTATAGTTTGATGCACTAAAGTATCTTCGTTTAGAGACAAAGCCATAGGGTGAACTCGAAACACTTGGGTGCATCAGAATTTCTCTGAGTGCATATAGTATTCGTTACCATTTCTGGCATTTGATACCAAATGATTAAAGCAAATGTGTAAAATAGTCATTGAATATTTCAATTAATGAATTAACTTTTGTAAAATATTGTCAGGAATGGAAGAGTGAACTGTTTGCATTGGTCACTCGTGCTTTTCATCATTATCAGTAATAAAAGAAATTATTATTATAGATGTATAAAATTGGCTTGGTTGCTTATTGAAAATAAGAATTTCATTTGATATTTAATTTCTTAATAGGAATATATGGCTGCAAGTCAATTAGGGACGATATCATGATATAAAATCGAAAATGGTGATTATCATCATTAAATTTTGAAGGCATTTCCTAATCACCGCACAGTTTCCCCTGAAGCAGTTGATTTTAGAGGATTTGGCGTGACAACTTTGGTCAGGAATGAAGTCACGTGCAACATAACCCTTATTGGTAAGAAATAGGGGTGAGATAGTGAGACCTTAGGTAGTGTGTGGTGACTTGTCACACTACAGTGTGGTAACTTGTCACACTACAGTGTGGTAACTTGTCACACTACAGGTGGTAACTTGTCACACTACAGTGTGGTAACTTGTCACACTACAGTGTGGTAACTTGTCACACTACAGTGTGGTAACTTGTCACACTACAGTGTGGTAACTTGTCACACTACAGTGTGGTAACTTGTCACACTACAGTGTGGTAACTTGTCACACTACAGTGTGGTAACTTGTCACACTACAGTGTGGTAACTTGTCACACTACAGTGTGGTAACTTGTCACACTACAGTGTGGTAACTTGTCACACTACAGTGTAGTAACTTGTCACACTACAGTGTAGTAACTTGTCACACTACAGTGTGGTTACTTCTTGTAACATATTGTATAAACTTGTATCAGATATTTTGTCCAAATGTTTAATTATCCAAGCAACAATATAAATAGAGCTATTATTATACACTAAAAAGATAGTTCAAGTCACTAACAATCCTTCAACAGCGAACTTAAATTCTTGCTAAATGAAATCTCTGACTCATAATCTAAATAACAATCTTCTACCCTTCCTCATTTTGAGCAATAACTAAAAATCATCGCAACTAAATAGTAAGATGTCACCACTAGCCATGCAGAGAATAGACACATCTCAAACTGAAGAGCCAACTCTATGAGCTACACATGCACTCTTATAGTCTACACACAAATCTTCTGAGAACACTAACAACCTCTACACAAAATATGTGAACATTGCCAAAGAATTAACAATCAAAAACAACAATAGAACAAAGAACAAAAAGCAAAGTCTGCATCCATAACATAGTCTGTGTCGATTGATCGATTGATTATAAAATGACTATAACTTCATCAGTCTAAATTACTTCACCAGTCCCAATAACTTCACCAGTCCTAATAACTTCACCAGTCCCAATAACTTCACCAGTCCTAATAACTTCACCAGTCCCAATAACTTCACCAGTCCCAATAACTTCACCAGTCCTAATAACTTTACCAGTCCCAATAACTTCACCAGTCCCAATAACTTCACCAGTCCTAATAACTTCACCAGTCCCAATAACTTCACCAGTCCTAATAACTTCACCAGTCCTAATAACTTCACCAGTCCCAATAACTTCACCAGTCTTAATAACTTCACCAGTCCCAATAACTTCACCAGTCCCAATAACTTCACCAGTCCCAATAACTTCACCAGTCCCAATAACTTCACCAGTCCTAATAACTTCACCAGTCCCAATAACTTCACCAGTCCCAATAACTTCACCAGTCCTAATAACTTTACCAGTCCCAATAACTTCACCAGTCCCAATAACTTCACCAGTCCTAATAACTTCACCAGTCCCAATAACTTCACCAGTCCTAATAACTTCACCAGTCCTAATAACTTCACCAGTCCCAATAACTTCACCAGTCTTAATAACTTCACCAGTCCCAATAACTTCACCAGTCCCAATAACTTCACCAGTCCTAATAATTTGAACGATATTAATAATTTCTACACTCTAAGTTATTTTTATACATTAAGTAAAAACAGATATCACACTGCCAATTGTCAGGTGGTGAGTTTTCCTGGAACCAAACGATAGTTGTGCTTACTATTTCCTAAACTTCTTGTACATTCAAATTCCCTTACTCCAGTAATCCATCATTATGTCCCACATTTTAAAATCACCCTGTATTTACATATTTTATTGTGAAATGAGGAAAAAGTCAAAGGATTTTTTTAATAATTACACTGAGTTTGGAAAGAAAAATTGCACACAAAAAAATAAGCCAGACTGTTTAGTAGGAGAAATATTGATTACAAGTGATATATTGTGTTGCTACAATCATGAGGTATATAAAAAAATGATGATGTTTTACAGTGTCAATAATTTTGCAATTATTAATAGAGATTTTAAATCCTAATCTGAGAGACTTAACGACTAAAGAGGTCATTTCTTTGAGTTCCAAGAGGTGGCCAGTAGGCTGCTGTGTGCAGGCCTTGGCAGTTCAACCACCTCAATTCAAACCAGAGTGAGGTCGAACCGGTCGCACCAATTAGAGGCAGAATTATTCGTCAGAGTGACGTGTCGAAACTCCCTGAATAATTATGAAAAGCCACCTTCAAAGCCATCAAAGGTGTTGCCAAATTTAATGATCACCTCAGACAGACAGTCGGTGCTAGCAGTGTGCTATTTGATGCAAACTATGTCTATTAAGAGTACTATTTTCTAGTGTTTATATTTCACTTACGGTTATTATAGGGCATATTAAGGGAAGATTCGAATATTTTCAGAGTAAATTAAAATGATTGAGTGAGTCTCGAAGAGGAGTTTCAATTAATTATATTTTAAACAATAATATTGCTACTGAGAAAGTAAACAGCATACAGACTCATGTCCATCATGCATCTTATCATTTTATCATTCCAAATCAGATGATTAAGGAATGGTGTTACAATCTCATGAGCTGATAATGCTAATAATGAGTAAATTAATAGCTTCCCTCTTAAATGAAGTAGGTAGAAGTCTAATCAATTAGGCAGCCATGGCGATGCAAACAAAGTTACGGTAGTTTGAAAGGCATCCCACTGGGCACATGATTGATCATTTGTCCGTTACGCGTGTCTTTTATTTACACACTTATTGAAGACATCGATCACTTGTTTGTCCACACAATGTGAGTTAAGTGCTTTATTGACTAATTAAACCATGGTCATTAGTTTGAAATAACCTGTCCGCATTTTCCATTGTCTTGATTATAAATTTCTAACTAATTCTTTTATACAATTTCCATTATCACGTGCATTGTATCCATAGCATAATTAACTACAAAATAGAGGAAATAAATATGCGATATGGGCAATAGAAGAATGCAAAGCTTTCGAAAGCGCTCCAGATAAGTCGAAAAATGATCTGTTGGTGAGTTAAGGTAAATATTATGAGGTAGAGAGAAGGCGTGCTGCTGACAGGCAGCCAGAATATCCTCTGAAACTAATACCTTACGCCGCTTTGATCACAGACAAAAACCAACTGATATGACCAACCTATTACACTCATAGAGACTATCTGCTAATAAAATTGCACATCACTTGCAAAGCTGTAATGAATAGATGGCGCTTTTGCAATGAATGCCTGTCTCTTATTCTTCATGGATTCACATGTTCACATTTGAGTGACATTCCGTAATAGCGAAAGACGACGCTGCTTGCGAAGAAAGACTGTATATATTTTAGTTCAAAAAGACACGTTAGGAACATTAAGTGATCCAGAGGGGGTCCAGATGCTTCTGAGAGCACAGACGGTGACCAGTGGGCGGACATAATCTCATCATACACGCAACATGAACATAGGATGGGTACCAGCAGTTGACAGACCACCTTACTCCTGCTGCTGATTGTACATCTTCACAAGGGAAGATGATGGTATACACCTGAAGAAAAACTATTGGAAAACATTCTATTGATTAACATGCAGAAAAATAA
Organism: Caprella mutica; assembly: GCA_947561585.1. NCBI lineage: Eukaryota > Metazoa > Arthropoda > Malacostraca > Amphipoda > Caprellidae > Caprella > Caprella mutica. Next base: position 270,828 of record CANNZV010000280.1, on the reverse strand, counting down.
TAAAAAATAGTCACATGCTATTTTTATATTTTTCTAATCTTAAAATTCTCATTTTGAATATTATATTATTCAAATTAACGATTAATTTTGAAGTAATTGTTAATATTTTGATTATAAAAATATTTAAAAGTATGTAACACCTGATCGAAAAACTAAACTAAATATTTCATATTGATTTTTAAAAATATTTATGATAAACTATGTAGTTAAATATTTGAATTTCAGTTTGGTTTATGTCTGGGAGAATCATTCAAAGTATTTTTGCAGAACTGTTCAAAGGAGTTTGGATATAAGAGTAATTTCTTCTTTTTCTGCTTTTTCGTTACCAGGATATAAAAGAATTTGTTGTGACGACATCAATATAACTCGTTAACACACCTCGATATCTTCTGAAGAACTTGTATCAGGTGAAACACTCGTCAGCAAACAGTATATTATTAACATCATTCAACAAAATAATGAAATGATTACTATACTATTGCCAATATCACAACTCGGACTTGTTAAAAATGGTAATAAGGGTAAGACATGACTCGAAATTATTATATAATTGTAATTCCATACACTTTTTTATTTTCTGTGAGTTAGATTAGAAGAAAATGTTTTTTGAGTATTGGACCTAGCGGGTATTGCGATTTTTGTTGCAAGAATCAGCAGGTGATGAAAGTTAAAAGTAGTGAATGAATTAAAAGTACTAATTTAGCCAGCTTAATTATCACTCGGTACCTGTAGACAACTGATTAGTTCGATACTTTCATTTATATATTTGTGTTACATTGAACAAACACTAATTTTATGCAGTGAAAATTACTTTTGGCCGTAGGGGGTAAGTGTCTAGTTATCGGACGGTTTCACATTTTCTGACACGTAGGAGAAACCAAATTGTTAATTAACTTTTATTTAAATTGGAATTCATGATTTAATCAACTGACTCTGGCAATATACGCTGAGTCGATCCCTAATTTTTTTATTCTATCTAAATGATTAAATGTATAAGGACTTATAGTTATGTAATAACTTCGGGTCATGTCTCACTATTAATTCAACTGTTGTAAAAGCGGGGTCTGTCTGTATACATACATATATATAATATATGATTTTACTTACCGCTTGCGCTACAGTCTGGGCTTTCTTTTCTCTTGGCTAGCGCTACAATTTGGGCTTTCGTTTCTCTTAGCTAGCGCTACAGTCTGGGCTTTCTTTTCTTTTGCTAGCGCTACAGTCTGGGCTTTCTTTTCTCTTTGCTAGCGCTACAGTCTGGGCTTTCTTTTCTCTTGGCTAGCGCTACAGTCTGGGCTTTCTATTCTTTTGCTAGCGCTACAGTCTGGGCTTTCTTTTCTCTTTGCTAGCGCTACAGTCTGGGCTTTCTTTCTTTTGCTAGCGCTACAGTCTGGGCTTTCTTTTTTCTTTGCTAGCGCTACAGTATGGGCTTTCTTTTCTCTTTTCTAGAGCTACAGTCTGGGCTTTCTTTTCTCTTTTCTAGAGCTACACTCTGGGCTTTTTTTGTCTTTGCAAGCCCAAGAGTCTGGGCTTTCTTTTTTCTTTGCTAGCGCTACAGTATGGGCTTTCTTTTCTCTTTTCTAGAGCTACAGTCTGGGCTTTCTTTTCTCTTTTCTAGAGCTACACTCTGGGCTTTTTTTTGTCTTTGCAAGCCCAAGAGTCTGGGCTTTCTTTTCTCTTTGCTAGCGCTACAGTCTGGGCTTTCTTTTCTCTTAGCTTGCGCTACCGTCTGTGCTTTCTTTCTTCTCTTCTAGCGCTACAGTCTGGGCTTTCTTTCTTCTATTCTAGCGCTACAGTCTGGGCTTTCTTTCTTCTCTTCTAGCGCTACAGTCTGGGCTTTCTTTCTTCTCTTCTAACGCTACAGTCTGGGCATTTCCAATAATGACCTTCGTAAAGGCAATGGCCCGTTTCTCTCGTAAGGAGATCGTACATAACAATCAAATCATGAGAGGCCATTTAGCAGACTGTGGCTAGGCAGCTTTGCGATCATCTCTCGCCTATTCGGGCACTTGCTGCCACCATTCATTGTGGCGGGCTTTAGCCACACACTTGATATATTCCTTAGCCGGCCTCTTGACATATCTTTTCTCGCGAATATTTCACGCTGCAAATCTCCAGCTTCTTACCTACCCATTATTAGAGAATTACTTACTTGCAGAATGCGATCCCTGAGGCATAAATGAAAAACTCACCTCAAATCCTCTTCAATAAGTTGCTTTCAATTGAGATTACCAACACGCTTCTTGTACACCAAGCCATTCCCTTCTTTTCTAATTCCATAATCCTCAATTCCTGGGGATGATGCATTGCTAGCACAAGGCTTAAGAACAAATATCTTTCTTTTGCCTGAAAATCTCTCAACGTAAGTCAAAGCGCCCTGCAAATCTTTCAACGGTTGCAACGCGTAATTTTTCCCGCCACATTTTTCCCGGCAATTGGTCCCCAGAGGGCGCTCACTCACCTCCCAGAAGCCGTTAAAGTGCGCACTGCAAAGCCAAGCTGCGAATAATTCTCGCACTATTTCTCTGTTCTTTTTATCTGGCTTTATTCGATAATTTGCTGCTGTATTTATTATCAATATTGTTATCGGAGTAATTTTCCTAACGTGCAATAAAATACTAAAAAAAATGTTTTTGCCTTTTTAGAAATTAGAAATCTTTGTAACTAATATAAAAAGTAGTTCTTTTTCTTATGACGAGGTATAACAAATTCATAAGGATCGCTTAGCTTAAATGTTTCATGACCTTTGCAGGACTTTAAATGGATTGATTGTGACATTTTAGGATTCACTTGTAGGAGTTTCAAATTGAATTTGATATTTCGAATATATGGATGACCTTTGCAAACTAGATGACAAATTTCCTCCTGAATAATATATACTTTTTATGAATTTCAGAATAGATAATATAGGAAACTACCATATACATGTACAATAGATTCGAAAGACTGTACGTCATAACTGTTTGGGAGCTCTACATATTAGTCAACATATTGATCAACATATCTTTATTAAAATTGAAAGGAGAGAAAAAAATATGGAATTATTATTTTTTCATTATTTCACGTTTATTTAGAATTGAAGAAATAGAGTAAGATTTTGTTAGGTCCAACCTATTTTTCTCATTGGAGGGGGTGGTTTTAACTTTGATGTGTGTAATGTCTTTAAATAATGATAACATGATAGCACAGACCTGCAACTTGCATCTCAATGTCATGTTTTTGCTGGGTACAACCAGACTGTCATATTAGAACTAAAAGTTTCTAGTTTAACATTTATGCAATTATAAAAGATGATATTTCTTTATATATTTTTATATTTATCTTTTATTGATGTGTCCCATTTGTTGGAGTGTGGTGGCACTGTGTCCTGTTGTCCCATTTGTTGGTGTGTGGTGGCACTGTGTCCTGTTGTCCCATTTGTTGGTGTGTGGTGGCACTGTGTCCTGCTGTCCCATTTGTTGGTGTGTGGTGGAACTGTGTCCTGTTGTCCCATTTGTTGGTGTGTGGTGGCACTCCAGTACGGATTAGGACAGTAGGAGGTGCCACGGTAGAAGGCGCAGGTCAAAGAGTGGCATCTAATCGATATGGAAGAGGTGGGGGAGGAGAAGGTGGGGGGAGTGAGGGGGGGGGGGGGGTTAGAGAGTGCCGAGATGGAAGAATGCCAGTAACGGTTAATAGAGAGTGGAGGCAAATGATTGGTGGAAGTTATGATTGGAGCTAACAGCTGAATGACCATCAAACAAGTAACTTTGGGGGGAGGGGGGGGGGGAGGGTGCTTTTCATTATAATAAAAAATAAAGGGAATCAAAAATAAAATAAGAGTCAAAATTACTTATAGATTCATGGATTATTTACTTTTTAACTCAAAAATAAGAATGTCTGCAATAAACTATATAATGGTATTGATAATGAAGATTCCTTTTGACTTCAATATCCATTACATTACGGCAAATAGGAGCAGACAATATCACTCCAATGGCCTCATCAATAATGAGAAAAGACTGAGAGATTGACACAATAGAAACCAATTGAGATAATAACTCTCTTCTTAGGACAATCTTTTATTCAGTGGAAGTACTTCTCACGCTCACAAGACAAGAATCATAAATTCATATACCATTTGATTTTAAATTGCATCGTGATTTACTTTAGCTGAATGACATTTACGGATGTTAAATATCGCATGGAGAGTCTTTGGACACTTACAATATGGTAAATATCTCATGGAGAGTCTTTGGACACTTACAATATGGTAAATATCGCATGGAGAGTCTTTAGACACTTACAATATGGTAAATATCTCATGGAGAGTCTTTGGACACTTACAATATGGTAAATATCGCATGGAGAGTCTTTGGACACTTACAATATGGTAAATATCGCATGGAGAGTCTTTGGACACTTACAATATGGTAAATATCTCATGGAGAGTCTTTGGACACTTACAATATGGTAAATATCTCATGGAGAGTCTTTGGACACTTACAATATGGTAAATACAAAAGTGCGTACAATTGTGATCATTGCACTAAGCTCTTAAAAGTGATAGTTGAAATTTCTAAGGACATTTTTCACATCTAGTTTTCCTTTTGAACTGACCTAATAGCTTTCTATATACTTATATCATGAAATTACAGCAGCGTGTGTAATGATCAGAGCCTGGATTTAAAGTTCTAACGAAAATAGTCGAAATGTATTTCGATTATTTCAATAGCACAAAAATAGTCGTTACTATAGCAGGCTCTGATATAATATATTCATTTTCTTTTAAACCACATTTTGGAAAGTATGATAATTATTGTTCCAGAGTAACCTTGCCATTCTATTATATTGTATTTATTTGTGAAAAGTTAATGTTCGAATATTATTTATAAAAATTACGCGGAGATAGTAAAGTTAGCGGACCAAAGTCCGTTATCTTTACTATCTTAATTTCTGGTCCGTTATCTTTACTATCTTAATTTCTGGTCCGTTATCTTTACTTGCTCCAATTACGCTACAAGAAACTTTACATTTTTGTTTATCTGTGTTGTATATTAAATTGAAACTAATTTTATATATTTTACATTAAAGTAACAATCTGAGCTCCATTTATTAATGATTTATAAAAATAGACCCTTTAACAAGCAATTATATAATTTAAATATAGAAACTTTAATTAGTCATTACGTAGCTTAAATATCAACTGTATAACCTTTTACAAGTTATATAACTGTGTCACAAGCATCTTCATTTTAATATCTTTCTGATATTAATTCATTTGAAAGGTTAATTTGAAAGTCTCTACTATAGCCTCTTCTTGAGAGTAATTTACTCCAAATACTTTAGACTGTTTTTTGGGGATACTGACATTTCTAAAGACATGACTATAGTAACTACTCTCGTGATGAGGAAGTGTTGTGTTCAGACTCTGCACATTCATTAGTGCTGAGCTGTTTGTGTTTTGTTTGGTATGACATCTGGCGGGATTACCTCTGTGCGCATCATTTGCATAGCGACTAAGCGTTGTGACTAGACTAACTCACATGGATTAGGCAACACTGGGGACACTGCAACCCAAACGGTTAAAATTACTTCATACTGTCAAACAATAACACAAACCATCTATTAGACTGAATGCAAAAAATAATGGAGAAGAAGCTAAATTGACAGCTTCTGATGGTTATGACGTCATGGAATTGAATGAAACATATTAATATGAAAAAGTATTAATAAATTGTCCCTCCTCGTGCTCTTCTTGCAGCCAATAGAATTATCTTTTCTATTAACTAATTAAATTGTTGCATTAATTTGTTCACATTCATTGATAACTAGTGATAGTGACTACATTCTTTGATAACTAGTGATAGTGACTGCATTCATTGATAACTAGTGATAGTGACTGCATTCATTGATAACTAGTGATAGTGACTGCATTCATTGATAACTAGTGATAGTGACTGCATTCATTGATAACTAGTGATAGTGACTGCATTCATTGATAACTAGTGAGAGTGACTGCATTCATTGATAACTAGTGATAGTGACTGCATTCATTGATAACTAGTGATAGTGACTGCATTCATTGATAACTAGTGATAGTGATTGCATTCATTGATAAATAGTGATAGTGACTACATTCATTGATAACTAGTGATAGTGACTGCATTCTTTGATAACTAGTGATAGTGACTGCATTCATTGATAACTAGTGATAGTGACTGCATTCTTTGATAACTAGTGATAGTGACTGCATTCTTTGATACCTAGTGATAGTGACTGCATTCATTGATAACTAGTGATAGTGACTGCATTCTTTGATAACTAGTGATAGTGACTGCATTCATTGATAACTAGTGATAGTGACTGCATTCATTGTTAACTAGTGATAGTGACTGCATTCATTGATAACTAGTGATAGTGACTGCATTCATTGATAACTAGTGATAGTGACTGCATTCATTGTTAACTAGTGATAGTGACTGCATTCATTGATAACTAGTGATAGTGACTGCATTCATTGATAACTAGTGATAGTGACTGCATTCATTGATAACTAGTGATAGTGACTGCATTCTTTGATAACTAGTGATAGTGACTGCATTCATTGTTAACTAGTGATAGTGACTGCATTCATTGATAACTAGTGATAGTGACTGCATTCATTGATAACTAGTGATAGTGACTGCATTCATTGTTAACTAGTGAGAGTGACTGCATTCTTTGTTAACTAGTGATAGTGACTGCATTCATTGTTAACTAGTGATAGTGACTGCATTCATTGATAACTAGTGATAGTGACTGCATTCATTATTTGTCATATAAGTTATTAGTCTCATTGCCTTCGCAGAGGCAGAAGGTAATGTTTTTGGCGGTATTTATTCATTAATTTATCATCTTGTTATTCGCTTAACTAAAAAAGTATTCAACCAAATTGTCTGAAATTTGGTAGAATGATTGTTCAATGTCCAGTAACCAGTTTATTAGATTTTGGGAGCGAACTGGTCAAAGGTTAAGGTCAAGGTTATTTAATTAAAACTCACGGATTATTGGATAGTCAAGGTCATTTATAAACAGAGGCGAAGGTATGCGCTCTACCAAGTGCCCGTTTTAGTTCATTTCTGTGTGACATTTCCGTTATTATTTCATAAAGTTCTATTATAAAAAAATCTGTTTTATTAATTCCCTTTATTTTATTATCCTTTTTTAAAATAAATGTGTATTTACCAGGTAAACTAAAGCGTTATAAGTAAGTTGCTGTACAATCTAAGACTTTATAAGGAATCACGACTCCACGGTAGTTCATTTAATGAGTTAAAGTACTCACACCTAACATAACTTACACACCCTCTAGTGCTACCTACAGGAAAAAAGAGTACACTGTGTTACTGTGTACTGTAACACAGTACACTGTAACACAGTACTCTGTAACACAGTACACTGTAACACAGTACACTGTAACACAGTACACTGTAACACAGTACACTGTAACACAGTACACTGTAACACAGTACACTGTAACACAGTACACTGTAACACAGTACACTGTAACACAGTACACTGTAACACAGTACACTGTAACACAGTACACTGTAACACAGTACACTGTAACACAGTACACTGTAACACAGTACACTGTAACACAGTACACTGTAACACAGTACACTGTAACACAGTACACTGTAACACAGTACACTGTAACACAGTACACTGTAACACAGTACACTGTAACACAGTACACTGTAACACAGTACACTGTAACACAGTACACTGTAACACAGTACACTGTAACACAGTACACTGTAACACAGTACACTGTAACACAGTACACTGTAACACAGTACACTGTAACACAGTACACTGTAACACAGTACACTGTAACACAGTACACTGTAACACAGTACACTGTAACACAGTACACTGTAACACAGTACACTGTAACACAGTACACTGTAACACAGTACACTGTAACACAGTACACTGTAACACAGTACACTGTAACACAGTACACTGTAACACAGTACACTGTAACACAGTACACTGTAACACAGTACACTGTAACACAGTACACTGTAACACAGTACACTGTAACACAGTACACTGTAACACAGTACACTGTAACACAGTACACTGTAACACAGTACACTGTAACACAGTACACTGTAAAACAGTACACTGTAACACAGTACATTGTAACACAGTACACTGTAACACAGTACACTGTAACACAGTACACTGTAACACAGTACACTGTAACACAGTACACTGTAACACAGTACACTGTAACACAGTGCACTGTAATACAGTACACTGTAACACAGTGCACTGTAAAACAGTACACTGTAACACAGTACACTGTAACACAGTGCACTGTAACACAGTGCACTGTAATACAGTACACTGTAACACAGTACACTGTAACACAGTACACTGTAACACAGTACACTGTAACACAGTACACTGTAACACAGTACACTGTAACACAGTACACTGTAACACAGTACACTGTAACACAGTACACTGTAACACAGTACACTGTAACACAGTACACTGTAACACAGTACACTGTAACACAGTACACTGTAACACAGTACACTGTAACACAGTACACTGTAACACAGTACACTGTAACACAGTACACTGTAACACAGTACACTGTAACACAGTACACTGTAACACAGTACACTGTAACACAGTACACTGTAACACAGTACACTGTAACACAGTACACTGTAACACAGTACACTGTAACACAGTACACTGTAACACAGTACACTGTAACACAGTACACTGTAACACAGTACACTGTAACACAGTACACTGTAACACAGTACACTGTAACACAGTACACTGTAACACAGTACACTGTAACACAGTACACTGTAACACAGTACACTGTAACACAGTACACTGTAACACAGTACACTGTAACACAGTACACTGTAACACAGTACACTGTAACACAGTACACTGTAACACAGTACACTGTAACACAGTACACTGTAACACAGTACACTGTAACACAGTACACTGTAACACAGTACACTGTAACACAGTACACTGTAACACAGTACACTGTAACACAGTACACTGTAACACAGTACACTGTAACACAGTACACTGTAACACAGTACACTGTAACACAGTACACTGTAACACAGTACACTGTAACACAGTACACTGTAACACAGTACACTGTAACACAGTACACTGTAACACAGTACACTGTAACACAGTACACTGTAACACAGTACACTGTAACACAGTACACTGTAACACAGTACACTGTAGCTCTGTACCTATATACCTCTAAATACACCTTACAGTACCTATATACCTATAAATACACCTTACAGTACCTATATACCTCTAAATACACCTTACAGTACCTATATACCTCTAAATACACCTTACAGTACCTATATACCTATAAATACACCTTACAGTACCTATATACCTCTAAATACACCTTACAGTACCTATATACCTCTAAATACACCTTACAGTACCTATATACCTATAAATACACATTACAATACCTATATACCTATAAATAAATATCTTTCATATTTAGTTTAATGTAATGTTAGTTAAATAGTGGTTGCAGTCACCGTAGACTATGTGTTTGTGACGTTTGGGAGTAACTTCGGTTGATGTGCAGAGTGTAAGTATATAATATCTACAGATAAAAAGAAGCTAATATTATAATATATTTACAATAATATGTCTTCATCTTTATTTGAAGGGTTTATTATAAACTAAGGTACATTTCAGTTTTCATGTCGTCCCTCTATATTATATACAATATAAGTTGTATTATCATTACTTAAATGTTAATCATTTATAATTTAAGTATTTTTTCATCAGTTTTAATTGAAGTAATTTGTTTGACTGTGTTTTATTAATAAAACACAGTGTTTGACTGTGTTTTATTAGTTAAACACAGTGTTTGACTGAGTTTTAATAATTAAACACAGTGTTTGACTGTGTTTTATTAATTAATCACAGTGTTTGACTGAGTTTTATTAATTAAACACAGTGTTTGACTGTGTTTTATTAATTAAACACAGTGTTTGACTGAGTTTTATTAATTAAACACAGTGTTTGACTGAGTTTTATTAATTAAACACAGTGTTTGACTGAGTTTTATTAATTAAACACAGTGTTTGACTGAGTTTTATTAATTAAACACAGTGTTTGACTGAGTTTTATTAATTAAAGAAAGTGTTTGACTGAGTTTTATTAATTAAACACAGTGTTTGACTGAGTTTTATTAATTAAAGAAAGTGTTTGACTGAGTTTTATTAATTAAACAAAGTGTTTGACTGTGTTTTATTAATTAAACACGGTGTTTGACTGAGTTTTATTAATTAAACACAGTGTTTGACTGAGTTTTATTAATTAAACACAGTGTTTGACTGAGTTTTATTAATTAAAGAAAGTGTTTGACTGAGTTTTATTAATTAAACAAAGTGTTTGACTGTGTTTTATTAATTAAACACAGTGTTTGACTGAGTTTTATTAATTAAACACAGTGTTTGACTGAGTTTTATTAATTAAACAAAGTGTTTGACTGTGTTTTATTAATTAAACACAGTGTTTGACTGTGTTTTATTAATTAAACACAGTGTTTGACTGAGTTTTATTAATTAAACACAGTGTTTGACTGAGTTTTGTTAATTAAACACAGTGTTTGACTGAGTTTTATTAATTAAACACAGTGTTTGACTGAGTTTTATTAATTAAACACAGTGTTTGACTGAGTTTTATTAATTAAACAAAGTGTTTGACTGTGTTTTATTAATTAAACACTGTGTTTGACTGAGTTTTATTAATTAAACACAGTGTTTGACTGAGTTTTATTAATTAAACACAGTGTTTGACTGAGTTTTATTAATTAAACAAAGTGTTTGACTGTGTTTTATTAATTAAACACAGTGTTTGACTGAGTTTTATTAATTAAACACAGTGTTTGACTGAGTTTTATTAATTAAACACAGTGTTTGACTGAGTTTTATTAATTAAACACAGTGTTTGACAGAGTTTTATTAATTAAACACAGTGTTTGACTGAGTTTTATTAATTAAACACAGTGTTTGACTGAGTTTTATTAATTAAACACAGTGTTTGACTGAGTTTTATTGATTAAAGAAAGTGTTTGACTGAGTTTTATTAATTAAACAAAGTGTTTGACTGAGTTTTATTAATTAAACACAGCGTTTGACTGAGTTTTATTAATTAAACACAGTGTTTTTCAATATTTTAATTCATAAGTAACAAAACAATTGAAGTTTACTGTATGTTATAAATATAAATATATATATAATATACGCTATATATACAGCCCAAAATGCATTAATTACGTGACATAATTGTCACGTAATTCACGTACGCCTAACCAAACAGGATGAAACATTATTGTAAAACATGCAAAGAATTGAAGGTCACATCTCCAAATGTGGCCTCAGTTTCAAACATTGCACTCAATGTGACAGAAGAATTTGTTACTAGTAACTATTTGGCCTGATTTCTTTATTAAATGTACGGTGCGAAATTATCGGACTGGTCCACATTATCAGAAATATAAGAGCTGCTTATTTTAATTGGTATCTAGGATACCTGAATTGGTAATGTTAGAAAAATGATATAACAAGAATAATAATTTATTAGTTACTATTATTTATATTTGGTATCCATGATACCTGCAGGTATCTTGGTTACCAAATATAAATAACGCGCTAAAATATTAATTCTTATATTTTATGTCATATTTCCTTAAAGTCTTAAGGGGTATTTAAGAAGACATTGCATCAGAAATGAACCTTTTCTAATGTAAGGTTTTCGAGGACTTTAGATGTTAAATATAAGGTAGAATAGTAGAAATGTGTTCTTATAAGTCACGAGGGAGAGGAAAGGGGGTCGGCAGCGGGTGGGGGTCCACCAGCTAAAGTTGTTGATTGTTTCAGCCCCGCGATCGATAGCAATCTGTGTAAAGTGCTGCCACTTCCCATAGATCAGTGAGGGGACCAATGGCAAGCCTGCCCTCACAGTCACGCCCCTCCCTCAGCGCTGATCTTCGCCCTCGCCAGCCAATGAGGTGGGGTGGAGGGCAGCGAGCAGAGCGCTATAGGTTAAGCTTCACCAGAGATCACCAGTCACTCGCCCAATCAAACTATGGTGAAATGAGTGCAGCCAAAGACCAAACATCGTCCATTGGTAAGGTTTTGGACGTGAAAAAGAGGGCAAAGCTTCCCCATGCAATTGGGTGTGGGTGCGCAAAGCACCGAGGGATAATGGTTGACTTTATGGGTTGGTGGGCGGGTCCCTAATGGAAGAGTCAAGTAGAGGCCGGTGTGACGCTCTTTGACACAGAAGATCACTTGCTAGCTTACCCTCGCAAACAGCAGTCGAATGTGCCCTCGTAACAGTGAAAGCAGTGACCCTTCCTAAGACTGTGAAAGCAGTGACTCTTCCTAAGACTGTGAAAGCAGTGACTCTTCCTAAGACTGTGAAAGCAGTGACTCTTCCTAAGACTGTGAAAGCAGTGACTCTTCCTAAGACTGTGAAAGCAGTGACTCTTCCTAAGACTGTGAAAGCAGTGACTCTTCCTAAGACTGTGAAAGCAGTAACCATACCTCCAAAGACTGTGAAAGCAGTGACCATTCCTAAGACTGTGAAAGCAGTGACTCTTCCTAAGACTGTGAAAGCAGTGACTCTTCCTAAGACTGTGAAAGCAGTGACTCTTCCTAAGACTGTGAAAGCAGTGACTCTTCCTAAGACTGTGAAAGCAGTGACTCTTCCTAAGACTGTGAAAGCAGTGACTCTTCCTAAGACTGTGAAAGCAGTGACTCTTCCTAAGACTGTGAAAGCAGTGACTCTTCCTAAGACTGTGAAAGCAGTGACTCTTCCTAAGACTGTGAAAACAGTGACTCTTCCTAAGACTGTGAAAGCAGCGGTCAGTGATATTTACTTAATTTGGGGTATTAGTGCACTTTGAAAAAATAATTTATCCACTGAGTCTTCGTTTTCTCTTCCATTGCAAGTAAGTCAGAAAAGTTTCTCTCATATCCTATAGAGGCAATTAGCGTCTAAAAATATATGGGGAACATATGAAATATATGTAACCTGTATAAAGTGTATATAAATATCTTTATACTCACTTCTAAATAAAGAATCGTGACTATTAAGAGGAAAATATTCGTGTGGTGTCTACTGAGTGTATCTCTGACTGACAAACTGCATAACGACTTTCCTCTAGAACTTCCTTTCTATTGACGAGTATAGGATGAGTTTTATTGACGAGTAAATAATATAATAGAAGAAACTTTGTGTATGTAGGAAGTGTACATGATAGTCGATTAACTTTCTACTGTATGGTTTAATAGGTGTTGACTTTTCTTTCTGGAAATTTCAGTAAACTAATATCTTGTATGTGAAGTAAAATACATGGGACTGAGTTGATGGAAGTATATTCAGTTAGGGATCCAATCATTTTATTTAACCATTGGGGCTACAGTGTCCCTCATCATGTCACTGCAAACCCATGCAAGCAAATTTGAAGACTTATATTTGTTGCTGTAGATGCTTTAAAATATTTTTATTGACAATACACATCAATAACCCCTTTCCTTCCGAGTTGCTAATTTTTTTGGTCAAATGAAAAAGAATGAACGTCGTTTGTTTTGATTTTTAGATATTGGTCTAATTATTCATATATTAAATATTCAAGTAAAGGTAGAAAACAGGAGAAAATTTATTATATAAACTTTCATTTCCGGCCAAACATGTAAAGTTCATTTATGAAATTAAAATTGGATACCAAAACAAAGAGTGTTTGATCTCTTTCTTCAGCGTCAGGTTATTTTAGTGTTTGTAGTGTTGCTCACAGAGCATCAAAAACTTCAGAAGTATATAAAAAAAAAAATTGAACCATATTTTATGAAATTTATCTAGTAATGATCAATAGACCTTACCTTTACAATACTATGTAATTTATTTTATTTAAAAAAAATTCGGAGCCTGGAAAGGATATATTTAAAGAATAAATTTGAAATTTAACAATATCATTTTATTGTAACTAACCACAGTTTTTTGTACTCCAGCAGAAGAAGAAACAAAAATGTCTTCGAAGTCTCCGGCTCAGTCTCCTGTCTCCAGTGAAATATTAAGGGGTGAGACACTTGACAATATACTACTATTAAAATTACCTTACGTGTATGTTAACTGATTTTATTGTATTTATTTGGTAAGAAGACAGATGGAAAGTTTAGAGGTGAGTAGGACTAGTAAATATAGTAGGACTAGTAAATATAGTAGGACTAGTAAATATAGTAGGACTAGTAAATATAGTAGGACTAGTAAATATAGTAGGGCTAGTAAATATAGTAGGGCTAGTAAATATAGTAGGGCTAGTAAATATAGTAGGGCTAGTAAATATAGTAGGGCTAGTAAATATAGTAGGGCTAGTAAATATAGTAGGGCTAGTAAATATAGTAGGGCTGGTGATGGTGAATAGAAAAAAGTGAACAAATCTGAAGGTGATGGTACATTTTACTGCAAAGTTTTATTCATGAAGTATAACCATCAATATGAGTTCACATTTGAAATATGAAAATATTTCAAATGTTGATTGGTTAATTCTGAAATAATGAAACAGTTACTGGTTTTGCTAATTTGTGTAATTCGTAATATTCATCTACTCTATATATAGCTAATGCAAACTGTATATAACTGCAATGCACAAATTTGAGGAATGCATATTATGTGAAAAATTTCAAGCAAATGGCAATATTCATTCCATTACTGATGTAGAGTTCAACAACTGCCTTATAGGTAAAGCAGATGAAAAGCTAAAGGTTGTACGGTATAACGTACAGTCAAAGTAAAGTGTACGTTATGAATTAAACTACAGTTTAATTATTTCATATTTACAAAAGAAGATTTCACGAATTGTTGATATTTTAAAAATGGTCTGGGTACACGAAGACAAATTTGTAAGATCAAAAAATGATAGTAAATCATCACAGTGACTCTTTTCTCTGATAGTAAATCATCACAGTGACTCTTTTCTCTGATAGTACATCATCACAGTGACTCTTTTCTCTGATAGTACATCATCACAGTGACTCTTTTCTCTGATAGTACATCATCACAGTGACTCTTTTCTCTGATAGTACATCATCACAGTGACTCTTTTCTATGATAGTACATCATCACAGTGACTCTTTTCTCTGATAGTACATCATCACAGTGACTCTTTTCTATGATAGTACATCCTCACAGTTAATCTTTTCTCTGATAGTATATCATCACAGTGACTCTTTTCTCTGATAGTACATCATCACAGTGACTCTTTTCTCTGATAGTACATCATCACAGTGACTCTTTTCTATGATAGTACATCATCACAGTGACTCTTTTCTCTGATAGTACATCATCACAGTGACTCTTTTCTATGATAGTACATCATCACAGTTAATCTTTTCTCTGATAGTATATCATCACAGTGACTCTTTTCTCTGATAGTACATCATCACAGTGACTCTTTTCTCTGATAGTACATCATCACAGTGACTCTTTTCTCTGATAGTACATCATCACAGTGACTCTTTTCTCTGATAGTACATCATCACAGTGACTCTTTTCTCTGATAGTACATCATCACAGTGACTCTTTTCTCTGATAGTACATCATCACAGTGACTCTTTTCTCTGATAGTACATCATCACAGTGACTCTTTTCTCTGATAGTACATCATCACAGTGACTCTTTTCTCTGATAGTACATCATCACAGTGACTCTTTTCTATGATAGTACATCATCACAGTGACTCTTTTCTCTGATAGTACATCATCACAGTGACTCTTTTCTATGATAGTACATCATCACAGTTAATCTTTTCTCTGATAGTATATCATCACAGTGACTCTTTTCTCTGATAGTACATCATCACAGTGACTCTTTTCTCTGATAGTACATCATCACAGTGACTCTTTTCTATGATAGTACATCATCACAGTTAATCTTTTCTCTGATAGTATATCATCACAGTGACTCTTTTCTCTGATAGTACATCATCACAGTGACTCTTTTCTCTGATAGTACATCATCACAGTGACTCTTTTCTATGATAGTACATCATCCCAGTGACTCTTTTCTATGATAGTACATCATCCCAGTGACTCTTTTCTATGATAGTACATCATCACAGTGACTCTTTTCTATGATGGTACATCATCACAGTGACTCTTTTCTCTGATAGTACATCATCACAGTGACTCTTTTCTCTGATAGTACATCATCACAGTGACTCTTTTCTCTGATAGTACATCATCACAGTGACTCTTTTCTCTGATAGTACATCATCACAGTGACTCTTTTCTCTGATAGTACATCATCACAGTGACTCTTTTCTCTGATAGTACATCATCACAGTGACTCTTTTCTCTGATAGTACATCATCACAGTGACTCTTTTCTCTGATAGTACATCATCACAGTGACTCTTTTCTCTGATAGTACATCATCACAGTGACTCTTTTCTCTGATAGTACATCATCACAGTGACTCTTTTCTCTGATAGTACATCATCACAGTGACTCTTTTCTCTGATAGTACATCATCACAGTGAACTAGGAAGGAAATTTAGGCGGAACTACTCACTTTTTACTGGCAATAGTTCAATGATCTGTAGTAATGCTTTAGCTAATCTAACTGTAGCTATTCAGGTAATATTTTAAGGATAAAATTAGGAGTCTGACCTGCTAAAAAGAACTGTTAAGTTAAGAAGAAAATAATTTGAAATTCATTCACGGATTGGAAATATTCAAATCTCTTGGAATATTTTTGTAGAATGTCTCAAAAAATATTTCCTAGTTTGTATTAAGTTTTCTAAGTCATTTAAATTGTGTTTTTATAGCATTTTTTTCATTCATTTCTCTAATTTCGAGTGTAACTTTCAAAACTGAAATACAAATGTAGTTTGTAGGAAATTATAAGAAAAAGTTAATATTATATAATTTTTTTAACAACAATCAAGAGGAACCAAAAGAGCTTCACTTCAGTCTTTACGCAGAATGTGAATTAAATATTCAGTACATAATATCATATAATTTCATTTATGTATTCATATTGTGTTTAGGAATATAAAAACACAACTGATGTCTTATGTATTTTTTTATAGAAACCTTTTTAGTGTTGACAAATTAAATTAAATCTGTGATATTAAATCAAAGTGTCAACCTTCAAATCTCTATTATGACGTGAAATGGTTACATTAATTATTACTACTTCTATCAATGTTACTTTGTACAAATAAGACTCAGAATCATATGTTGCATCACAGCAAATTAAGGTATTTATTTTAGCATTATCTGGTGGAATTACCTAACTCAAATCTGCTGACTCGCAGTGATTATTGAGAGAGGACATGTGTACTATTTAGACGTAATATTAAAAAGTCTTACATTTTGGTCTCATTTACTCTATCGACAGTTGATTGGAACATTGAGACAAAGTGCTGACTTTGCTTTCCTTGCTGTACTCATTACACAGTCAATGGTACAGCCTAGAGTAGAGTAAAGCCGGTAAATGGCAATCAATATATTAGTGAGAAATACCTGTGATGAATTACTTCTATTCGTAAAATGTCATATTCAAATAACTGACACTTTTTCGGTCATGTCTGTCTTTATCATGTTTGTTACTTGATTTGACATAAGGTAACTACTGACTGAATATATATTATGCCCACAAGAAAGCACGAGATAGCAGTTGACTCTAACAAAATATGCAGAAGGAAATATATTTTAGACTAGTTAATCCCTCACTAGTGTGGACATCATTAGCCGATAGTAAGCAGTTGCATTTAGTGTGTTGGTGTGGTAAGTGTACACTTGTGCAGCATCTCACTCTAGTCAAGTGTGATTGGTCACTGATTTGTCATTGAAAGTGTCACAGTTGTGCTCATTTACCAAAAACTTCAATCGACTCAATCAAGAGAATGTCTGCTATGGAACAATATTTCAAAACATTTTACTTTCCAAATTATTAGTGGTAATTCTCGTCCACTGCTTATATCACTAATCCTAATACTTTTAGACAATGTGCTTAAAGAATGAGGACTATTAATGAAGAGATTAGCGCTAATCTAGCGGCTACAGGAAAACCTCAGCGTAAAACATACACAACTCTCCATACTTCCATTCACCTGGTAATCTGTGCACACATTCATAAAATAGGTACAGAGCCAGCCAGCAATCCTCAGTAGATCCTTCTCTGACAGTCCTATCGCAAGGATTTGAACCACTCTGCGAATTAATCCCGCCAGGATTTGACCACCGGTCACTGCGGCGGCAAAAATCTACGGACAAATGAATGCTGGATTAGAGTTAACGAGGGTCAGTGCAGCCAACACTCTGAGGAAGAAACATCTTTGGCGCTGATGAAGCTATTGGGCACTGATGGAGTCATTGGGCGATGGTGAAGCCTTTGGGAACTGATGAAGCCTTTAAGCGCTGATGAAACTATTGGGCGCTGATGAAGCCTTAGGGCACTGATGAAGCCTTTGAGCGCTGATGATGCTATTGGGTGCTGATGAAGCCTTTGGGCACTGATGAAGCTATTGGGCGCTGATAAAGACTTTGGGCACTAATGAAGCCTTTGGGCGCTGATGAAGACTTTGGGCACTGATGAAGACTTTGGGCACTGATGAAGCCTTTTAGCGCTGGTGAAGCCATTGGGTGCTGATGAAGCCATTGGGCGCTGATGAAGCTTTTGGGCGCTGATGAAGCCTTTGAGCGCTGGTGAAGCCATTGGGCGCTGATGAAGCCATTGGGTGCTGGTGAAGCCATTGGGTGCTGATGAAGCCATTGGGCGCTGGTGAAACCATAAGGCGCTGGTGAAGCCTTTGTGCGCTGATGAAGCCATTGGGCACTAATGAAGCTTTTGGGCGCTGATGAAGCTTTTGGGCGCTGATGAAGCCTTTTGGCGCTGATGAAGCCTTTGGGCGCTGATGAAGCTATTGGGCGCTGATAAAGACTTTGGGCACTAATGAAGCCTTTGGGCGCTGATGAAGACTTTGGGCACTGATGAAGCCTTTGAGCGCTGGTGAAGCCATTGGGTGCTAATGAAGCCATTGGGTGCTGGTGAAGCCATTGGGTGCTGATGAAGCCATTGGGCGCTGATGAAGCTTTTGGGCGCTGATGAAGCCTTTGAGCGCTGGTGAAGCCATTGGGCGCTAATGAAGCCATTGGGTGCTGGTGAAGCCATTGGGTGCTGATGAAGCCATTGGGCGCTGGTGAAACCATAAGGCGCTGGTGAAGCCTTTGTGCGCTGATGAAGCCATTGGGCACTAATGAAGCTTTTGGGCGCTGATGAAGCTATTGGGCGCTGATGAAGCATTTGAGCGCTGATGAAGCCTTTGGGCACTAATGAAGCTTTTGGGCGCTGATGAAGCTTTTGGGCGCTGATGAAGCCATTGGGCACTAATGAAGCTTTTGGGCGCTGATGAAGCTTTTGGGCGCTGATGAAGCTTTTGGGCGCTGATGAAGCTTTTGGGTGCTGGTGAAGCCATTGGGCGCTGGTGAAACCATAAGGCGCTGGTGAAGCCTTTGTGCGCTGATGAAGCCATTGGACACTAATGAAGCTTTTGGGCGCTGATGAAGCTTTTGGGCGCTGATGAAGCTTTTGGGCGCTGATGAAGCTATTGGGCGCTGATGAAGCCTTTGAGCGCTGATGAAGCCTTTGGGTGCTGATAAAGACTTTGGGCGCTGATGAAGCCAGTCAACATGACGCTCTTTATCATTTTTACCTTAATAAAAATTAATAATAAATAATATTCATATGAATTATCTCGTAATTGTTAAAGAAAACCCGTGACCTATTAATTATTTAGGTATTTTCTAGCAAATTTCTTTACATTTTATAGATCCGATTCATTATCTGTAGCAAATTGTTGTATTTGATATTAATTTGGCTTAATTTGATGACTAAAATGAAGACACTACTGAACATTAATAAATGGCTTGATATAGAGTGTAATATAGCTCTCAATATATTAAGTGTCAACATTATTAATCACTACCTAACTACAGGAACAGTCATCTATATACAAATTGACTATCATAATCATTTTAGCTGTGATTGATTATCTGGCACAGAATCATTGTAGATAATCTATTAAATGGACTTGGATACAGACAAGAGTATAATTAATAAATTAATAATTACACTGCTAGTACACTAACATCTTTGTAATAATATTTCAAACAATTGGAATTTTGGAATTAAAAAACTTGAGCAAAATTTTACGCAGAGGTTACTATTATATTCAAATACTATTATATTCAAATACTATTATATTCAAATACTATTATATTCAAATACTATTATATTCAAATACTATTATATTCAAATACTATTATATTCAATAAAATATTATTAATGAATTCATCCACTTAAATTTTTAATCACTGATGAATTCATGGTTTTAATTCTTGTATTTCCAATAAAGTTTTAATGTAGATTTATGCATGAATTTTAAATTTTCAATGATAGGCAGATTTCATTTTAGGTACGCGTGTTAAATTCCTTTTTATTCATCAGTAGAGGTGAAAAGACTTGGTAGAGTTAGGTTTTTATTTCTTTCTTCTTAAACATGGGACATGGAGACAACACGGTACCTACCGACAAATAAATTAAATTAACAAACATACTGTTAGCTACAAATTTAAAGTTTGACTGGAGACTAATTTATAAATTTTAAGCATTACAATAATTATAGAAAATTGAACGAAACATAATTAAGGTAGACTAATTTAAATTGTTTAACTAAGATTTACTGATAATTTATCAATTGCAAAGTGCAGGATAAGAAATGCTATTTTTAAATCATGAAAGGATGCACTATAATTACGTTAAATTTAATAAGAATAATCGAAGTTTTAAATTCAAATGTACGTCTCATATGAACAAATTTGAGTAAATACATATTGTAAACAAAGATTACGAGCAAATATAAATAGGAATATCCTAGCTATAGAAAGTTATTAGAAATACAAACAAATTAATTATTTAAACAATATCACTATATGTTCTTACCTAATTTTTCAGCAATCTACACTTATTCAAATCAAATCTTTCAAATGGGCACAACAATAATCCCATGACTGTTTAGTTTTAGAGTTTTACCGGTACTGAACTATTGCCATTCTAGCACTAAGGTTTTACGTACAAAATATTAAATTATCAACAATTAAAGTAATTATATAGAAAAAATGTAGAAATGCTATTAGCAACTACACCCGCCCACATTAAAATATCCGTATTTTAATCATCAGATCTAATGGACCTAGTTTAGCTTGAGGTTATTGTCGCGGAATGCAAGGTTAGGACAATACAATAACAATATAACAGAACATAGCCAACAAATTCAAAGCCACATTTTAAACATACAACATTAAGTAACTGCCTTTTTAAAGCCTAGAGAGATTATTGCTCCACATCAAATGACATATCAATACAAGATTTATGGTTAAACAAAATTAAATTAAATTTATAATCATTCTAAAATAATTAGAACTTAAACCAAAATACAAAACAAGATATTTATTATTAGCAACGAAAGTATGGTTATTCAATATAGAATTTATCTGAACATTGGAAGCAAAAATTTTCATAGTAATTAATTACTAAGATTAAATAAAGAAATTCTAATAGAATTAAATAGTGTTCAGATTACTATCATCAGTCTCAATGGGACATAGTAGGATTAATTTACTTATTGGTCTCACCAAAATAGTCGTTTCAAAGTTACCCTGTTTATATTTATTCTTGGCAACTTTAACATTACAACTACGAATATGGCCATCGTCACTAGTTTTTACTTCTGTGATTACTCCCATAGTCCAGTCATTTCTTGGTGATGACTGTTCCATAACTAGTACAATGTCTCCAATTTTGTGAGATCGTTCTTTCGTAGTCCATTTCGATCTTTGTTGCAGTAGTGGTAAATACTCTTTATGAAATCGTTGCCAGAAGACATCGGCTAAATGTTGTACCTGGCGCCATCTTCTTTTCAGATAGATATCTTTACGACTGAAAAGTCCTGGAGGCATGAACTCTGAGGGAGCCAAACGTAGAACATGGTTTGGCGTAAGGGGTTCTATATCTTCATTATCGGACACAACGGCAGTTAAAGGTCGTGAGTTCAATATGTTTTCAATTTCGCAGATAATTGTACTGAGAAGCTCATCGTTAAATTTTCTCAAGTTATCAAATTCCCAAAGCATTGAGTTGAGGAGCTTTCGGATGGTTCTTATTTCTCTTTCGAATACTCCTCCGAAATGAGATGCTTGCGGTGGTTGGAATATCCACTTAATGCATTTCTGTGAGCAGAATTTATTTATCTTGCAGGAATTCCACTCCATAACCGCATTTTTTAGTTCCTTCTCAGACGAAGTTAGATTTGTTCCGTTGTCGGATCTCATCAATGAGGGTGTCCCTCTCCTTGCAATGAAACGGCGAAAAGCATTAATGAAACTGTCAGTATCTAAGCTATGGGTGATCTCCAAGTGTGCCGCTCTTGAAGACAGGCAAGTGAATATCACACCATATCGTTTTTCTTGTTTTCTGCCATTGGTAACATAGAAGGGTCCAAAAAGATCAGTTGCAGTATTCGTGAAAGGAGGTATATCAGTGGTAACTCTATCTACAGGTAAATCTGCCATTATTTGTTTGCTAGCTTTACCTTGTACCTTCTTGCATATAACGCAGTTCTTCAATACTTTGTTAAGTAATTTCCTTTCACCTACAATATTGTACTGCTGTCTTAGTTCCGAAGAGATTGCCTCTCGTCCCATGTGACCCAATTCACGATGACAATCGGCAACAAGCATCAGCACTGGAAAAGCTTTTCCATGTAGTAATATCGGGTGCTTTGTATCATATGGAATTGGAGCTCTACTCAGGCGACCTCCTATCCTCACCAGACCGTCATTATCAAGGAAGAGATTCAGCCTGTGGAGGTTATCTTTCTTTGGAATGGGTTTTTCCTTTCTAAGAGCATCAAATATATCAGAGAAGTGCTGAACTTGTGTCAATCTCCAAATCTCTTTTGCAGCTTCTTGTAATTCGTGCACGTTAAATGGTCTGGAATCAATGGGTTCTTTCTTGAGTAGTTTCTTCAGTCTAAGAAAAGCAGCGATTCTACATTTAAGTTTGAATAAATTAGATGTAGAATATAATAACTTGCTAATTGCACTCTCATTTTCAGTTTTAGTTAAGAGAGCATGATTTTTCTTTTTCAGCTCTGGATTATCATTGCTGACATTATAGTCCTTTGTGTGAGGCCAATTCTCTTCTTTTTCTTTGAGGAAGTCTGGACCTTGAATCCAGATTTGATTTTTGATAAATTCTTTTACATCAAAAGTGCCTCTACTGAGAAGATCGGCAGGATTTTGTTTGCCTGGGATGGCTCTCCACTCACCTAAATCAGTAAGAGATCTGATATAAGCGACACGATTCGCAACGAATGTCTTGAAGTGACCAGTTTCAGAGAAAATGTACTGCAATACGGCCTTGCTGTCAGTCCAGTAGAAAGTTTTATCAATAGCTTGATGACTGACAAATTCAGTTTTAATTTTCTGAGCCAGGGACACGGCAAGTTTTGCAGCATTTAATTCAATCCTTGGAGTTGTTTTCAAAGAAGCTCTGTCAATTGGTGTTAAACGTGCTTTAGCCATGACTATGCATGTTGAAATATGGTTGCCCTTATCTCTTTGTCTCAAATAGGCTACTGCGCCCCAGGCAATTTCACTTCCATCGGCAAATAAGTGGAGCTGTGATTCAATAATTTCTTCGTCTGTTTCTTTGTAGCATCTTGGTACTTCAAAGTTGTTCAGTTGCTTGATTTCATCTTTCCATCTTTGCCATGATATTTCATAATGATTTGGAAGGGGAGCGTCCCAATCCAACTTAAGATGGCAACATATTTGAAAGATTCTTTTAGCTTTTATAATCGCAGGGCTAGCAATAAAAAGGGGATCATAAATAGAACTTGCTGTCGCGAGTATTCCTCTCTTTGTGTTTGGATGTTCAGGTAACTTAACGCTGTATCCCAGTGTATCGTTTGTCGTTTTCCATACTATTCCAAGAGCTTTCTCAAATGAGTCTTCATTTGTGATAGGGACTTTTTCCTTATCTGTAGACAGTTTTTCTTTAGGAAGAGCTTGAATAACCTCTTCTGAATTGGAGACAAAAGATGTAAGATTGAAGCCACAATAAGCTAGGGTGTTTCTTAGTGAAGTGGTTGCATCAATTGCCTTCTTGGTGCTTTTAAATGAAGCCATCATATCGTCAACGTAGAATGACTTGCCAAGCTTTTCTATTTCTGAGTTGCTCTCTTTCATAGCTTTTGAGAGAGCAAAATTTGCAATGGCTGGGCTAGACGTAGCGCCAAATATATGAACAGTCATTCGAAATACCTTAGGGACTGTATTTTTATCATTATTTTCGAACCACAGAAAACGGAAGAGATCTTTGTCAGCATCATGTAACTTTACCATATGAAACATTTTTTCAATATCTCCCGTCACTGCAATCCTCTCTTTTCTAAATCGTAGTAAAACTCCAACTAGGGAATTGGCAAGATCGGGTCCCTTTATAAGACGGTCATTTAATGAAAGTCCTTTGTACTTCAAGGAACAATCAAAGACAATCCTGAGTTTTTTCTTTTGCTTGTGAAAGACTCCGTGATGCGGTAAGTAGTAACTTCTACCTTCATGAGCATCAATATCTTGGTCCTTCACAGGCTCCATGAAGTTTCTTGCGAGCATAGTGTTCATAAAATTGGAATACTCTTCTTTCAGATTTTCGTCTTTCTCAAGTTTCTTCACGAGGCTCTTCAATCTAGCTTCTACTTGATTGTAATTATCGGGAATATTTTCATCTTCCTTGATTGGAATGGCAATTTTGAAGTGGTTGTCTTCTGTTCTTACGGTGTTTTCTTCAACAAACTGCAGCCAATCTTCTTCTTCGATGGAATACTTCGAGTCTTCATTTCCAATGTCAAATTCATTTGCGAATGCTTTAGCGAACATATCATTCAGCTCACTAATAGAATTTTCTTTGATTCTAAAACAAGATGAAGCTAGTCCTTTTCCTTCTACGGGACCGTTTAATGCCCATCCAAGAATGTGACGTGAAGCGTATGGTCCCTTTTTAGTCGTAGATCTTATTTCAAGTGGTTTCAAAATTTCAGGCACGTTCATGCCAATCAAAATCCCTATGTCTCCTTTGATATATTTAAAAGGAATATCTTGCAGCTGAGGGATGCTATGGAGATCTTCTTTCTTCGGTGAATCCTCTTCTGTGAACGTCCACGAATCTTGTGCGTAGAGTTTTGGTATGGTGATCACACTACTTTTATCCAGAGAGAGAACCTCGACATCGGTCACCACCTTTACTCTCATGCTGCTAGCTTTTTCTTTAATAGTAGTAACTGACATCATGCGTTCTTCTCCTGGAATATTTAATTTTTTCATTAACCTTCTGTCCATATAACAGGAAGTTGAATAAGGATCTAATGCAGCATATGTGGTAATTTGTTGATTATTCCTCTTATTTCTTATTATGATCGGAATTGCAGGGCATTTGACTTTGTCGTTATTTTTTGTGGACATGTTTACCTTCCTCTCAAGTTCAGCTTCGTATTTAGTTTTTTCGTAGTTCTTTGGTTCTCGGTGCAAACAAGTAGGATGTATCTTTTGACATTTTTTACAGGTGATTCTATCGGAACAATCTCTTGTACGATGTCCAGTTTTCAAACAACCAAAGCAGAGTTTTTTGTTTTTAATGAACTCTTCTTTTGCATCCCTAGACTTTTTCATGAAAAAGATGCAATCAGAAAGTTCGTGGTTGTTCTTCTTGCAGCACTCGCACATTATATCTTCGTTTCTTGCGTCAGATGTGTAGAAGGACCTTTGGAATTTCTTCTCCGATTTATCCTTAATGGATTTTTTATCTGAAATTTGTCCAAAAAGGGGAATGTTCAGCAATCTTGCTTGATCGTTCACAAACTTGACAACAAAATCGAACTTAACTTCTTTGTTGTTTTCTAATGCCTTCTGAGCATGAGAGCGAAACTGTTTTCTCAATTCCCAGGGTAGTTTCATCACTATCTCTTTGATGTCTCTCCAGCTGTTTAGTTGATTTAATGCACTCATTCGGTCCATCATGTTCATACAGGTAGTAAGAAAAAAGGCGAATTGACTCAGTTGTTTAGGATCTTCAGATTTGATAGGTTCCCAACTTTGTAATTTATCAAGATAAGTTTGTGCTATCCTATAATCATTTCCATACTGATCCTCCAGAGTTTTTCTTGCTTTAGTGAAGGAAATTTTAGGGTTGAAATCATAACAGCTATTAACCAAGTCTTTAGCTATACCCTTAGTGTATTTCAGTAGATAATAGTATTTATCAGCAAATGACAAGCAATTGTTTTCAATCAATCGCTCGAATAAAATAATGAATGGGCGAAATTCACTAATGTCTTCACCGCTAAATACAAATGGTTCGTTAACTGGAAGTTTTGAAATGGTTTGATTTTTTAATATAGCTTCTAGCAACTTATCGGTCGGAATTTTACCTTCATGACTTTGATCAGGTCTTTGATGATTATTTAGATCAGCATTTTGATCATCATTATTTTGATCATCATTTTGATCATCATTATTTTGATCATCATCGTTTTCGAATTCGACTTCTTGATAACTATTTTCTAAAGCCCACAATTGAAATTTCTTGAGGAAAATATCATAATTCTTTTGTTGGCATTTGACCCATTTATCAAAAGAATCTTTTTCTTCGGGAGAACAATTCTTCACATTTTCAATTTCACAAGCCCTTTCGAAATTAGATATTTTAGTTTTCAATTTTTCAACTAATGGATCTACTAATACAGACCCTGTTTCATAATCTTTCATACAGTTCTTAATTTCATTTTTTACTCTAGTAATTGCACCTAGTTTTCCAGATGGGAAAACTATAGTTTCTTCGTATTCACCTTCAGTATCACTCATTTTATTGGTAGTTCACAACACTAGTTTTTTCAATTCACTTTGCACTAAATTAGGTACTAATGAATTCATCCACTTAAATTTTTAATCACTGATGAATTCATGGTTTTAATTCTTGTATTTCCAATAAAGTTTTAATGTAGATTTATGCATGAATTTTAAATTTTCAATGATAGGCAGATTTCATTTTAGGTACGCGTGTTAAATTCCTTTTTATTCATCAGTAGAGGTGAAAAGACTTGGTAGAGTTAGGTTTTTATTTCTTTCTTCTTAAACATGGGACATGGAGACAACACGGTACCTACCGACAAATAAATTAAATTAACAAACATACTGTTAGCTACAAATTTAAAGTTTGACTGGAGACTAATTTATAAATTTTAAGCATTACAATAATTATAGAAAATTGAACGAAACATAATTAAGGTAGACTAATTTAAATTGTTTAACTAAGATTTACTGATAATTTATCAATTGCAAAGTGCAGGATAAGAAATGCTATTTTTAAATCATGAAAGGATGCACTATAATTACGTTAAATTTAATAAGAATAATCGAAGTTTTAAATTCAAATGTACGTCTCATATGAACAAATTTGAGTAAATACATATTGTAAACAAAGATTACGAGCAAATATAAATAGGAATATCCTAGCTATAGAAAGTTATTAGAAATACAAACAAATTAATTATTTAAACAATATCACTATATGTTCTTACCTAATTTTTCAGCAATCTACACTTATTCAAATCAAATCTTTCAAATGGGCACAACAATAATCCCATGACTGTTTAGTTTTAGAGTTTTACCGGTACTGAACTATTGCCATTCTAGCACTAAGGTTTTACGTACAAAATATTAAATTATCAACAATTAAAGTAATTATATAGAAAAAATGTAGAAATGCTATTAGCAACTACAATTATATTCAATCAAATATTATATTCTAAAAACATTATATTCAATAAAATATTATATTCAATAAAATATTATATTCAATAAAATATTACATTCAATAAAATATTATATTCAATAAAATATTATATTCAATAAAATATTACATTCAATAAAATATTACATTCAATAAAATATTATATTCAATAAAATATTATATTCAATAAAATATTATATTCAATAAAACATTACATTCAATAAAATATTATATTCAATAAAATATTATATTCAATAAAATATTACATTCAATAAAATATTATATTCAATAAAATATTATATTCAATAAAACATTACATTCAATAAAATATTATATTCAATAAAATATTATATTCAATAAAATATTACATTCAATAAAATATTATATTCAATAAAATATTATATTCAATAAAATATTACATTCAATAAAATATTATATTCAATAAAACATTACATTCAATAAAATATTACATTCAATAAAATATTACATTCAATAAAATATTACATTCAATAAAATATTACATTCAATAAAATATTACATTCAATAAAATATTACATTCAATAAAATATTACATTCAATAAAATATTATATTCAATAAAATATTACATTCAATAAAATATTATATTCAATAAAATATTATATTCAATAAAATATTACATTCAATAAAATATTATATTCAATAAAACATTACATTCAATAAAATATTATATTCAATAAAATATTATATTCAATAAAATATTACATTCAATAAAATATTATATTCAATAGAATATTACATTCAATAAAATATTATATTCAATAAAATATTACATTCAATAAAATATTATATTCAATAGAATATTACATTCAATAAAATATTATATTCAATAAAATATTACATTCAATAAAATATTATATTCAATAAAATATTATTTTCAATAAAATATTATATTCAATAAAATATTACATTCAATAGAATATTACATTCAATAAAATATTATATTCAATAAAATATTACATTCAATAAAATATTATATTCAATAAAATATTATATTCAATAAAATATTATATTCAATAAAATATTACATTCAATAAAATATTATATTCAATAAAATATTACATTCAATAAAATATTATATTCAATAAAACATTACATTCAATAAAATATTACATTCAATAAAATATTATATTCAATAAAATATTATATTCAATAAAATATTACATTCAATAAAATATTATATTCAATAAAACATTACATTCAATAAAATATTACATTCAATAAAATATTATATTCAATAAAATATTACATTCAATAAAATATTATATTCAATAAAATATTATATTCAATAAAATATTATATTCAATAAAATATTACATTCAATAAAATATTACATTCAATAAAATATTACATTCAATAAAATATTACATTCAATAAAATATTACATTCAATAAAATATTATATTCAATAAAATATTATATTCAATAAAATATTACATTCAATAAAATATTGCACATATTGAAACTCTTTAACAGAAATAAAAAAAATAATTTGATATTTTTCGACATTAAAGGTAAGCATATATGTAAGCTTTAAAATAGATCAATACTATATAATATTTATATAATATATATAGAGGAGAACCGGGAGCATTTGGACAAAGGGATGGTTCGGACAACTCGTTTAAACATGTTTATAATTAATGGAACTACGGCTTATTGCAACTGAATGTGTGCGTGACCGGATAATTGCCACCCGCGGACAATTGACACCCCCGGACAATTGCCACCTCCGGACAATTGCCACCCAAACATTTATTATCAGACCACTTAACTTTAAAAATGGAGATGAAATATGTATATTATTTTTGTACGATTAATTATTATTTGTATACATTATAAGATAATAAAATTCATTACACATTTAATATTTTCCTTTTTAAGTGACTGCATTCACAGAGTAGCTTTTCTGCATCCATGACCATTGTCACCCACGGTGGTAGATGACTTTGTTCATGGAGCCACTTTCCTTTCTGACTGCTTCTTCAAGTCCCTTGTATTTAATTTCCTTTTGATGTCAGTGATAAAGTCATTAGTAAACCAAATTTCTGGAGCAGACAATATTCCATTAATATAATTAAAATATCTCGCCCGGAATAGGTCTTTATTTATAATTATTTGCTAAAGGAAAAACAATAGGTATTTATATCACTACCCAGTAATATAATTTACAAGTTAAGAATCCTGAAAATTTAATTAGGGTTGTGACGATATGTTTTTAAAATCCTAAGTCCTGAAAATGTTATAGACGAAGGGAATTAAACAGTTTTGAATCGTTCTAAAGAAGTGGTATAAAGTATTCAATAATATAAGATTCAAAAAATATAAGATTTAAAAAGCACATTCAGAAACCGAATAATGTTTTTTTTATCTTATATTGTATATAATTAATAATTAATCGTACAACAATAATATAAATATTTTATCACCATTTTAAAGTTAAGTGGCCTGATATTAATTATTTGGGTGGATATTGTCCGGAGGTGGCAATTGTCCGGGGGTGGCAATTGTCCGGGTGGCAACTGTCCGGGAGTGGCAATTATCCGCGGGTGGCAATTGTCCTAGCACCGAATGTGTGCGACGTGTTAACCGTCAGCTATTTGAAAGATCCAATGCGGAGATGTAGTATTTCGCCCCCGAGGGGTAATTTACTGTTTTCTTCAATATTGGTGTAATTTTTCGTGATTCAATTAGATCGTGAGTGGACTATATGAATACGAAACTGATTCTCAATCTCAAAGGTAGGAATTATATAAATATTTTATGTTATGTTTGGTGTGTTAAAAAAATAATACAAATGAAATTAGAAAAATGGTGATGTTTTTAATTTTGAAGTGTCATTTGGGATGAATTGGACACACTTCTGTTTAGGTTGGTTTGGACGGTGAACGAACCTTCCCTCTGTATCCGATTCAGTCCACCATTGCAATTTATTGAAGTAATTCTTATTAAATAGGACATTCTGAACTTGAAGGTAATTATTTTAATTGACATAGCATTCATTTATAAGATTAGTTGCAACTTTTAATATTAGTGACTTTATTTGACAGTTTGACGATCGTATTCATGCCTTTTCATTATAAAAAGAAAACTGATAGAGGACGTAATAAAGAAGGTATTCAAAAAACTTTTCATGAGTTCCAAAAAGGTTTATCTGTCAGAAAAGCTTCTGAAATTGGAGGTATAGCAAGATCTACCCTAATGGACTATACTTTAAACATTCGATGAAATATTTAAGATGTAATTTACTAATTTTGGTGAATTCCAAGAAAAAGGAAATAGTTATACCCAAAGTAAAAGGCAATAGTTATACAATTTGCTTTTGATTTATACCTATTAAATATAAGGATAATTTCACAGTGATTACTCATGGGCTATCTATATTTTGTTGGAGAAAATGTTCAGTCATTACAATAATATTATTATGATAAAATTTCAAATACGATGAATTATTACTGTGAATAACAAGTCATTATGGTTTATTTCTATTAAATTAGTAGATCCGAATTCAATCCTATCGTTTAATTACACAAATTTCCAATGTTTTAACCATTTTTATGGTGTCCGAATCATCCTCACAGCTCGTCCGAAGTCTCCCTCTAGGAAGGAGCATTCGGACACTGGAATTTCTCTAACATTTTGTCTTAAAACTTTCGAATGATGGTTCAAACTGTAAAACAGTCACAATACAAATTGAAGTAACATGATTTATCTACATACAGAAATCTTTAAATATTAAAATTCGAATTATTTTACGAATTATTCAGAAAATGAGAATTTTCCACCTAAAAATGAATAGAAGGTGATGAGTTTTGACGCTACAAACAAAAGGCAGTATTGGAATCCTCTAACGATTTCTAACTAAAGTATGGACGGTTTGGGCAAAAGTATGGACTCACAATCTCTTGCTTTTCATCAAAGTTCAAAGTTTTATCTAGTTTTTCAAATTTGGGTGAGATATCAAAAAATAAAACGGGTAAGAAAACGAACAATATCTGTCTCTTTTAGAGTTAGAAATGTTACAAGGATTTCAAAACTCTCTTCATTTAGTTCTAGCATATATCGTTATAGACTTCTATTCTTTTGAAATATACGAAAAAGAGTCTTTTCATATAAAATCTTTATTTTCTCAAAATCTAATGCCAAAATTGAAAAAGTTACACGAACAAAATGTGTTTTCTTTGTGAAGTTACTTATACCTTACAAATTTCATTGCAATAGGTACACAAATAAAAACGTTTGCTTAAAAGTGGGTTGACCCCCTTTAACGTGTCAGTGTGACGTTCCTTAACGTGTCACTGTGACGTGCCTTAACGTGTCACTGTGACGTGCCTTACCGTGTCACTGTGACGTGCCTTAACGTGTCAGTGTGACGTTCCTTAACGTGTCACTGTGACGTGCCTTAACGTGTCACTGTGACGTTCCTTAACGTGTCACTGTGACGTTCCTTAACGTGTCACTGTGACTTTCCTTAACGTGTCACTGTGACGTGCCTTAACGTGTCACTGTAACGTGCCTTAACGTGTCACTGTGACGTGCCTTAACGTGTCATTGTGACGTGCCTTAACGTGTCACTGTGACGTACCTTAACGTGTCACTGTGACGTACCTTAACGTGTCACTGTGACGTGCCTTAACGATTCAGTGAGACGTACCTTAACGTGTCACTGTGACGTGCCTTAACGTGTCAGTGTGACGTGCCTTAACGTGTCAGTTTCTCTAGGAGCAGATCTCATGTGATCCCACTCAGCTCAGGTGTTCCGAGACATGTCATGGAGTGATGTACGAGACAGAGACGCGGCAAAAACTTACCGAGACTGTCTCTCCCAGGCTTCTTCTTAAAGTGACACAGTGTGTCCAAACTATCGGTAATGGTGTACATAATTTGGAAATTTGATCACAACCTTACTCACTGCTGTTTATGTATGTACCAAACCTACCGAAATAGAGCAAGACTGGTCAAAATTATGGATATAACAGTTATATGAACAACAGCAACAATCAGGAGTCACTTATAGAGCTCGATGTTGTGGTAGCACAAGCCACAATGACTATGGCTATCACATACATTAAAATGCGCACAAGCCACAATGACTATGGCTATCACATACATTAAAATGCGCACAAGCCACAATGACTATGGCTATCACATACATTAAAATGCGCACAAGCCACAATGACTATGGCTATCACATACATTAAAATGCGCACAAGCCATTATGACTAAGGCTGTCACATACATTAAAATGCGCAGATTAACATTGAAAAGACACAAACCGCACCAGTTGCACCCCACAATCGCATAACCATCTAAGCTTCACGATATCCGAACATCAATCGAAAAACTTACACTTCCAATTATCGTGACTAAATCCGAACAATAAAATTCGCTCGGCTTCAATCGGTGCTGAAAATCGCATCATCGAGAGAGCTTCTGACGGAAACTCTATAGCTTGTTACGAGATATTCTTTGGTATGTCTTTCAAACCACTTCGAGATTTAAAAAGACTTGAAAGCAATGTAAAAAACTTCTATTAATAAATATAATGATAGTTTGTTAGAGTCTTACACATATGATAAATACAACTAAATTTGAAATACAGATAAATCTTTGTACCATTTACCGTGATTGACACCAATCAATTACCAATATATAGAGACAGAGCGTCAAAAGACTACAGGCCCTTATATATCAATTACTTTTCCTATTACTCAAGGCACGAATAAATCTTTTGAACCCTCGCCTGCTTAATCCTGCTCCATAGAAAGAAAATCCCGCCTGCCTATATCAAGGGATCACTCAGACAAACCAATCTGCTCCACTCCTACACTTTAGCAGCGGAAACTATTCTCACTTTACGTCATTATTTAACGTCCACAATGTTACTTCTACCATCTCCATATTATAAAAGTGAATATACTATAACTCTATCAAAATACTTATTTTTATAAAGTTATAAACATTTTTCCATTTATTTTTCAAATTAAATTTTTTTTGATGCGTTGAAAATGATGACGTTCACCCAATCAATTTGTGATTTATATTGAGTAAGAAGGTAGTTTTGAGGGCAGTTCTTCCAGTGCCAGTGCTTTGGTGCTCAATAAAGTGTGCTGATCTCATTTGAATAGAAAAGCTCTTCATTGTGACTAAATAAGGTGACAGAATGGCTCCATCTGCTGCCTACCAGGCACCTATTAACTGTGAAAGAGCAGCCTCTGAACTGTAACAGCCTCTGTGAACTCTGTACTGTAGCAGCCTCTGTGACCTCTGTACTGTAGCAGCCTCTGTGAACTCTGTACTGTAGCAGCCTCTGAACTGTGCAGCCTCTGTGAACTCTGGCTGCAGCAGCCTCTGTGAACTCTGTACTGTAGCAGCCTCTGTGAACTCTGTACTGTAGCTGCCTCTGTACTGAAGCAGCCTCTGTACTGAAGCAACCTCTGTACTAAAGCAGCCTCTGTAATATAGCAGCCTCTGTACTGTAGCAGCCTCTGTACTAAAGCAGCCTCTGTACTATAGCAGCCTCTGACTATAGCAGCCTCTGTACTGTAGCAGCCTCTGTACTGTAGCAGCCTGTGTACTGTAGCAGCCTCTGTACTGTAGCAGCCTCTGTACTATAGCAGCCTCTGTACTGTAGCAGCCTCTGTACTATAGCAGCCTCTGACTATAGCAGCCTCTGTAATATAGCAGCCTCTGTACTGAAGCAGCCTCTGTACTGTAGCAGCCTCTGTACTGTAGCAGCCTCTGTACTGTAGCAGCCTCTGTACTATAGCAGCCTCTGTACTATAGCAGCCTCTGTACTAAAGCAGCCTCTGTAATATAGCAGCCTCTGTAATGTAGCAGCCTCTGTACTGTAGCAGCCTCTGTACTGCAGCAGCCTCTGTACTGTACCAGCCTCTCTACTGTAGCAGCCTCAGTACTGTAGCAGCCTCTGTACTGTAGCAGCCTCTGTACTATAGCAGTCTCTGAACTGTATAGCAGCCTCTGTACTGTGTAGCAGCCTCTGTACTGTAGCAGCCTCTGTACTGTGTAGCAGCCTCTGTACTGTAGCAGCCTCTGTACTGTAGCAGCCTCTGTACTGTATAGAAGCCTCTGTACTGTGTAGCAGCCTCTGTACTGTAGCAGCCTCTGTACTGTATAGCAGCCTCTGTACTGTGTAGCAGCCTCTGTACTGTAGCAACCTCTGTACTGTGTAGCAGCCTCTGTACTGTGTAGCAGCCTGTGTACTGTATAGCAGCCTCTGTACTGTATAGCAGCCTCTGTACTGTGTAGCAGCCTCTGTACTGTAGCAGCCTCTGTACTGTGTAGCAGCCTCTGTACTGTAGCAACCTCTGTACTGTATAGCAGCCTCTGTACTGTAGCAGCCTCTGTACTGTGCAGCAGCCTCTGTACTGTATAGCAGCCTCTGTACTGTGTAGCAGCCTCTGTACTGTAGCAACCTCTGTACTGTGTAGCAGCCTCTGTACTGTAGCAGCCTCTGTACTGTAGCAGCCTCTGTACTATAGCAGTCTCTGTACTGTATAGCAGCCTCTGTACTGTGTAGCAGCCTCTGTACTGTAGCAGCCTCTGTACTGTGTAGCAGCCTCTGTACTGTAGCAACCTCTGTACTGTGTAGCAGCCTCTGTACTGTAGCAGCCTCTGTACTGTGTAGCAGCCTCTGTACTGTATAGCAGCCTCTGTACTGTGTAGCAGCCTCTGTACTGTAGCAACCTCTGTACTGTGTAGCAGCCTCTGTACAGTAGCAGCCTCTGTACTGTGTAGCTTCCAATGTATTGTATAGCAGCCTCTGTACTGTGTAGCATCCTCTGTACTGTAGCAACCTCTGTACTGTGTAGCAGCCTCTGCACTGGGTAGCAGCCTCTGTACTGTAGCAACCTCTGTACTGTGTAGCAGCCTCTGTACTGGGTAGCAGCCTCTGTAATATAGCAGCCTCTGTACTGTAGCAGCCTCTGTACTAAAGCAGCCTCTGTACTATAGCAGCCTCTGACTATAGCAGCCTCTGTACTGTAGCAGCCTCTGTACTGTAGCAGCCTCTGAACTGTAGCAGCCTCTGTACTGTAGCAGCCTCTGTACTATAGCAGCCTCTGTACTGTAGCAGCCTCTGTACTATAGCAGCCTCTGACTATAGCAGCCTCTGTAATATAGCAGCCTCTGTACTGAAGCAGCCTCTGTACTGTAGCAGCCTCTGTACTGTAGCAGCCTCTGTACTGTAGCAGCCTCTGTACTATAGCAGCCTCTGTACTATAGCAGCCTCTGTACTAAAGCAGCCTCTGTAATATAGCAGCCTCTGTACTGTAGTAGCCTCTGTACTGTAGCAGCCTCTGCACTGTAGCAGCCTCTGTACTGAGCAGCCTCTGTACTATAGCAGCCTCTGTACTATAGCAGCCTCTGTACTGCAGCAGCCTCTGTACTGTAGCAGCCTCTGTACTGTAGCAGCCTCAGTACTGTAGCAGCCTCTGTACTGTAGCAGCCTCTGTACTATAGCAGTCTCTGAACTGTATAGCAGCCTCTGTACTGTGTAGCAGCCTCTGTACTGTAGCAGCCTCTGTACTGTGTAGCAGCCTCTGTACTGTAGCAACCTCTGTACTGTATAGTAGCCTCTGTACTGTAGCAGCCTCTGTACTGTAGCAGCCTCTGTACTGTGTAGCAGCCTCTGTACTGTATAGCAGCCTCTGTACTGTGTAGCAGCCTCTGTACTGTAGCAACCTCTGTACTGTGTAGCAGCCTCTGTACTGTAGCAGCCTCTGTACTGTAGCAGCCTCTGTACTGTAGCAGCCTCTGTACTATAGCAGTCTCTGTACTGTATAGCAGCCTCTGTACTGTGTAGCAGCCTCTGTACTGTAGCAGCCTCTGTACTGTGTAGCAGCCTCTGTACTGTAGCAACCTCTGTACTGTGTAGCAGCCTCTATACTGTAGCAGCCTCTGTACTGTGTAGCAGCCTCTGTACTGTATAGCAGCCTCTGTACTGTGTAGCAGCCTCTGTACTGTAGCAGCCTCTGTACTGTAGCAACCTCTGTACTGTGTAGCAGCCTCTGTACAGTAGCAGCCTCTGTACTGTGTAGCTTCCAATGTATTGTATAGCAGCCTCTGTACTGTGTAGCATCCTCTGTACTGTAGCAACCTCTGTACTGTGTAGCAGCCTCTGTACAGTAGCAGCCTCTGTACTGTGTAGCTTCCAATGTATTGTATAGCAGCCTCTGTACTGTGTAGCAGCCTCTGTACTGTAGCAGCCTCTGTACTGTGTAGCAGCCTCTGTACTGTATAGCAGCCTCTGTACTGTGTAGCAGCCTCTGTACTGTAGCAACCTCTGTACTGTGTAGCAGCCTCTGTACTGGGTAGCAGCCTCTGTACTGTATAGCAGCCTCTTACTGTGTAGCAGCCTCTGTACTATAGCAGCCTCTGTACTGTGTAGCAGCCTCTGTACTGTGTAGCAGCCTCTGTACTGTGTAGCAGCCTCTGTACTGTGTAGCAGCCTCTGTACTGTAGCAACCTCTGTACTGTGTAGCAGCCTCTGTACTGTGTAGCAGCCTCTGTACTGTATAGCAGCCTCTGTACTGTATAGCAGCCTCTGTACTGTGTAGCAGCCTCTGTACTGTAGCAACCTCTGTACTGTGTAGCAGCCTCTGTACTGTGTAGCAGCCTCTGTACTGAAGCAACCTCTGTACTGTGTAGCAGCCTCTGTACTGTATAGCAGCCTCTGTACTGTGTAGCAGCCTCTGTACTGTAGCAACCTCTGTACTGTGTAGCAGCCTCTGTACTGTGTAGCAGCCTCTGTACTGTATAGCAGCCTCTGTACTGTGTAGCAGCCTCTGTACTGTAGCAGCCTCTGTACTGTATAGCAGCCTCTGTACTGTAGCAGCCTCTGTACTATAGCAGCCTCTGTACTGTATAGCAGCCTCTGTACTGTGTAGCAGCCTCTGTACTGTAGCAGCCTCTGTACTGTATAGCAGCCTCTGTACTGTGTAGCAGCCTCTGTACTGTAGCAGCCTCTGTACTGTAGCAGCCTCTGTACTGTATAGAAGCCTCTGTACTGTGTAGCAGCCTCTGTACTGTAGCAGCCTCTGTACTGTATAGCAGCCTCTGTACTGTGTAGCAGCCTCTGTACTGTGTAGCAGCCTCTGTACTGTATAGCAGCCTCTGTACTGTGTAGCAGCCTCTGTACTGTGTAGCAGCCTGTGTACTGTATAGCAGCCTCTGTACTGTGTAGCAGCCTCTGTACTGTAGCAGCCTCTGTACTGTAGCAGCCTCTGTACTGTGTAGCAGCCTCTGTACTGTAGCTACCTCTGTACTGTATAGCAGCCTCTGTACTGAGTAGCAGCCTCTGTACTTTAGCAGCCTCTGTACTGTATAGCAGCCTCTGTACTGTGTAGCAGCCTCTGTACTGTAGCAGCCTCTGTACTGTAGCAGCCTCTGTACTGTGTAGCAGCCTCTGTACTATAGCAGCCTCTGTACTGTAGCAGCCTCTTTACTGTGTAGCAGCCTCTGTACTATAGCAGCCTCTGTACTGTAGCAGCCTCTGTACTGTGCAGCAGCCTCTGTACTGTATAGCAGCCTCTGTACTGTAGCAGCCTCTGTACTGTGTAGCAGCCTCTGTACTGTAGCAGCCTCTGTACTGTAGCAGCCTCTGTACTGTGTAGCAGCCTCTGTACTATAGCAGCCTCTGTACTGTAGCAGCCTCTGTACTGTGTAGCAGCCTCTGTACTATAGCAGCCTCTGTACTGTAGCAGCCTCTGTACTGTGCAGCAGCCTCTGTACTGTATAGCAGCAGCTGAAACCTTGAACGGAATCTAATAACTCCACACAGCACAACAGAAACTGTTTCAAACTCAGTGAAAGAATTGCTTGTGACTCTTTTGTAGAATATTATCAATAACTAAGTAATGTGGTTAAAATTGTAGGGTTGTGACATTAAGTTTTTTAAATCTTAGATCCCGGAAATATTATTTACGGAGAGAAATAGACAGCATTGAATAGTTCTAACCAGCAATATAAAATATTCGATACCATTTCATTTCGTTTCATCTTTGATATTCTTAAGATCTATGATTTAAAAAGCATATTGTAACAACCCTAGTAATAAGTTAATAACCAAATAAAATGAAAGTATCGTCATATGCACGGCACTTACTGGCAAGATTAGAGAAAGAAAATAGTTAAAAAGTCTTTGGGGATTGCAGACAATAGATCACTGGAAAGATGCACTAGAAATTGATAGCCAGCAGATATATGAACAAAGGGGTGTAGATATGATATCTTCACCAGAGTTGCAATGAATTACTTTATAACTATGTGACTGTAGAGGTGTGTTAACTAGCTCTAAAGTGAAGGGTTTGTTCTCTGTTTCCATGAAATTGGATGCAATCTTCAAATCTAGCAGTAATTTATGCAGGCCTGTCATGATTCATATCTTAATTGAACATTTTAGCACAGATCATTTTTAGTGAACATATTTGTACAGTCACTGATACTGTTTACCAAGATTAGTAATGATTACTTAATATATTATAATATGTACTGAACATCTAATAGTACCTTCCAACATGAAAGGTAATTACGCTACTGAAACTTCCATAGCGTGAGAAACTCAGGAAAGTGCTAGGTATAGGCGTACAGCACTAACTTAAATTCGTAAAAAACTTCAGTTTTTGCAATGGAAGTGTTACAGATATCATACATTTGAGAAAAGATGTAACATTGAACACTAACAGACTATTGTGACGGTAGTTTGTAGGCAATGCCTCTATCAGAGAGTAGCGCACTGAGCCATGTGTGGTAGGTAAAAAGATTACACAGCTCTGAGGGGTGACTTACTCGTGCATGGATAAGTAACTCTCTCCTGTTAGTGGTGCGCAATATACCATGGAGTCTAAATAGGAATATTAATTAAAGAACATTTCACATTGTAAAATTATGATGGATTAATAAAGAAAACTGTAAAGATCTGAAAACAGAACAAATATTTACATTTTATCAGTAAGATATAAATTTGGTATAATTGTACAATAAAAATTTTCAACTGTTCATCTTCTGAAAAAGATTCAATTCTTATAAATGCCAATTATTTGAAAGTTCTAGAAAAATTTAGCAAAGCACAATTTGCACATCTTTTCGATGATAAATAAATGATTGAGTACAAAATATTATGCTCTTTTTGTGATAGAAGTGTGATGTAATATTAAATACTTCTTCAATATTAAAAATTGCTGTAATAATTTCTTCCCTCAGCATCTTTTTAGTTGTTACATTTCAAAGGGTGCACCACAGCTCCATCAAACTGCATCTGGACCCTAAAATCTTTCTACCAGAGCAAGAAGATTAGAGGCGATATAAATTGTTTCCTTTGTGACCTGCTGATGACTCGACACATATCCTCTATCTCTCTCACTGTTTCTTTCTTCCAAGACTTTCTGACAAACTTTAGATCTTATTGGATTGCTTTGTCTTTCAAAGTATTCTTTGCTGCGATCAACGAAATTATTAAATTAAAATGACTTTACTACAGCTAATTTCCTAACTTCACCCTCCGCGTTAGAACACCAAATTGCACAAAAAAATAATATTTAAAAAAACGTGTAAAATCGGAAGAATGTTTAACCCTTTATCGGTTTTGTGTTCATATTTAGACACTTAGACTGAGTACGAAAACCTGTTTGCTGAGCATTGAAGTCATAAAATTTAAGCATTAGAGACATTTTATTCCAGGGAAACATATCAATGTTTGTTTTTTGGAGACTAATCACCATTTTACTATCATAATAGAGTTATCATTATAAATCCAAATGAATATACTTTTCATTGAAGTTAGATCTAGTGAATGAAAAACACCAGCCGTCAAAGTTAATGTACTCTCTCCTTGTTCTATAAATGTATTTCTCAGATTGTTTTGTTTTGGTGACTGGTGGCTCTAGGTTCTGTCTCCCTCTCATATCCAATCAGTCTGCTGCTCTCATAATAAGCAGCAGGTCACAATCTTTTGATGCGGCTGAGATTTGCAGATAATCCCATCACTTGCTTCGCTGGCTACTAACCTATATCGATTTAATCACATGACTCTAATATTTGAAATATGTCTTACGACTTACATAATAAATTGAATCGAACTAAATTAAAACATAGTCAGAAAAATATTAGTGAAATCGTAATTCTTTCAGTTCCATAGAGAATTGAAAAAAATACTAGGAGAAATTAATTACCTGCGAAATTATTTGAAGTGCTCATTATTCCAAGTGTCTATTGTGTACATTAAATGCAATTAAAGCATTTCGATAATAAATATGACATATTTTCGAATAACATATATTTTCTATTTTTTATCCATTCGTAATTGATGTTTCACTCTTTCAAGAAGCACAGGCAATAAATACCCTACCGATTGTTATATTTCTTTAATTGTAAAGCCTATTATTTTTCAGTTGAAGAGAGCGAAGTGAAAGAAGCAAAAGTAGAGACAATGAGTTCCTACAGTCCATCTAGTAAAAACATCAACAATGAGGTGAGCAGCAACTACAGCAACAACTCAGACAGCAGGGAGGCGTCGCCTCTTCC
Source organism: Caprella mutica (assembly GCA_947561585.1). Taxonomy (NCBI): domain Eukaryota; kingdom Metazoa; phylum Arthropoda; class Malacostraca; order Amphipoda; family Caprellidae; genus Caprella; species Caprella mutica. The sequence goes on along the minus strand of CANNZV010000280.1, from coordinate 229,267 downwards.
ATCCTCCTCCTCACAATCACCTCTATCATGTCAGCAATCGCCTCACCAGTCATCCAATGCAACTCTCTTCCCTCAGACTACTGCTTTTCCTCCTCCTGTTTTACCTACCTACCACCACCATCACCAGGTAAGCGATAATATGTAGATAGAAAACGTTCCACTAGGCATAGTACAGACGGGGCGTTTTCTAACGCGTGTTTCGAGTTACTAGGAGTTCAATAGATTTGTATACACTTAAACGAGCGTTTCAATTTAAAACCATGAAACTCGCGTTTGCGGGGCTCTGGAGACGAAACGCGCGTTTTATTGTGTGCAATATACACATCCATTGAACTTCAAGTAACTCGATCATCATTTGGGACGTTTTCTAAGGCGCGTTAGAAAATGTCCCAAATGATGATTTGCATAGTTTCAAACTTATAGATGAGTAAAATTTTACAAATCTTTTTACTTTTTCAGAGCTTAACAATGCTTTCTCTCTCATCAGCTACTTTCGGATCAGATTTCTCCCCATCTAACACGGCCTCGATTTCCACACTCACTTGCGACATCACTCGGTGGCGTAACATTTCCTGCCAGTATCGCGCCTAACAACCAAGTGGCATCCCATTTTGGAGGTATTGCAGGAGCCATTTGCTCTGCTTCGGGAATAGGAAATTCTATTAGCAGCATGGTTGGTGGTTTGGCAGGTTCATTTGGTGGACTTAGTTCCATGGATAGTTTGACCAATGGAAGTATCGGCTTTTCCAATGGAGGGAACACGCCTATCAGTCATATAGGAATGCAGTCAATCGGAAACAATATGAGCAATTCAGGTGGATTCGGAAGTAACTGCGATTCTTCAAGCGGAAATATCGGCGGAAACAATGCAGGTAATACTAACAGACGGACATCCCCGGGATTGAGCTGCTTAGTTTGCGGCGATACGTCTTCGGGTAAACATTACGGAATATTGGCTTGCAATGGATGTTCTGGATTCTTTAAAAGATCGGTTCGTCGTAAACTAATATACAGGTAAACCTTTTCTTGAAATACAAATGTTCTCTGCACTTTACCAATTTTGCGCTATCTTAAGATCGCGCCACACGTTTTAAAGATCCAGAAATTGCGCAGCAATCTCGAGATTACTCAAGAGCACTAACAACAATAAAAAATGTGAAGACAATATGTGAAGAAGAATGGTATAAAATACCACTTAAAGTGTGAAAATCATTAATTGATACAAACATGAATAGACTGGTAGCTGTTGGACACAATAAAGATATGAATACCTAATATTGAATTAAGGTAATATGTTTTTTTTACAAATACTTTTTTCACCAGTAAAAAAAGAAAAAAAATGCATTCATTCAAATTAATGAAGTTTATTATTATTATTTAATAGTATGTATATTTATACTTAAAATTAACGGAAATTTGTATTACTTAATTGAACACATTTTTTCTTGTGTTTAGGTACTTAGATACACTAGTTTAATTACAGGTTTAATATCGAGATATGGTGACCAGACCACTCGCCACTGACAATTCACTACGGACAATTCATTGTTCATAATTAATTGATAAAGGAAAAACAAAGGGTATTTATATTACTACATAACACGTAATTTAGATGAATTTTCAAGTTCTTAAAAAACTGATAATAATCATTCCAATTCTAAGTTACATTTAGGTATATATAAAATATGAATAGGTTTGTCGATAAATCATAAAAACGGCGATTGACCGCGGGAACTGACCGCTAATTTTAACTTAGGTACACTAGTTGGGTAGTTACAAATTAGGTACCAAGATACATTAGTCAGGTAATTACAGGTTTGGTATTTAGGTACTCTTGTTAGGTAATTGCTAGTAAAGTACATAGATACACTAACACTAATTAGGTACCTAGATACACTAGTTGGACACTTTCAAGTTAGGTACCTAGATACACTAGTTGCTAGTTAGATAGTTACAAGAGGGGAGTCTCGTGACTGCCTGAGGGGCTTATCTCATATGGTGGATCGTATCCCAGGGGGGGGGGGAGCTTTGATAAAACGCGCAACAAATCCTAAGCAATCTCGAGATTGTCAAAATGGGCAATTCGCGCAAGAATTGCCACGCGATTCCAAGATGTAAAAAAAAAACGAACTGAACATTGAGCAATAAAAAAATAACGCAAATTGGTAAATTGCGCGAAACACATCTAGTCATATACTGTAATGATGACAATCTGATGAAAATTGAAGATTAACTCAATGTGTTACATTTTCTAACTTTTGCTTGTCCATAGATGCCAAGCAGGAACTGGGGGTTGTGTTGTTGACAAAGCTCATAGAAACCAGTGCCAAGCTTGTCGTCTCAAAAAATGCCTCCAAATGGGTATGAATAAAGATGGTAAGTATAATGATTTATGATATAGACAAATTATGTATTAGATATAGATTAGCCAATTATTCAATGAAGTAATTATTGCAGCCGTTCAAAACGAGAGGCAGCCTCGTAACACTGCAACCATTCGTCCAGAAGCTTTTGCCGATATGGACCAAGAAAGATTCTTGCGAGAAGCAGCAGTTGCAGTTGGTGTATTCACGTTAGTTTTTCCTAATGATGAACCTATAGATTAATATTTATTATACCAAAGAATGAGCTCTATTATTACCATAGCTCTATTATTCTCTCAGGCGACCTCCACTCCCTCTACCAAGTCTTGTGAGTGCGATGGGGGGTCCAAGAGGCTTCTTACCTACTTCACAAGGGACTCACAACTCTCCTTTTGTGCCAAATATTTCTCATTCACACCATATTCATCAATCTCAACACCACTCCGCATCACACTTGTCAACTCTCAATGGAAACAGTCAATCAAACCGATCTGAAAGCAATGATGATGGATCTACAGCGGTCAACTCTTTGAATTCACCTTATTCCAATATCAGAGCCGTGTCACCAGTAAAAGAGAATGGTGAGTTTTTATTATTACAAATACAGTCAGTTCGTCTTAATTAGTCAATTATACATTTCTATAGCCACTTGTCCCTGTCGTATAATATTTATTATTAAAATTTAAAACATTTTTCATGGTGTAACTTTCAGCGGGGGATTTTGCCGTCATTCACAACCAAAAATTATCAGGAAATATTTTAGGAAAATTATCCTTTTCTTAGTATATTTTAAATCCAGCATGTTATTACTGCTATATAAAGAATGATGTACATAACCTACCTCATACTAATACTATTTCCTCAAACTTTATGATTATACTATTTCTTAATATCTGAATAAAGTGTATTATAGGTCCTCTCCAGGCCCCGGGGAAAAAATGAGTTTATTACATAATATTATAGAACTAAGGTCTATGATCATTATTTCGCAAACCGCATACAATTCGGTTCAGTATATATTTTATTATTTGCTTTTAAAGTTTTTTAACACTCTGTGAGCAACAATCGAGCAAATCTCCAACCTGACGCTGAGAAAGAAGATTGTACACTCTTTGTTTTGATTTCAAAATTTAAATTTTTAAACAAGCAATGCGTTTTTGGCCTTCTTTTAAGATATTAATTGTTTCTAAAAAGTATATAAACGTTTCTATAATAAGTTTATCCAAATTTAAACCTTTAAACGATTAAACCAAATACCTATTTGACAATCGAAACAAATGATGTACATTCTTTTTCTTCAGAGTGAAAATTAGAAAGTCGGAAGTAAAGTAGGTTTTGTAGAGTTTGGATTATAAAAATATTTAAAAGCATATAAAATTAAAAATGTGCTATCAAATTTTATGGGGTTTGCAGTTAAATGATAAGAAACATTAGCCTCGTTGATTTAAGCAATACAAAAAATTGCTTGGAGGGGACCTTTTAAGTGCTTAACATTATGAATTAGCGTGGTCAAAACAATTGGTATGATGTTTATAATAGCAGAATGTGAAATTATTATCATTGTAAAATGGGAATAAAATATGAATTTCGTGAAAATAATGATGTGATCTGCTCAGATATTCCAGAATCACTTGAATATTGATTATATTCAATTATTCATATTAGCTTTCTATATTTCTAACTAAGCAAAATACAAATGAAATCATTATCATAATAACTATTATATTTCAGGTAATACTTGTAGTAATATTAAACATAGATAACAACTTCAGATGTATTTGAACAGAAATACATGACTGAATCATTGATCTACTGCTGTGATTATATCAACCGAATTTATCCTCAGTGAAAATATGCTTTCCCTCTTTTTCATTGTAGGTCACAGGGCAGATTCTCGATGCAGCTCACCACCTTTAGATGTCACTGGAGGGTCTGTAGGAGAAACAGAATCGCCAAGCCCAATGTCAGCTTTCACCTCAACTTCCGCCAATTCGACATCTAACAACTCCTCCTCTTACAATCACTGTCACTCACCTAATTCGTTACCTCCTCCACTCATCGCCTCAAATGCAAGCCATACACGCCTCTCTTCACCTCCTCCTAATAGAGTGACCTCTCCTATTCTACAACCAGCCTCATCAACATCTTCTAACGTCAATCAGTCAGACTGCTCTATCTGGGATCCTCTTCAAGAAAGTGTTCAAGAAACTGCGGCTAGACTTCTATTCATGGCTGTTAAGTGGGCTAAAAACCTACCTTCTTTCAGTAGTCTCCCCTTCAGAGATCAGGTATTAAAGGGGAAGTAAACTCTTTATCAAATTTTTGATAAATTAAGGCCGTTGATAGAATCGTTACATCGAATACGGTTTCATAAAGTAAAAAGTGGTGCCCTTGTGTACACCACAGATCGTTCATGTTTGTTTTCTAATGAAAATTATTAGGTGCAGAAATATGATTGATTAAGTACGTTTTGACATCTACGAATTGTAAGGAGAATTGATTGACTGGCAATTTAATATAACATATTCTTGAAAACATTGTTTACATGATTCTACTTTTATGTATCAAATTTGTTATGAAAATTAATTCAAATCTATTTGATGTAGGTGGTGTTGCTTGAAGAGGTCTGGTCAGAGCTGTTTATCCTCAATGCGATACAATGGTCACTTCCTTTGCCTACATGTCCACTCTTAACACCGTCAGCCCATGTCCATCTGTTGAACAATGCACAAAAGGCTGCACAGTCAGCACACGACATCAGACAGCTTTCAGAAGCTGCTTCTGCCTTCAAAGAACATGGCGTGGATCCAGCAGAATTTGCCTACCTCAAAGCTATCATTCTCTTTAGACCAGGTGAAATTCATTGTTTTATACTTACTGTTAACACACACAATGTAACATTTGCGTAAGTTAAAATAAAGTTCTTATTCAACAGTTCGAGGTTTAAAGGACAACTCTCAGGTGGAGTCTCTGCAAGACCAAGCCCAAATCATGCTAAGTCAGCACAACAGAGCACATTATCCGTCACGCCCAGCAAGATTTGGTCGCTTGCTGCTGCTGCTTGGAAGCTTGAGGAGTCCCCCTCCGTCCAGGATTCAGGCTCTATTTTTCACAGCAACGATCGGTTAGTGAGAATAGCAATAGTTCAATAAAATGTGACAATTAAATTCTTATTGGATTATTATTTTTAAATAGCTGCAACACTTCTCAACCATATTTTCGTTACAGGTAACACGCCAATGGAAAAAATACTTTGCGACATGTACAAAAGTTAAGAAGTTTGTTTGGGATCAAGGCTCAATTGAAATTGTAATTTCAGAAACGAATATTGAGTACAATATTATGTCACGAATATGATTACATGTAGTTAATAGTGTCAATATTCAAATAGGTTCATTGTCGCATTCCGAAACTTTCTTGTAGGATAAAGATTAGCATTAATTTATTTAGAAATAGTAAAATTTAATATATAATACTTAGGATAATATTAACAAGCAAGAATAATCGGACTATTGTTTTGTATTTCGTGTGGAAAATATTAATAGGTAACATAACCGAAAGTTATAATAAAGTTATCGAAATATGCGTATTTAGGAACATCGAAGTTATATAATCTATTTTTTATATGTTCGCGCTTATTTGTAAAATATGTTTATATACTGAAAATATAGATACGTTTTGTTAGTGGTTAAGAAAAGTAGCCAAATATAAGAGTTAAGATCAATGATTGATTTGTACATATTGATATATTATGTTATTTTGTTTTTATTGCCGTATGTAAATGACCGTATACGTGTTCTCTAATAAATATTTATGTTTGAATTAGTTTTCATTTGTATATTGGTGTAATATGTGATTTACATAATTCTATAGTCACAGTCATGACACTGCTTAAGTTTTGTTTCGAAGGATAAAATACTAGGGTTAATTAAGGTGAGAGAAGGGATTACAAGTTGAAGGAAAACTATTGACTTCATATACTGACTGTGCACCTGTGTACGGGTAAACCTTCCTTTTATCAACATTACAGCGGCTCAAAAATATTGACAACTTCAGTCTTTTAAAAAATACGACTTAGTTCGAGTCTTCAAAGTCCTATTTTATTCTGATTTGAAGTAAAGCAAGTACAGTAGAGTTCCTCCATTATGAACAACTTATGTAGTCAGTCAATCAGGTGATCTTTGAATAGTGCCATTTTCATCGGCTTCCTCTTCACTATCTTGATTCATCTTCTCTTCTTTCAACTAATCTTCTCTTCTTTCAACTACTCTTCTCCTCACAATCTTTATCAAAACTTCGCTCTTCACTCTCCTCTCCAAGCAAGAACTCTCCCACCACCCATTGCGTCGGTTACGCTCTCTTTCTCTGCAACTCCAAGGCCCTTCACTTCTCATACTCCAGCTCCTCACAATCCTACACAAGTGAAGCAAAGTCTTCCACTCTTCTCTCAACATATCAAGCATCTCTCTTCATCCCTCTCTTTTCTCCTGTCTCCCAGCCACAAGCGGATGGTTCTTGCCCAAAACCATATCCTGTCTCTCTCTCCTCCCTCGTAGTTCTCCTCCCTCATCTCAGTCTTATACTCTCATTATAGCCATAGCGTGCTCCTCTCAATTAACTCCTCCTTCCTCTCCTTCTCGACTCTCTCTGCTACTCTCATCTCTACTTCATGTCCAATCGTACTCTTCAGTTCGTCAGCCTCTATTCCAGCCCACTCCATAAAAAAATATTTTTGGCGAAAAAAAAAACGCTATGAAGTAAAATATTTATTATATTATATTCATGATTTAATTATACTATAAGTTACAGGCAGGCCTCGCTTTAAGTACAACTCACTTTAGTAAAAGTGGTCCTTATTTCGAGTCATGATTCGAAATAAGAACCGTTCGTAGACATAGAAAACGGAGACAATTTTCTGTGATTATTTCACGGTAACTAAAAAAAAAAATATCAAAATTATAATTCAGATGAGGTTATTAGAAGCAATTGGTTTAGAAATTCAACATGTACCATTTTAGGGTAAGTTCCGTGTTATCGCACGGCTCCATATTTTCGAAAACGTGAAAATCTTTATATAATAATCATTATTTAACTTACATTTCAATTGTTATCCATGATACCAATTAGAATAGAAGTTAAATAATAATTATAATATTTTCTTTTCTGACGTGTCCGAAATTGTAGAACCAACCAATAACTTGGAACTTAGTGCCCTACTACCAAAAATATTTCATAGAGCATAAAATTGCTGTTTGTTAAATGTAGCACAATAATTATAGAAGTCTAAGTATCTATTAATTACTCTACTATACTGAGTGAGAGTTAAGCTATGGATGGATTTTAAAACATTTAATAAATGCACGATTTTAAACTTTTTCATCTCAGTCACAAACAATGAAAGACCGTATATTATTAATAATATGCTTGTATACGTTTTACTCTAATAATAAATTTTCTTTCTATAACTCATAGAAAATGAGGTATAAATCAAGGAGTGACAATTATAAATTTCTTGTTACTTTTATTCGCTTTAGTTACCGTTTGGTAACTAATCTGAGTCGTGATTTGGTAACTAAAGTGGGGGATGCCTGTAATACGCATTTTCCAGAATGTTATATCTACTTACATTGCACATACATACCTTACTTAATTAGTAATATTTCCACAGTAAGCTATTTGTATTTGTCATTATCATATCACATTTTTTTGTGATTATCATATCGTAACCTGTCAGTAATTGCAAGTTGCAAAACATTAGGATTATCTATTTTGCATAGAAATTGTACCTAATTGTTGAGGTTTATCATAATACCTTCAACAGGCACCCCTAGAGGCTCTATCCAAAAGCTGTCTGTGGTGAATGGAAGAGAAGGGGCCGGGGTGGCGTCTCTGGGCCCCGAACTGTTGTAATTTGGATTATGTACTATCTTTTCCCCTTTTTATCCAAGTAAAAAAATTTAACGCTACTTGCAGTTTTAGAAGATAGCGCTAGGGTTATGCTCTTCAACTACGGGGTCTTAGATATTGTGCTAGGTAGACTCGTAGGCTTCATTTACTATCACCTCTTCATTTTCCTCTTCCATCCGTGAGTGCAGCCACCGATATATGTGTCCCTTTTCGTCACATGCCTTGGTGAGTGACTCTATTCACGGAGTAGATTTTCTGCATCCATGAGCTTGTCACCGACAGGTGGTATTTGACTTGCTTATGAATCCACTTTCTTTTTTGAGTACTTCTTCTAATCCCTAAATTAAATTACATTTTGAAGTCAGTGATATGGCCTCTAATTCTGCAGCAGACGTAAAATCCCCTACGTAATTAATCAAGTGAAGCGAGAGTATTTTTAATTTCATTCTCACTAAATTATCTTCACTATTACATATAATAAAGTTTCGTACTATTTGGTCACACTGAGTACTAAAAACTTTACAAAGAATATTGAAAATATATATTAAACTAAATTTCATGCAATTTTCATCTTAATGATCCTATACATACATAGACTTTATTTACCATATTCATATTTTTCCCGTACACTTGAAATGACCTTTGATGGATTAACATCAACTAATTTATGATATGAAATGTATAGTTGAAATCAATTTATTTTGAGGGAAAATAGTTTAAATAACCAAAATCGTATCGAAATTTCGATAGATTGCACATTTTTTGTTTCTCCCAATAGATAAGACTGAAAACTTTGTACGTTTTATCATTTATATTCAAATCAAATTTTATTTTATTTTCTCATCATTAATTAGAATTTTTAGATGAACAAGGTATATTGGATCACATAATTAACTATTGTGATTCTAATATGTATAACTGATAAAAACCCCTCTAATACCATAATTGAGCTCTATGTATATAGTAGGTCGATAAATGGGTAAAAGCTATCTAAACAAAGAAAATTGAATTAACATTGATAATTAATATATTAACTTACCATCAAACTGTTTTAAAAGAACTCTTTCGAAATTGATCAAAATGCCATTTATCGTCACCCCCATGACGATAAATGGAAAACCCTCTTTATTTATACCCAAATATCGACTCATCGATTTATTTTAGATATTGATGACCAAATTAATTTCTGATTTTATATTTAAGAAATGTAATTAAACACAAACTAAATGGTATAATCATTATTTTGAGATAAAATTATTTCCAGCGTAAAATCGCGCATAGCAAATTTTCTATACCTAATCAATTTCGGTGTTTATCCTGAATGTACCTACCGTTGTGAGGATGATAATTTTCTATTTACATATTTTCTTTTCTTTATATTGCAGGAATAATGATTATAAGGTAGGCTGGGTAGGTGTTCTCCTTTTATTTTCAATCTACAAATAGGTACATGTTCAAAATATTGAGAAAAATCGAGAGCCAGGCTTGAAACTGTAAATGTAATTACAATTAGCATAGTTTACTTAATCATAGAAAACTTCTATCAGCGCTAACATAGAAAACGAAATGAAAAGTAACTTAAAATAATACAGAAGATGAATATTATTAATTAATTAGTTTACTTTAAGAATAGATTATTTACTTTAATTAAATAAACACTTAATTTCATGTATTTTATGGTTTTATGATTTAATAATGAATCGTTAAATGGAAAGGAAAATGGCGTGCGTGATTCGCCGTGCCTGTAGTAAAAAGAAAACTGGCACAACTAAAAATACAAATAAACTATTATACATACAAGAAACATGGTTATTAATAAGAAAAATATAATGTAGATAATTTCCTAAAATAGTAATAATATATTTTATTGGACTTACCCCATTGAGGAAAATATTAAATAGGAAATATGAAGAGAATAAAGAGGCGACCACAATCTTTTAATGTTTAAACTTTTACTTACTTTTTGATACTTTTTGATGCGTTGACACACCACCGACGAGGGTCCAAGTGCCTGCATTACAGCAGGGAGAATTATAGTGATGCAAGAACCTCAGCGTTGGACAGGAATTCAAGCAGCAGCTCACAAGGGAACGATGGGTCCAGTAGAGTTTTCAGTGTGAGGGAAACTTGGCGAGCGTTGCACTGTATCTCCATTGGCCTTCTCAGGTTGTTTAGCAGAGGGCATGTTGTTAGTATATGCTCATGTGTGTTGGGAACTCAGCATGCTTGACATTTGGGTTGTTCCAGTCCTTGGAAGAGATGGCCATGAGAGAGTCTAGAAGTACTAAGTCTTATTCTTGTTAGTGGCACCTGATTGCATCGGGGCAGAGTGTTGTATGCAGCTGGACCTATAGAAGGCTTGAATGATGTCAACTGTTGTGATAGTTCAGCCCATCGGTTCTTCCAATCTGACATGCATTTTAGACGGATGCAGCGGTGGGCTTCGGAGTAGGATGGGGGAACAGCTGTTATTTGCTCTATAGACAGTGCTCTCTTTGCTAGGGTATCAGCTTTTTCATTGCCGGGGATACACTTGTGATTGGGTATCCATTCTATAATGAGCTTTGAAGAAGGTACCGAGTGAAGAGCAGCGTGAATCCAAGATACAAGGTAATGGGTGCTTTTTTGTGTGGATTGCAGAGATTTAATGGCACTCAGAGAGTCTGAGTATATTACATACTGACCCGGAAGTTTTGATAAGAAGCTGATAGCTGCGTATATAGCATATAGTTCTGTTGTATAAACAGTTGATATATCAGGCAGGCGGCACATAATGTCAAAGTTTGGACCACTTACTGCACATGCACTATGGGCTGTGTCTGAAGAGCCATCTGTGTATACTGATTCATATTCGGCGTACGTAGACAGGTGCATTGATTGATGAAGGGCCTTCCACTGTTCCGAGTTCAGAGAAGATTTGGAGTGCTCTTCGAGTGAACTGTTTGTCGGGGTAGTTTGTGCGCTATATCTCTGGTGGAGAGGAATTTGAGGCATTGCAGAGTAGTCAAAGGGTAGGGTTGATAACTCTACTTGCAGAAGATCAATAGCTGGGAGGGTGTACCTTCCTGGTAGGATATTTTGTAGGTTGGTATGGGCTCCAATTAGCTCAGCAACGGGGTGTTTAGGAATAGTAGAAATACGACAGGCATATTGAATAAGGAGTTGGTTGCGTCGGATATCAAGGGGCATCAGATTTGCTTCTGATTCAAGTTTGTAGGTTGGGGTACACCGGAGGGCTCCCAGAATGGTGCGAGAAGCTTCGTATTGAATGCTGTCTACTTTAACAAGGTTAGAGGGGGCTGCTGAGCTATATAGGAAACTTCCGTAGTCTAATTTTGGCCTGATGAGAGAGCAATACAGTCTATGAATAGTGGTCAAATCAGCACCCCAGGAATGACCTGCAATTATTCGCATGAGTCTGAGATCTTTTTGGCATCTGTGTTTTAGATTCTCTATGTGGTCTCTCCATGTTAGCCGTGAGTCAACAGTGAGTCCCAGGAACTTGCAGTTTCGTACATAAGTGATAGGCACATTGTCTAGTGAGAGCGGAGGAGGGTTATTTGTATGCTTGTTGGTGATAATCAGTGCTTTGGTTTTCTGTGGGTCTATGCGTAGGCCCCACTTATGCGACCATGATGTTACTCTATCCAGAGCAGTTTGCATTGTAGACAATGCGTCCAGCAATGAAGAGGAGGTTGTCCATAGTGCCCCGTCATCAGCATATAAGGAGGTATATACGTTAGCAGGAACTTCATTGAATATGTCGTTGATTAGCACTGAAAACAAGGTTGGACTAATAACAGAGCCCTGAGGTATGCCTGAGTGCAAGGGATAGGCTGGTGAGGTGGCAGATGCGTAGGTGACTCTTATTTTGCGCCACTGGAGGAATTGTGCTATGTACTTTGCGAGGTTTCCACTGAGTCCAGTGTTCAAGAGTTTTTTGAGCAGACCATAGTGCCAAACAGTGTCAAATGCTTGACTGATATCCAAGAATATACAGACACAGTACTCCTTCAATATGATAAATTTTGAAATACAATGTAGTAAATTCTAGAGAAAAAAATAATTAGAACTAAATAAATGAGATAGCTACACCGTATCGTCATATCTCTCATCAGTTAAACTGACACTCTAACTGTAATTTTAAATGAAATTATTTAAATTTTTGTAACGATATTAGAAATATATGGAAGCATCCAATTATAAAAACTTAAACAATGAAAATGTTTCTAGGTCTTTTTATAGACGAAAATAACTGAAACGTGACGATAAATGGAGAGGGACGATACAAGGAGCCCTTACCCTAAGTAAAATCACTGAGTTAAAGGTCCCCTCCAAGCAAATTTTTTCATTGCTTAAATCAACGAGGATAATGTTTCTTATCATTTTACTGCAAACCCAATAAATTTTGATAGCATATTTTTAATTTTATATGCTTTTAAAAAATTTTATAATCCAAACTCTACAAAATCTATTTTACTTCCGACTTTCTAATTTTCAGTCTGAAGAAGAAGAAGAATGTACACCATTTGTTTTAATTTTCAACTAGGTATTTGGTTTGATAAATCTATTTTTTATTCGTTTAAAGGTTTAAATTTGGATAAACTTATTATAGAAACGTTTATAAACATTTTAGAAACAATCAATATCTTAAAAGAAGGCCAAAAACACATTGTTTGTTTCAAAAATCTAAATTTGAAATCAAAACAAAGAGTGTACAATCTTCTTTCTCAGCGTCAGGTTAGAGATTCACTCGATTGTTGCTCACAGAGTATTAAAAAAACTTTAAAAGCAAATAATAAAATATATACAGAACCGAATTGTATGTAGTTTGCGGAATAATGATCGTAGACCTTAGTTTTATAATATTATGTTATAAACTGATTTTTTTCCCGGAGCCTGGAGAGGACTTTTAGCTCTTAAAATAACCTTCGCGCAATGACAAAAATAATCACCCTCACTCTTTGCTTGCCTGCTCTTAAACTATGTCCATCAGTTCAAAATTGTTTTTATCTGTTAATAGTACAATAAGAGACAGAGAAAAAGAGACCAAGGTACAGTTTTTTCGTCCATTGGCTAACGATTTACAAGTATTTGAAAAAAAGGAAACATTTTTGTGGCCCATACTGTATAGTCTACAAGCATTGGGTAGTCTATAGGGGTAAGTCTCCATTTATCGACCACTTAAGAGGTTTTCTTCAAAACTATTATTATTGTTTAACTCTCCTTTCTACTAATGCATATACGACAGAACTTCTTAAAAGATAAAATTCATATCTTTTAAACCATATAAAGTACTATATGTAATTCATACAGTATAAATTAATCTACATTGAATCAAATATTATATCTGAAAAACTCCAATTATCGACATGTTGAAACCAAATATCGTCATTCATGTTATTACCCATTTATCGTCATGTGTCGATACATGGATAATATCGTCCACAGAATTTTCATTGAACAGCTGGCAGGATGGGGGAAAATCAGGTAGAATGGGGGGAAATAAGGTAGAGTGGGGGAAAATCAGATAGAATGGGAAAAAATCAGGTACACAGAGAAAAAAGTTTACTCATATTTAATGAATCAACAATTTATGCTTTGAATCAGTTTATTACGTGAGTTAGTTGGACTACATTCTTGTTTTCACTTGTGTCAAAACAACTATGACGTGGTGTGTCACCAAACATAGTTAATTCAAATCATTTTATGGATTGAATCAACTTACTATGAGAGTTAGAGTTACATTTTGGGAGTTTTGAACGTATGTTAAAACAACTAGGACATAGTGTGTTAAAGTAACTCACAAAGATTGTTAATCCAATGTGTTAGCTACAAGCTCGGGGCGAAGTTTGACTTCTGTGAGCCAGGGGTTTCAGGGCAAAGAAAACACGATTTCTTGAAACGCACTGTATTCCTGACTGTAGTGTACAGAATTGCAGATCATGTGGTGCTGCAAAATAAAATATGAAAAGTAAATTCTCCTATAAATATTTCGACAATAGTTAAAATGATTGCATCTAGCATATATTTTCCTAAATAAAAGGTTATTTTAGTTGATCTAGATTTCAAATGAATACATGGAATGGTATAAATAGGAGCGAATAGCACCCCAAAATTTGTGACTGCAAATCAAGCACAGATAACAATATGCATCCTCCACAATATTAGCATTAGAAGATTTAGGCTACCGAATATATGTTGTTCAGTGTTCACCCTAACCTATTGTTTACTTACCAAGTATTATCGTTTCCCCACACTAATGCTCAACACAGCCACGAAAACTTGTACTAATATTCACCAGTAATAATTAAGTAATCAGTGCGTACTCTAATGTATCTGAAACACGAAAGATAAGTTCACTAAAATGAAACAGACTCAAACAGACACAGATTCAAACAGACACAGACTCAAACAGACACAGACTCAAACAGACACAGACTCATCAACTCGTACAGCCGGCACTCCTCATCTCCCAACAATGACACCCCTAACCCTACCGCACGATGTACACAATACTACACGCAAGGAAGTTATAGTGACTACACGTGACAACTGAAATACACAGCCATATGACAAGTGACAGAGAGTAAACTTTTATGTCACCGAAAAACGCTGACAAAGGGGAGCGGACACCAAAAATACCAAACATTACGTAATGAGATGCATACATTAAATGCTTGACATGCATTTAACACAATGTATCTGGTGTATGAATTAACTTACTATGAGAGTTGGCACTACCTTTTTGAAGTTTGGGTGCTAGTTAAATCAATTATGACATAGTGTGTTATAGTAACCCACAAACACTGTTAATCCAATGTATTCTGCAATGTATGAATTAACTTACTATGAGAGTTGTCGCTACTTTTTTGTAATTTTAGGTGTGAATTAAAACAACTATGACATAGTGTGACAAAGTAACCCACAAAGACTGTTAATCCTATGTATCCGGTGGTTAAATTAACTTACTATGAGAGTTGGCACTACTTTTTTTAAGTTTAGGTGTGAGTTTAATCAATTGAGTAAGTGACAACTTATGCTTTCCTCAAAGCCAATTAATCGGCTGACACTTTTCAGTTCAAATCTTGTTTCAAGTGTGTTACATGTTGAATGTGAACGCTCCTCAATACCATTTTAGTTCAAGTGCAAACAATAGCGTTATATGCACTAAATAGTATTTTCGCTGCTGATCGATAATTAATTAATGCCTTTAATACATAGATAAATGTCTGCCTAAATATTCTTAAATTTTCGGGATTGATAGACTGGCGGCTAGGTAGTTATTTGAAGAGCTGATTATCAGTATATAACTTTTCATAATAATAAATTTTGATTACTACCTTCCAGTTTGTAAAATGATATCCAAACTAATTTTCTTTATAGATAATTTATATGTTAACTTATTTAAGCTTCATACCTACCTAGCTGTTTTTTTTTCAGTGTCATTACCTTCTACATAGGCTAGGCAGTATACTGCGCTGTCTTCAGATATGGTAAGTTCAAAATTATCAGGCGATTTCACATTTTCGGTCACGTATGAAATATAGTATATAGCTCCCTAATAGCTAATTGAAATGAAAATTGATTAATTATTTTATATAGTTTTTCTTAGGCGACCGAAAATGTGGAACCGTCCGATAATTCGGAACTTATCCTAGTATCTCAAGTTAAGTATTCTGATCTAGTTAGTGTTCCTGGGGTACGGTCAAGAGCCCCCCCGGTCAAGAGCCCCCTCCCCCCCCCGGGCATGAGCCCCCCTAGGTCATAAGCCCCCCCGGTCACGAGCCCCCCCGGTCATGAGCCCCCCTAGGTCATAAGCTAGGTCATTACATTATCAATAACATTACCTACTTTTTTACTTTTTGTGATGAGATAGCGACAGCTTCGATATTCTTCTCATGTCTGGAATCCCTAAAAGAATATGAAAAAGTAAGAGCTAATCATATTGCAAATACTCAGTTAGAAATCATCTAATATTTTCAAATACTTACTTTGACCTAGCATAATTGTTCCTGAACCATTCAAAGGAATTGAAGAGGACTCCGATAGTTGATGACGTTGATCTACTTCATCAATTCTTCATCAAGATCTGAAAGTAGATTCAGAAAATATAGAAAACCATATGTTAATAAAGAAATGAAAAGAATTATTAACTGAGAATTCTTTCATATAGGTAAATTATTTATATAAAATGTTAAACTAATTATAAATCTTCAGATGCAGTATAAATTTAGCTCTAATAAATGCAATGGATTTTTCTAGTTAATCCTCATAATTTTGTTCATTATACACTCATAATGTAGACTTTAATTAAATACCAAGAAAGTATAATATATCAAAAGGCTCACCTCTGGTTGGAGTTCTCCCTGCTAAATCCCTGGACGGTGTTCTCCTTCGACTACCTCCCTGGATGGAGTTCTCCCAGTCATAGAAAACTAGGGTCAAGTAGGTAAATTGCGGCACTTTAACTAACTGCGGTCTCTTATCTCAGAAACATTAATAACCATCATGACTTCAAGGCACTCGTGAAATGAATAGAACCTATCATAAATTGAGCTTAAATAATGATGTTCAACAATTCAGTATATAGCTAAACTAATTTCAGAATGATTCTGAGACTCTCTTAATAGGGTCACAATTAGAAATTAAAGAACCGAATTTAGCTGTGTAACCCTACCTATAGGTGCACCAACTAGTTTTAAAATATATAGATTATCAGACCACTTTACTTAAGATACTAGCATAAGTTCCGAAATATCGGACGGCTCCACATTTTCGGTCGCGTAAGAAAAACTATATTAAATTAACTTTTGTTTTAATTAGCTATTAGGTAGCTATATACTATATTTCATACGTGACCGAAAATTTGAAATCGCCTGATAATTTGGAACTTAACCTATTCGGTGGACAGCGCAGTAACTGCCTAGCCTATGTAGAAGGTATTGACACTGAAAAAAAACAGCTAGGTAGGTATGATGTTTAAATAAGTTAACATATAATAATCTAGGAAAATTAGTTTGGATATCAGTTTACAAACTGGAAGGCAGTAATCAAAATTTATTATTATAAAAGTTATATACTGATAATCAGCTCTTCAAATAACTACCTATATGTACTATAAAGCCACCAAACTATCAATCACCAATATTTTAGAATATTTAGGCAGACATTTATCAATTTATTAATGGGATTAATTAATAATCGATCGGCAGCGATAATACTATTTAATGCATATAACGCTATTGATTGCACTTGAACTAAAATGGTATTGAGGAGCGTTCACATTCAACACGTAACACACTTGAAACAAGATTTGAACTGAAAAGTCTTATGCGAATAAATTAGCTTTGAGGAAAGTATAAGTTGCCACTTACTCATTTGATTGAACTCACGGGGCCTTTACACGAGCACTGGTCAGTGCCACTAATCACCACACTGCCCACCAATTAGCTCAGCGCCTTTACACGAGCAGAATGTGCTTTGGTGGGCACTGACACTTTAGTATCGTGGTTAGCATCTAATATGCTATTAAACACTAACGCTGTTAAGTGTTTCATCTTTATAATCTTTAGATTTTATTTTCCATAGGCATGTGTGCTCTTCAACTAGGCCAATGAAAGGGGTTGTTGATTGTCTGGCAATCGCTACTGACAGACAGTGGCACTTTGTGGTGAGCGTTCGCTCTCAGAGCGATAGCTTGGTCACCACCAAGTTTTGCCAAAAAGGGTGGGGCAAGTAGCAAAGTGGGCGTGGCATAGAGCAGTGTCACCACAAAGTGGCACTGAGCACTTACCGTGTAAAGGCCCCTTAACACCTAAACTTAAAAAAAAGTAGCACTAACTCTCATAGTAAGTTAATTTATACACCAGATACATAGGATTAACAGTCTTTGTGGGTTTCTTTATCACACTATGTCATAGTTGTTTTAACTCACACCTAAACTTACAAAAAAGTAGGGCCAACTCTCACAGTAAGTTAATTCATACACTGCAGAATACATTGGATTACCAGTCTTTGTGGGTTACTATAACACACTATGTCATAGTTGATTTAACTCGCACCTAAACTTAAAAAAGTAGCGTCAACTCTCATAGTAAGTTAATTCATACACCAGATACATTGAATTGACAATCTTTGTGAGTTACTTCAACACACTATGTCCTAGTTGTTTTAACATATGTTCAAACTCCCAAAATGTAACTCCAACTCTCATAGTAAGTTGATTCAATCCATAAAATGATTTGAATTAACTATGTTTGGTGACACACACGTCATAGTTGTTTTGACACACATGAAAACATGAATATAGTCAAACCAACTCACGTAATAAATTGATTCAAAGCATAAATTATTGACCCATTAAATATGAGTAAACTTTTTTCTCTGTGTAGAATGGAGAAAAATCAGGTAGAATGGGGGAAAATCAGGTGGAATTGGGGAAAGATTAGGGAAAATGATTGCGAAACGGGGAAATTAATGATTTTAATGAGGGTTTAACGTCTTTTTCGGAACCAAAGGCCGTATAGCTGATGTCAAAAGGAAATCAAATACAAGGGACTCAAAGAAGCAGTCAGAAAGAAAAGTAGCTACATGAACAAAGTCACCTACCACCGTCGGTGACAATGTTCATGGATGTAGAAAAGCAACTCAGTGAATGCAGTCACTTACCAAGGAATGTGACGTAAATGGACACGAGCACAGGTTGCTGCACTCACGGATGGAAGAGGAAAATGAAGAGGTGATATTTGAAGAGCATAACCCTAACGCTATCCTCTAAAACTCCAAGTAGGGTTAAAAATATGAAAAAAAATACATAATCCAAATTACAAAAGTTTGAGGCTCAAGGGATGCCACTCCTATTCTCTTCCTTTCACACTGAAAGAAAAGTGTACTTAACCGAACCTATATATAGTTTCATACAAACCACAATGTTGGTCATTTTTAAACCATACCACAGCTGTGGTTTGAATCAAACATCATGAATTTATAATATAATTTTACCTACATGCATGTACTTTATCTTACCTACGTATAATCAACCCACAATGAGTTAAACTACAGTGTGTTGTTTGATGTCCAAAAATTATTTCTCTCAGTGACACCACAGACAGCTCCAGGATAGAGCCTCTGGGGGGCTCTATATTAATATTTACAATAAAGTAGTTATAGAAAGTAGTCAAAGCTGTATGCTGGTAATATTAAAGATTATTCATTCAAGAATTAGTACATATCAGATGGTTAGTCCCACACTCCTGAACAGTTTCTTTTCAAATATGGACTGTCTATTAATACACACAATTCACTAATATTGACCCTGGTACATTTCTCAATGAACCAAATAAAATGCATTTTCCTATAGTTACCTTACACATATTGTACATACCTCCACTAATTAGTAATATTTCCACAATTATTTATATAAAGTGATTTTGTCATTATCATATCGTGAACTGCCAGTAATTGCGAGTTGCAAAACATAAGAATTATCTATTTTGCAGGAAAATGTGTAATTATTGAAGTTTATCACCTAACAACTGACACCCCAAGGGGCTCTATCCTGAAGCTGTCTGTGGTGAATGGAAGAAAAGGGGGTTGGCGTGTCTGGGCCCCGAACTGTTATAATTTGGATTATGAGTTGTCTTATCCCCTTTTTATCCAAGTAAAATTTTTTGTAACGCTACTTACAGTTTTAGAGGATAGCGCTACGGTTATGTTCTTCTACTACGAGGTCTTAGATTTTGTGTTAGGTAGACTCGTTGGTTTTATTTACTATCACCTCTTCATTTTCCTCTTCGATCTGTGAATGAAATCACAAGATATACGTATACTTCTTCTTCACATTCCTTGATAAGTGACTGCATTCACGGAGTAGCTTTCCTGCATCCATGAGCTAGACACCGACAGAACGGTGGTATTTGACTTTGCTCATATTTGACTTTGCTTTTCCCTTAAAGATCCCCTCCAAGAAAAATATTTTATAGCTTAAATCAACGAGGCTAATGTTTTTTATCATTATATCATTTTAATCATTTTAACCTCATAAAATTTGGTAGCATATTTTTAATTTTATATGCTTTTAAAGATTTTCATAATCAAAACTCTACAAAACCTACTTTACTTCCGACTTTCTAAGTTTCAGTCTGAAGAAGAAGATTGTACACCATTTGTTTTGATTGTCAACTTGGTATTTGGTTCAATAAATCTATTTATTATTCGTTTAAAGGTTTAAATTTGGATAAACTTATTATAGAAACGTTTATAACTTTTAGAAACAATTAATATCTTAAAAGAAGACCAAAAATGCATTGTTTGTTTAAAAATCTAAATTTGAAATCAAAACAAAGAGTGTACAATATTCTTTCTCAGCGTCAGATTGGAGATTCGCTCAATTGTTGCTCACAGAGTATTAAAAAACTTTAAAATTAAATAGTTCTACCTTAGTTCTATAATATTATGTAATAAACTCATTTTTTCTCCGGAGCCTGGAGAGGACCTTTAATAAAATTACCTTTTGAAGTCAGTGAATTGGCTTCCGATTCTGCAGCAGACGTATAAACCCCTACGTAAGTAATTAATCAAAGCGACAATATTTTTAATATCCTTCTCACTAAATTATCTTAAGTATCACAAAAATGTTTCGTACTATTGGGTCACACAGAGTATTAAAAACTTTAAAAAGAATGAAAAATATACCCATAATAAACTAAATTTTATACGTGGTTTATTTAACGTATTCATAATTTTCCCGGACACTGGAAATGACATTTAAGATAATATGATGGATTAACAATAATTTATCCATGGTATGAACTATTTTAGCTAAATCAATTTATTTTGACAGAAAAAAGTTTTAGATAACCAAATTAAGTCGTATCGAAATTTTGATAGATCACGTTGTTTGTTTTTCCCATGCAATAGATGAAGTTCACAAAATATATATCATCGTATACTCTGTAAATTATAATTAACCGAATCTCAGAGAAATGTAAACACTAAACTGACTAATAAATGATTTTAAGATGAATATCAACTATATATTAATTATGAATATCACTCGCAGATGTACAAATATTCTTTGGATAACGTGTATGGTAATACAACAACATGACGTCTAAAACTTGTGAAAATTTGTACGTTTTATCATCAGATGACACTTTTTCTATTTAAATCAAATTTTATTTTTTTACTAATTATTATTTAGATAAACAAGGTATATTGAATAATATAATTAATTATTCTAATTCTAATATATGTATAAAGGTAATAAATATTTGATCTAAATACTCCCCCCCCCCTCCTTACTTCCCTAATTAAGTTCTAGTAGGTCGATAAATGGGTAAAAGCTATCTAAGTATCGAAAATTGAATGAATATTGATAATTAATATATTAACCATTAAACTGTTTTAAAACCACTATTTCGAAATTGATCAAAATACCATTTATCGTCACCCCCATGATGATAAATGGAAAACACTCTTTATTGATACCCAATATCGACACATCAATTTATTTTAAATATTGATAACCAATTTAATTTCTGATTTTATATTTAAGAATTGCAATTAAACACAAAACTAAATGGTATAATCATTATTTTGAAATGAAATTATTTGAAGCGTAGAATCGCGCATAATAAATTCTCTATACCTAATTAATTTCGGTAGGTTTGTCCTGAATGTACCGTATCGTCATACATCTCATCAGTTAAACTGTCACTTTAACGGTAATTTGAAATGAAATTCTTTACATTTTTGTAACAATGCTAAAAATATATGGAAACATCGAATTGTAAAAACCCAAACCACGAAAATGTTTCTAGGTCTTGTAATAGACGAAAATAACTGAAACGTGACGATAAATAGAGAGGGGCGATACAAGGAGCCCTTAGGGCTGATCCACACCATCGCTCCGGTCACGCTCCGCTCTCGCTCCAGTCACGGTCCGGTCTCATCCTTGTGCATACACATGTTCGGTCCGGTCACGGTCCACTCTCGCTCCCGTCCCTTCCGTATCATCTGATTTTGCAGTGATCATCATTACGCTTGATTGATGAACAGGATGAGAGAAAACAAATAAGTAGATATTTTGAGTTCATCCTATGGTAAAAGACAGGAAGTGTGAAGGTATCTATTCGTTG